>JARFJB010000821.1:1243221-1445721 GCA_036346205.1 Vesta saturnalis
TTTCATTACCTGAATAACGATTAATTTTATAAGAAAAAGTGTAGACGTATTATCAATATTTTTAAAGAAGCGGGCGGCTTTGGAATTTTTTTTTACATTAACATGTATTTATGTCTATTAATCTCTGACATGAAGTTTTAAACGTCATTCTGGCATGGATTATTGTCTTTGTCTTGACAATGTTGCCTGTTTTCGTTATGAACGTGTCAAAAAGAATTTGCATAATTATCCTAAAAAATATATATAGAACTTACATTAGTTCTACTAAAGTACAAGTTCTTGCCAAGCTATGTTAATTTACGGTGAAATAGCACACTCTGAAGTTTTTTAACTAGTATGTTACTGTCACTCCAAAACGACAAAAAATCCCATACTTATATTTGATATGTTTAGTTTTTACTTTCCAATCTACACATGTGCCTGCTCGAGGGCTGTGTACGTGGGTACTTGCGTGCATGTGTTTATGTGTGTGTGTGTGTGTGTGTGTGTGCGATTGCGTGTGTGTGTGTGTATGCGTGCGTGCGTGCATGCGTGCGTGCGTGCGTGTGTGAGTGTGAGAGAGAGTGAGGGTGTGTGTTACTACGTTTGATCGTAATTGTAATTAATTAATCCTAAAAGTAGGCAATTAAAGTCGGGAGAGCTAACAGAGCCATAATCGTTATGTATTGATACCCTTCAATTAAATAAAAAGTGGAATTTAGAGGATGGAAACGTTAAGTAGTCACGGTTCGTGACAATAATAAAACAGATTTAATAATTAAATTAAATAACAAAGAACCAACTATAACTCGGAAATTTAAATTAAAAATAATTGAAGCATCTGGTCGTAAATAAATAACAGCGAGTCCGGTGAGTGACGTGAGAGCCAGGAATCGCATAGGGAGCAATCTGGTTGAAACGTGATGTGATTGAAGGGTACGTAAGTGAAAAAAAGTGTATATGTATATACATACAATTAGATACAATAAATATACACTCTATTATTTATATCTTTCTTGACTCTATATGTCTATATTTCTACTTCTTGTTTCCTTACGTGTCGGGGCAGTAGACAAATAACTGTCCGGTAGTCGGACGATACCGTTAGTAGGGAATGCTACATCGTCTGGGGCACGATTTGGCAGTAACCGGGCTGCTCGCTATGGTATTACTCAAGAGAGCAATACAACTGCCTTAGATCGACCTGGCTACAAGGGGTGGTCAAGGTCGAAATATACCGGCTCCGTTGCTGACGACTGTGCAATGAATGAATAGCGAGTCGGTACGTGGAATGTTAGAGGTATGCTTGGTAAAGTATTTGAAATTACGAATGCTATGTACGAAAGGCAGCTTGATATTCTGTGTGTATCGGAGACAAAACGCAAAGGAAAGGATGCTGTGGAGATGGAAGATGGCAGCCTAGCACTATGGTCAGGAGTGGAGACTGAAGTGCATGGCGCAAAATGAGTTGGGGTGATCGTAAGTGTAAGAGCAAAAACATGTGTTAAACAGTACGAATTGGTATCTCCCCGGGTAATGTAGGTTAGAATGAAAGTGTAGTTTTGAAAAATTTTTCTTACTGCATGCAATGTACCGGTGAATGGAGAAAGAGACCAGGAGTGTGAAAACTTCTGGAATGAAGTCGAGAACGTGTTGAACGTATGTAAGCCAAACGAAAGAGCGATGATAGTGGCGGATATGAACGGGTGGGTGGGTGTACAGATAGAACATACTGAACGCGTTATAGGAAAGTTCGGAGACCAAAGAGTCAATGAGAATGGCGAACGCCTGATGAATATTTGTGTGGAGAGAAGCCTTTTTGTGTCTAATATGTGATTTAAACATAAAAATGTGCATATGTATACATGGTAAAGAGGTGAATCAAAAAGTATGATAGATTTGATAATGTATGATGAACGACTCAGAAACCTGGTGAAAGACTCAAAACGAATGTGCGGATTGGAGTGTGGATCGGACCACTCTTTGATTGTATCAAGAGTATGTTTAGGGCAAGTGTGGGTCTGGAGAAGGAAAGCAAACGTAGTGCGAATGTCCAGAATTAGGGTAGACAAACTAGTGGATAATGGTGCGAGAATGAAATACGCAGATGTTGTGAGTAAAGGGTTGAATGGGAATGAAACAGTGTGGAACGAACAAATAAAAGACACTGACTTTGAAAGTGCATGGATAATTTTGAAAAACTGCGTTGTCAATTGTACCGTGCGGATCTGTGGAAGAGCGACTGTAGGTTGACAGAAAAAATATGCTTGGTGGAATGAATCTTTAAAAGTGGCAGTATGTAAGAAAAAAGATGCGTACATGTCAACGATTGCTGCAAAAAATGAGACAGAGAAAAAGCGATTGTATGAGGTGTACAGATTAAGAAACAAAGAAACGAATGATGCAGTGAGAATAAGTAAACAGGAAGTGATGGCTATGGAAGGAGTGAAAATGCAGAATGATTTTGAGGGAAACAAAAAACTCTTTTGGAAATGGGTCAAAAATACAAAACGTGACCCAAAACAGAACGCTGTAGGAGTGATGAATATAAGCAACGAAATAGTATGGGACGATTGTAAAGTGAAGAAATGCAGGCAAGAATATTTCGGAAAGCTGTACAGTAGTGATGAAGGTAAGACTGAAGGGTTAAATAAGGAGAATTTAGAAGGAACAACTGTTGATCCCAGTAATGATAACCCTTGGAATAGCAGCTTGGCTGTTATAGTTACTGGGTTGACTCATCTCTAACAGGTGGACTATCTTCGCTGTTTCTGATAATATTCTCCTCTGAGTTACTGATTTCTTGCCGAGTTGTACCGTAAATTGAAAGCTGTTCCGGTCTGGTGGCCATGTAGCAGGTACAGATTTTCCTGTTTCGTCTTCCTAGATGTCCTTACGTTCAGGTATCTTACTTACGGCGTTTTTTAAATCTTGATGGTTTCCAGGCAATTTTCTAAATTTAACCTCTAAATTTAGAAAATTCATTAATTATTTATTCTTGTAGGAGCTGTGCTTCTTCTATAGTTTTTGCGCTTGTTAGCAAGCCGTCCACTTGGTAGTAGTTTAGCATCACTACTGATGTCTTTGGGTTGTCCTTTCTTTTGCCCGTGACACCATGCTAACCTGTGCTTCTTGTTGCTTTCTGGAATTGCTTTGCTTGTGAGCACATTTTTGTTTTCGCTTGGGACATGATTTCCAACGGCTGGAAAATTGCTTTGAGGAATTCCATTATTTCTTTAAGGAATGGTGTCTTATTCGGGGTTTTCAGAGACTGTTTAAAGAGGTTATTGGATTCTGAATCCCATTTCCGTGCCACTCTCCTGACGATCATTGCACCTAGGATGCTGTTTATGTTTCCAGGTTTGTCTTCGCTTTAAGATACTCGTGAATCGTGTCGTGTAGCCACTTTATTGACTCTGCGGACTCCTACTCGATCGCGAGGAAGTCTAAAATTTTATCTATTAGTTATGATACCATTAATCTTCTGTTCTTATATCTGCTCTTGACAATGCACCATGCTGTTGAATAGTTGCATTCTGCTATGTGGAGGTACTGGAGTAGTGTAGTTGCTTCCCCTGTGATATGGCTTTTGAGATACTGAATTTTCTCCGTATGTGTTACAAGCTTGTTGACTTGTATTACCTTTCCGAAGATGTCTTGGAAGGTCATCCAGTTTTCATATCCACCACTAAATATAGGAAGTTTCACTTTCAGTAGTGCAACGTTGCATGGTTTATACTTGAGTGGCCATATTTATTTTATTTCCAAGTTTCATGCATATTTCGTAACACCATATTTTGGTCTTCTCAAACTCGCTTGATGTAAAATAGGTATCATAAAATATTGTTTCCTTAATGTGTTTGTACAACACCTCAATCGAAGTCCATTTTCGTTGAATTTTTTTGCAAGATGTTGATTTGTTCTAATTTTACTTCTACTCATTGTATTAGAGACTCTAATTGCTGAATCTGGATGTCTTGTAGTTTTAATCGTTGTGATTGTTCTTTATCGTTCCCCTCATATTTATGCGTGGTGGTTGATATATTTTTCTTTAGGTCTGTCATTGTATACCTTACCTAACTGCTCAAAGATTTTGACGTGTGGTAGTTATGGCATTATTTGCAGTTTCTATAGCTCCTGGTGGTGCTCCCGTGGTACCGAGTCTTTTTTCATATTGGCTCGTTTACTCTGTCCATTGCTATGCCAATTTCATTTTGATTGCTGACCAATCCGTAGAATTTTTCCATTTACCCACTGCCTCGAATTTCTTCCGGTATGTGATTGTTGTAGATACTGGCTCTTTTTCTGTCAGGGGTTAAGTTTGGTTTGAGCATTCTTTTTCACTTTACTGCTGGGGCGACTCCTGTTTGGTCTGTTGATTTCCCTCGATCAAAAAACGAAATGTACATAAATTACCTGCTGTTTTCTAGAACGTTCTTATCTGTAAGAGGCGTAAATCATAATAGTTTTACAGGGGTAGACTTTTCTGCATCGTAATGCACCTTTTCCATAGTACTGGGGGCTTGCAGCTTTTTTCTTATTTTCGGCGGTGGCGATGGTGTTTTCACTACTTGTTGCCGGCGGTGGGGTCGCTATGGAGGGTCTTTCCTTATCACCGGTTGCCGGTGTTGGTGGTTCGAAGAACCATGTTTAATCTCAGTTAGTTGAGACTAAATGTGTTGGGTATGCAAGGGATACACCGTCACGTGTACCGATTGTAGACTGCTTCTTGCACCCTGTGACTAATTGAACTAGTGGTATCTTGCAATGTAGTGTGGCGCATAAATTTCATTACACTATTCTATGTTGCGTTCTTGCTATCATTGACCTACTGATACTGCTGACTAATATTTACGCTACAATTTATTTATGCTAAAGTATCAAATTTGTTGTTTAACTTAATTATTAATAATGATTGCAAACTGATGCAGGTCCTGTTCAATCTGAGGTTAAATAAATATCCTGTAGGGCCGAGGAGTTTACGTGCGGTGGTCGACTGAACATAGCTGTATATTTTAAACATATCAAAATCCCATTATATAGACCTTAAACATATCCATTATGTTTATCTTAATACACAGCGAAATAAGTCTAAAACTAGTTAAATGAGATTGAATATGCTTTTTGAGCATGTGGTTTCGGAAGCGGATTCTGCTTCCCTCATCAGGCTTAGTCCTGAGCCCTGAGTCGAATTCATATGTTATGATTTGAATTAACAAAGTTTTTCAACTTTGAAAATTCTTTAATAGTTCATCAAATTTTGAACACCATGTATGCAATAAATCAATTGTCAATGAGTATTTCAAAAGTATAGTTCTTATGCTTCTGTCTACTCCAGAAGCACTTTCCATCAGTCAAAAATAAGTAAGGCAAGCAGTGTTGAAAATAGGGTTACATCTTTCAAAATTTTTGAAAAATCAAGATATCTAAGAAACAGTTGAAAAAAGGTATAGGAAACCCTTATAAGACTTATCCTAAAATTTTGTCCAGAATCCAAAAATATACAGGGTGTTCCATTTAAAATAAGGAAGTTAGTGGCGACTTCCGGTATAACCGGAAGTAATATGACCTTGAAAATATTTTAGAATGAAAGAGAATCTTAAATAACCCTTAAGTCCAAAAATTCAGATTTCTAAATTTTTTCTAACCACATAAACTTCTAACGAACGCCTACCGTGGAAAACCCTGTATATATATATATATATATATATATATATATATATATATATATATATATATATATATATTTCGAGGCTCGCCATGGGTATCTCGGTTATTTGAAGAGATACGAAGCCGGTTAAATTGGGGCAAAGTTGCGCATTTGGGACCTCAATAAGATGTCATTTAGAAAATTCAGGTATTTTTATAGGCTACTGAGATTTTTGAAAAAAACCGAAATTTTCAGTTTTCATTTTTCCTTTTTACAATGAAAACCACGAATGGTAGACGTTTTAAACTAAAACATTATTAGGGCACTTTTTTACGACGAATCCAAATATGTTATTAATAAATTCAAGGTACTCTAGACTTCAAAGCTACAGCAGTCAACTTTGTTATTTCTTATGGCAGCCATTTTTTCTGATTACAATGATATGCCACACTTTATGATTTACTTTACTATTTTCCTTGAAATAACGTTTTTATGTGTTTCATAAGAGTGTTTGACAAAAAAAACAAAAATGTTTAAGTGAAATAAGTATAATCAAACAAGTTAATTTTATAACAAATATTCAAATTGTCTTCCATCTACTTATAAACACAACCTAGCTCGGAATATCATTAAACAAGTTGATTCGAATTTTCAACCAACTCCAAATCTTCCAGAAATTTCAAACACGTATGCTGCAACTGTTCGTGACGTCCACACTTCTGCACCTTCTGCATCATGTACTAGACCCACTACCCGAAGTCAAACACACCCGTCCAGATTAAATTTAAATTAGTTACCTTGTTTCATATTCTGTACTGTACCATGCTCGATCATTTCCTCGTGACAGAAATGGAGGTTTACTGTTAAGTGTATTACTACTAATGAATAATTTTCACTTTGCCCTTTTAGCTCAGTCGGATTTTGTACTTGCAAAATAAGGATCGGGGTTCGTTATTCAGGCTCTCAACACTTTGAACAAATAGATAAAAAAAAGGTTTATATACATTTATTCCCTATTATCTTTTTATAAAACTAATTCCGTTACTGTAAACTACTTCTAAGATATAAATACAAAATATATTTTCCTGTGGTTCTCCCCTTCCTGGCTGGTCTGGGACGGAGGGTTAGGTGGTCCTCTGGAGTTTCTGCAATGTAACATTGCAGAAGGGTTGGGTTTTGACTTTTAATTTACGTCCTTTGACTGGTTTCAATTTATATTGTTTAACTGCCGAAATAAAATAAATAATTTTACCTGAATGCGTCCCTGTATAAACTACAGAAGTTAGTAGCAAGATAACCCTGTTATAAACGCGTGTGCGATAAAACACCGAGTTCAATGCTCTGCCTTTAAAGAAATAATCGATATTTTAAAGCGGTCGGTTCTCAAATGTATAAAAGTAATCTAATTTTATACCTGCTTTTCTTATTAAAATAAACTCATTCACGTTTAAATTCAATTTTGCCCTTTTAAATAAATGAAAGCTTTTCGTTTCGAAGGTAGCTTCTATACGGTAGCTGCGGATTATTTGTTTCTTTTCCTATATTAATTACTTTAGTACACAGGTTTTTATTTAAATAAAAAATACTTTTGTTATGTTGGCCGATTTTAAAATATAAAACCTTCGTTTTCTATTAAAGTGAATTTTTCGCGTCTAACAATAATGATTTGAATTATTTAACACGAAATATATTATCGGATAGTTTCTGGTTTACAGATACTAATCTTATTAATTGCAAACGGTGTAACTTACGTTTCTCGGTGGTGGCGGCGGCGGTTTTATTACAGGCGACAAATTTAATACTGACGAACACGTCTAGTTTTTACGGTTACGTTTCTATATTACTGGATTAACGGCGTTAACTAGGTGTTCAGCTCAATCTTCCGACGAGGTTTTAGTTACAGGTACTCTGCGGTTGCTGGTACGTTTGTCGAGGTGTTTTTAGTGTTAGTGTTAGTGTAAATTTGTGTGTGTGGGTTTCCTTTGCTAGCAATCTGGGCAACCACCCGTTAAACTAAACAAAAGGATCTCCGGCGGTCAATGGAATGTCGGGCAACTACCCTTCAAACTCCACAGTGTAGGTGTGTAGTAATGAAAGAGTATGTCGGGCTTACAACCCTGCATATTGCTATCACCAGGTGTATAGTGTTGTATTTATCTCGACTTACGTGCGTTCAACGTTAGATCTCTGCAACTCTAACTCTTTGACGTCGGTGATGCTATCAAGTCGCGGTGTCGCGTTTTCTACTTCGGACGGTGGTTACAGGTTGGCGGTTTTAAACGGTAGTAGCCGGCGCGAACGCAACGATAGAGCACACGATTTCTATTCGGATTCTTCTGGTAGCGCAAGATTGATAAAAGGTTTATTAAAAAGAGAGTCTCTAAAAGAGAGTCTATTAAAAAGAGAGTCTCTGGTAGAGAGCGATTGATAATCATTCTCCCCTTTAGCAACGCGTGCCGCGTTTTTATAAAGAATTCACGAGGGTGGTTACGAAACTTTGGTGGTGAGATTCCGTAGGCCAGTATTAGCGGAAGATGCTCTGACGTATACAAACTTTAAATGTTTTTGGGATTTACGTCTGGAGGGAGAATGCATAATTAATTATTGTGCAATTTTCTGCAACGTTATGAAATATGTTTTTACTTTTACTAAAACTTCTACGAATTTTTATAATTGCTTGCACCTGTGCATTTAGCGAGTCACTTTATCTTAATAAATTCCGTGAATATTATATCAGTACTGGTATTTTGCTTAGCAAATAATTAATCATGATAGGAAAATTTTGATAAAGGACGGCTAATAAACTTTAGGAAACTAATTAATAATAATAAAAAATTGGGATATCCGACGTCGTACCTTTACAGTACTTGTTCAAAATAGTTACCTTATTTCAATTTCTGTAATTGTCAAAATAAATTCTTGACAAAGGGAACAAAGGACGTTCCCGAAACGTTGAATTAATTTGTACGTTTATTTACACAAGTTTCAAAGAAAAAATGTTTTATTTGAACATTCATACTTGTGGAAATCTAAATAGAAACATATATATATATATATATATATATATATATATATATATATATATATATCCAAATTAAGTTGGAACATAATTTCAACTTTAATAACTTTTTTGTTTGTTAATAGATTTTAATGATTTTTGGATATATTAGTCAAAATGTTCTTCTTATCACTTTTAAATAAAACGTAGCAATTTTGGCCAGGACCGAACTTACGGCGATTTTATTAAACCGGTGCGTTTAAGGTTTTTTTTTGTGGGATGGTGCATATCGGCATTAAGTAATAAATACCGGTTTGTCGAGATTGCCTTGTGAATAGACATTTTTTATTAATCTTTTTTAAAAAAAATTACTCAAATGTCAGTGTTTATTATAAGATTAAATACTAATCAGAATTATAAAACAATACAAATGCTAAGTAGAAGTAGTAACAAACAAAAAAATTAAATATTTTTTATAGGAATTGATTATGGATGAAGCCCCGTTCATTACCGACTACAACCTGTAAGCGTCTTCTTCATTGGCTAATAGAATTATTTATAATGCGTTGACTAAACCTATCCCATCAATAAATAATTCTATTTTTCAAATCGTTACTTGTAATAATGTAATTCGTATAAACCATGGTTTCCAGACTTCCAGACTTCTGAATCTATTTTGACACTTTTCTCAATAAAGATAACGCTGCTTTTTCCTGACATAGAAACAGCCAATGACACTATGACAGCCTCTGCAAAATGTAACCTTGGAATTAAAAGGCTACCCAATGGAACCTCGCGCTTCTTTTCAGCAGTTGAGTAAACCCTGTTATTTTGGGCATTCTTTGGTTGATGCAAAGAAAAGATTTTTTTGTCAGAAAACCAAACTTTTTAGATATCTTCCCTGCTACGAAATTTTCTCAAAAGCTGTTAACATCTTAAAAGCATTTTTTTTTATTTTCTGCAACTCATTTTTGGGAATATACTTTTTTGTAATCTTAAAGTTGAGATCACTTTTAAAATTCTTCGCACTGTGGTTCGCTTTATTCCTGTGAGTTCTTGAACTTACCACATCTGATGGATTAGCATTTTCGACAATTTGCCGAACTCTTCTTTTCCTACCACGGCCCGCCTTAATTCTAATAGCTCCATTTTTGCGATAATGTTTAAAAAAATAGTTTACGATACTTAACTTTCAGTTCGGTCGTAGCCAAAATTGGTAGGTTGTATTTTAAAGTGATAACAAAAATATTTTAACTAATCTCATATCCAAAAATCATTAAAATCCATTCGCAAACAAAAAAGTTATTAAAGTTGAAATTATGTTCTAATTTAATTTAGCCCACAGTGTATATATATATATATATATATATATATATATATATATATATATATATATATATATATATATATATATATATATATATATATATATATAATCAAAGACAAATCTTACAACAACCGTTATAGTTAAAACAATATTAAACACTTTATTTAGTCAGGGAATCGGTCAAATAGTGGTATACAGGTAATAATTAATCCACCACTTTAGAGAGTAATCCTCATTATATTTAAATCAATATTTCGCTACTGATTTGGTTGCTTCAGAGAGTAATCCTCATTATATTTAAATCAATATTTCGCTACTGATTTGGTAGCTTCATCAGGAATAATATTGATTTAAATATAATGAGGATTACTCTCTAAAGTGGTGGATTAATTATTACCTGTATACCACTATTTGACAGATTCCCTGACTAAATAAAGTGTTTAATATTATATATATATATATATATATATATATATATACGGGGTGTCCCAATAGCGCGTATTCGGTCGATAGCTCCTTAGCCATTAAACTTAGAAGATAAGTTAAGTACGAAAGTTGTTTATTTTTATAAGCTGCATAATCTAAAAATAGTTTGGTTTCTACCGGGTGTAATATAAAAGCGGTACAATATAGAACTTTTGATTTTTAAATAGAACACCCTATATATTATTTTATTTTTCGATTTTCCTTGTAATTTTACATCTTTTTTATAAGACTTACTTACAACCTAAATCTTACAGTTTTTGAGATATTTCCAAAGTTAACTAAAAACTGACATTTTTATGTAGTAATTCAAGTAGGCGTATCTCAGTTATTTTTAATGATAAAAAAATAATCTTTGGTATAGAATTTATTCATACATGAGCTTACTTTAATCTATTGTCAAAATTGGATTGGATTATACAGAGTGATCACAAAAATTAATTCAATAAGATAAATTTGAAAATGCTATATCTTCATTTTGTTAAATGGCACACGCTATATTTTTTTAATGCCTTATCTTCGTCTATTAATCGGCTTTCATTTCTGTTAAATATGTTGTATACCTATCTCTAACAGTTTCGGAGATATTTAAGTTTGTTCGATTTTTTTCGTTGATAACACTGAAGAAGAGTAACATTAGTCGGTCAAAGCAAGCTATGAATACATAAGAAACTAAAAAACATATTAACTGAAATACAAACACTTAAAATTATAATAAATGTTCAATGTGACCACCACTTTGTTGCTGGCAAACATAAAGTCTTTGAATAAACGACAAATTTACTTTTCGTAACGTAGAAACATTTATATTTTGAATGACGTCTCTAATTCTTGCCTTCATATCATCTACAGTCGTTGGAGGAGTTTGATAGACTTTTTATTTAATCCAACCACAAAGAAAAAAGTCCAGCTTTGTCAAGTCAGGCGATCTTGCAGGCCAGGAGATCGGCCCTCCTCTTCCAATCCATTTGCTTTGAAACTGGATATTTAAATAATTTCTAACGTTTCTGCTAAAATGCGGAGGAGCGCCATCTAATTGCAGCCACATTTCTCTAAGGGTTTGTAAAGGTAAATCTTCAATAAAAGTTCCAAATTCGTTGCGCAAGAAATTTAAAAATGAATCTCCATTGACCGTGTTTATCAAAAAAATATGGTCGTATAATTCTTTCCCCAATAATTCCGGCCCAAATATTAAGTAACCAGCGGTGTTGATGATCAACAGGAATTATAAATCTGGGATTTTCAGTATCGTAATAATGGAAATGATGTCTGTTAACGTATCCATTTTTGTGGAAAGTAGCTTCATCAGTAAATAAGATCGTGCTAAAATAGTTGGGTTTTTTTAAATTTTTATTCATGGCCCAATTTGCAAAAGTTTAATCTATTAACGAAGTTATCCTCGTCTAATTCTTGTGCAAGTTGGACATGGTATGGATGATATTTATATTTTTTTATAATTCTATTAACTGATGTTTTTGAAACTCCAACTTCCAATTCCAATTGTCGGCAAGAAACGTGAGGATTTTCAATCACGGATTGAAGAACTAAATGTTCATTACCTTCGTTAACTGCGGTTCTTTCTCGTTCTAAATTGCCTTCGTAATGAATACTGCCTGTTTGCTCGAAACGCCCTTTCAATCTAGCAAATGCTGAAACTTGCGGATGTCGTGCATGTGGAAATTTTTGCTTATAGGTTCGATGAGCTAAACTCAATTTTTATCGCTTTCACCAAGGACGTAAATCATATTAACAAGTTTTTCTTTCGAAAAATTCATTTTGTAATTTAGGAAGTAAGTATACAATACTACACAAATATTAGCACTGTTTAACAAGTTTGTTTTCTTCATTTGTTTTCGTTCATCTTTTGTTTTACGCTCTTTTAAAACATCTCAAATATCTCTTAAAAATGGTGGTTTCATACAATATTTATTATTATTACAATTTATGTATTTCAGTTAATATTTTTTAGTTTCTTATGTATCCACAGCTTGCTTTGGCCGACTAATGTTACTCTTCATCAGCGTTATCAACGAAAAAAACTTAAATATCACCGAAACTATTAGAGATATGTATAGAACATATTTAATAGAAATTAAAGGCGACTAATAGACGAAGACAAGGCGTTAAAAAATATAGGTTGTGCAATTTAAAAAAAATGAAGATATAGCATTTTCAAATTTACGTTGTTGAATTAATTTTTGTGATTACCTGTTTATTCAAAGACTTCATGTTTGCCAGCAACAAAATGGTGGTCATATTGATCATTTATTATAATTTTAAGTGTTTGTATTTCAGTTAATATGTTTTTTAGTTTCTTATGTATTCATAGTTTGCTTTGACCGACTAATGTTACTCTTCTTCAGTGTTATCAATGAAAAGAATTGAACAAACTTAAATATCTCCCAAACTTCTAGAGATAGGTATAGAACATATTTAACAGAAATTTAAGCCGATTAATAGACGAAGACAAGGCATTAAAAAAATATAGGGTGTGCCATTAAAAAAATGAAGATATCGCATTTTCAAATTTATGTTATTGAATTAATTTTTGTGATCACTCTGTATATCGCAGTCCAATTTTGACAATAGATTAAAGTAAGCTCATGTATAAATAAATTCTATACCAAAGATTATTTTTTTAACTTTCATAATAACTGAGATACGCCTACTTGAATTACTATGTAAAAACGTCAGTTTTTAGTTAACTTTGCAAATATCTCAAAAACTGTAAGATTTAGCTTGTAAGTAATTCTTATAAAAATGATGTAAAATTATAAAGCAGAATCGAAAAATAAAATAATATATAGGGTGTTCTATTTAAAAATCAAAAGTTCTATATTGTACCGCTTTTATATTACACCGTGTAGAAACCAAACTATTTTTAGATTATGCAGCTTATAAAAATAGACAACTTTCGTATTTAAAATTATCTTCTAAGTTTAATGGCTAAGGAGCTATCGACCGAACACGCACTATTGGGATACCCTGTGTATATATATATATATATATATATATATATATATATATATATATTGTAATTTCTCTAAATTTATTAAGTACATTATAATTGGTAATTGTTAAAACTTTTACCAACAATTTCAAAATTTACATTTAACTTCAACATTTAAAATGAAAATGTTTATTTTGACAATAAATTAAAGTAAGCTCATGTATGAATAAATTCAATACCAAAGATTATTTTTTTATCTTTAAAAATAACTGAGATACGCCTACTTGAATTACTACATAAAAATGTCTGTTTTTAGTTAACTTTGCTTATATCTCAAAAACTGTAAGATTTAGCTTGTAAGTAATTCTTATAAAAAAGATGTAAAATTATAAGCAGAATCGAAAAATAAAATAATATATAGGGTGTTCTATTTAAAAATCAAAAGATCTTTATTGTACCGCTTTTATATTACACCGTGTAGAAACCAAACTATTTTTAGATTATGCAGCTTATAAAAATAGACAACTTTCGTATTTAAAATTATCTTCTAAGTTTAATGGCTAAGGAGCTATCGACCTAATACGCACTATTGGGACACCCTGTATATATATATATATATATATATATATATATATATATATATAGTAATTTCTCTAAATTTATTAAGTACATTATAATTGGTAATTGTTAAAACTTTTACCAACAATTTCAAAATTTACCATAAATTTACATTTAACTTCAACATATAAAATGAAAATGTTTATTAAGATAAACGTTTACGTTGAGAATGGTTTTTATAATTTAATTTTCTCGTAAAAACTGCTCAAAAAAACCAGACAATGCTTTCTTTAACCAAGCTTAAAAAAAATGTAAATTCATTTTTTTATCGTAATGACATATTCATTTTAAACATTCAATCTTAGTACTTTTTATATATAAAAGAGCAGAATTAAAATTTTCGTTGAATTTATTACTAAACAATGTTTGCCAAGTATCACACATTTAACGATTATTCAACCGAAAATTCCATTACATCCATTTGTTTAAATAAAAAAAAACATACATTGGATGTAAAATTCTACACTTTAAACATCTATAATTAAAATACTTAAAACTTTTATTTGCAAAAAAGGATTGCCAACCGTTTGAAGTTTATAATTTACAAAGATATAGAATAGGAACAAACCCCAAGTACATTTGATTATACATTAGATTAGATGCACTAAAGTAATCTCTTTTATTGACATCGATATGGTTTGTCCTCATTACTCTTTGGGGAATTACATTGTTACCAGAATTTTCATTAATCTTTACCGCATCTTCCACGTTATCAGTGCTATTACTAGAGCTTAATACTTTTTGTACTATTCTGGGGATATCGCTTAACTCATGCGCATCTACAAATTGTTCTTCGTGGGGACCTGCAAATTTTTAGTATTAAAAACAAACAGTACGATAATAATTATTTACCCGACACGAATAATGGAATTTTGTCTTTATTGTCATTTTTACATGGACAATCGCCAGTAACAATGGTTAAGGTACTTTTAGAATCAGTATTTTCGCGTACATGTTTAATTGCCTGCACTAAATCTGAGCGTGGTTTTGAAATCTCAGAAAGATTACCTCCATTGACAACCAATAAAAATCGGTTATTATGTTGTTCTTCCATTTCTTTGGTAAGATCGCTGAGAGTTTTACTTACAAGCTTCAATAATGAAAAATTTTGCACTTCTCCAAGAACATTAACATCTAAACGATCATCTTCTTCACCTGAAGGCATGTTCGATTCTGTAAATTAAATTCCTTATTAACAGCTCTATAGAGTAGACACTAACCAAAAGGATTAAAGAAACTGTCAAAATACGAATCCTTAAAAAGGGGCAAAAATCCTAAGAGCTCCATAAATGATTTTGGTTTTCTGGGTGTATCTACCTGATCCATTAAAGTTTTAATATTAAAAGTTTGATAATGTTCAGGTTTAAGTCCAATTGTTCGTTGCACTCTCCTTAAATTAAAGTAGCTCTGCGGTGAATAATATCTACGCCGATTAATATCATAAAACATTTTGGATTCGTCAAAACCGGGATTAGCCGCTACTCTCTTACGCTTATCGTAATCAGTCGGTACATTATCATCTTTCTCTGTCTTAGGGTTAATTTCGTTAACAACACCAATTTTTGAGCTGTAAAAGTTAACACCGTTGTTTTCCAGATCTAAATTTTTGATTTCTTTTAGGGTTATTATTGCTGAAATGATTTTTATACTTAGGGCATTTAGGTAAAGTGTCACTTACAAGTAATCATGTTTAAGTGAGTTCGGGCCCATGTCGTTAACCATAACATATTGGCTGTTAAAACACTTTTGCAGTTACATTTTCGTTTGTAAGGGCCTCGTACTATTTTGTAAGTTTGCGGAAAACTTGTTTGAGGGTATTCAATGCATGACTAAAATGGTTTATAACAATTTTGTAATTAACTTTGTTTTGTTGGTCTTACCAACACACTTGTCTGTTTCGAGATATTTAAATACGGAATTTTATTAACTTTGTCACTATCATTATTTGGATCGACATTGGCAAAAAATATTACAACGTTTACAGTTTTATTGCTGTCAGTGATTGTTTCATTATCTAAAATTAAGAAAAAGTATTACGTTATCTGTAAAATAGATTTACCTTCTTCTAATGTAAGAATAGATTTTAATAATGTTAAAAATACTGTATAAATTAACAATATCATTAAACTTCTCATGTCTGTGAAAATTTAAAAAATATGGAGTTTGTTATAAAATAAAACAATAACGTAAACAATTTTAGCGTACTAGAATTTGCAATACTCTATTAACTTTTTCATACAGGGTAGCCCACCTTTTCTTGCTTGGAGAATAACTGCTAGACTAATAAAGAAAATGAAAAGATTTCATGGTGAGTGTATATAGTCAACAAGCGCTAAGTTTTAAAATTATTTTCAAACATACAGGGCGTGTCGTTACTCTGTAGCAAAAAAACAGAGCCATTTTTTAAATGGCACCCCCTGTATAATATTGCATTTTTAGAATCTACTTGACGTCTGTTTTAAAGCATAGTACAGTTTTTAGCTTTTTAATGCAATGTTGCCAAATTAATGACGATTTAAATAATTTTTCGGAAAAATCGTAGATAGAGAAAGAAAATCCTGAAACGAACAAAAAATCTCACATTACTTGTGCATGCATACAATACACAAGATGTTTTAAATTAATGGTCCCATTTCATCATTTTAAAATAACTAAAATCCGTTTTTTTCACATGGAACACCCTGTATATTATTTTATATTTTAGAATCAAATCTTCCTAGCGGTACCATATAGTATGTGTCCAAAATATTGTTTAATGACTAAAAAATAACTAAAAATTACAATAAATCTAGGTATAATACGTGAACGTAAGTTTCATTAAAAAAAATAACAATATTTGAACTAAAATCAGTTGTTTTTAAATGGAACACTCTGTATATTATTTCATATTTTAGTATCCCATTAGAAAAGCTTTCTAGCGGTACCATATAGTATGTAGCTAAAATTTTGTTTGATAACTAAACAAAATGAAAACTGAGGTATAGTTCATGAACATAAGTTTCATTAAAAAAAATAACAGTACTTAAAATTAGTAATTAAAACAATTTTATTTTAACAAATATTCAAAATGCCTTCCATTAAGCTAAATGCAATTTCGAGCTCGTAATTTCACAGAATTTCTTGTAGTAGTTAACATTTCTGGGGTTATAGGCACGAGAGCCTCTGTAATTCTTCTCTTCATGTCATAGCTCGTTGTAACAAGTTCAGAATAAACTTTTTCTTTAACGTATCCCCATTTAAAAAATCACATGGTGTCAGTTATGGGGTTCTTGCAGGCCAAATTGTGGGACTCCCTCTGCCGATCCATCTGCCTTGAAATCGAATATTTCGCCATTGTCGAACAGGTGCAGTAAAATGAACCGGTGCACCATCCAATTGGAACCACATAGTATTTAAAATATTTTGAGGAACATTCTGAAGCAAATGATTTAAGAAGAAAAGGCCAATAACGTAATTAGCAATTATACCAACCCTAACATTTAATGACCATCTTTGTTGTGATGTTGTTCTGAACACTTTTGGATTTTCATCCGAACAATAATGGAAGTTGTAACGATTCACACTACCGTTTTTTATGAAAAGTGCACTCATCAGTGTAAAGTATCTTCCTTAGAAAATTTCTTTCTGTATTAATTTTATTAATTAACCATCTACAATAATTTATTCTGTAATCATAGTCCCGTTGTAGAGGTTCCTGATGTAGTTGAATACGGAATGGATAGAATTTATTCTTCTTTAAACTTCGTTAAACAGTTGTTCGTGAAATATCAACTAAATTACTTAATTATCTTGCACTTACATCTGGATTGTCTACCACTGTCGTTTCATTATCTTCGGTTAATGCGTAAGCAGACCTGTTATGATTTAGATAACTTAGTGATCCAATAGAGTCAAACCTCTCCTTAAGTTTTTGAAAACAATCAACTCTAGGATGCCTTTTTTTCTGGATATTTTTGTACATACAGTCTACTTGCTAGTTTTGCAGTTTTTATTGCACTCGCCTAAAACTTATATTTTTTCAGTCATTCCTTCTTTAGAGTAATTCATTGTTAGCATAATAAATTATAACTGGATAAATCTTAATTACTTTTGACATAATACTAAACTGTCAAGAGCATACTTTTTTTTTTCAAATATTGTTATTTTTTTTAATAAAACTTACGTTCATGAACTATACCTACTATTGTAATTTTTAGTTATTTTTTAGTCATTAAACAAAATTTTGGACACATACTATATGGTACCGCTAGGAAGATTTGATTCCAAAATATAAAATAATATGCAGGGTGTTCCATGTGAAAAAAAAGGATTTTAGTTATTTTAAAATGATTAAATGGTGTCATTAATTTCAAATACCTTGTGTAATTATGTGCATACACAAGTAATATGAGATTTTTTGTACATACCTTAGTTACATACAGAATAGAAAGTTTGAGTCTGGGTTTATAATGTAAGTTTGAGGATTTTCTTTCTCTGTCTATGACTTTTCCGAAAAATTACTTAAATCGTCAGTAACTTGGCAACATTGCATTAAAAATCCAAAAACCGTTCATTACTGTAAAGCAGACGTCAAGTAGATTCTAAAAATCCAATAGTATACAGGGGATCTCATTTAAAAATGGCCATCTTTTTTGTTACTGAGTTACGACGCGCCCTGTATATTTGAAAATAATTTTAAAACTTAGCCCTTGCTGACTATATACACTCACCATGAAATATTTTTATTTTATGTATTACTCTAGCAGTTATTCTCCAAGCGAGATTAGGTGTGCCAACCTATATATAGGCTCATGTTCCATTATGCAGTTTGGCCGCTGGAGCCACAATCGCACACAGCGGCCAAGTTATCAAATAATTATAGGTAAATAATTATGCTCGCTTACATCATCACTCTTGATATCGATCGTGAACAGAAAGGTCGTGAATTTAAAAAAAAATAAAAAAATGGTAATTAAACGTCAAAATAATTATTAATTAATAAATAATTTCAAAAAAGAACAACTTGCGACAGGCATCGTAGTCTTAGCCACTGTTTTGCGTACAATCAATGTGCAGAATTAAACGTCAAAATAATTATTAATTAATAAATAATTTCAAAAAAGAACAACTTGCGACAGGCATCGTACTCTTAGCCACTGCTTTGTATACAATTAATATGCAGAAGCGGTTTCCGCCCACAAAGAGGATCTACAGCGGCAGCGGCCAGGGAACCCACTTGAGCAAGAGTAGAAGAACTATCACAACACTGCAGGACATCGGAATAACGACAGCACAGAAGACTTCATCTAGGACACCGCTAACACCTACAACAAGGAAGATCGACGTCGGGACAGCAGAAGCCGTTTAATAAAAACTTTTTTATTAATTTTGTATTTGTTTTATTTTAACATTCCTCCGTTTGTATTGGGTGGCTGACTTCCGATCCTTTTTCCTCCGATCCCGCCCGACCATCTACACCGTCCCACACCGACACCTTCACCTCGCCACTATCTTCTGCACGCACACGTTCCCAATCCAATTCCTCGTCCATTTCAACCACTTCCACACACTCCTATATTTCCACACGCTCGAATACGACAAAACCCGTACACACAACACAGAAACACACAGCACCCACACCCAAATCCGCCCAGTTACCTACACCCGCCCAGTTACCTATACCCTCTAACCCCGCTCAACCTAATCCAACCCACACACAATTCTCCAGGTATTGCACCCACAATATCCTTAAATCAAGTACCATCCATAAAATCCTATTCAACTCCCTTTTCTTTCTTGCACGGAAGTCAACTTGTTTGGGCGACACTACCGGTGCGAACGTTTCCTAATCCCGCCATCCCTCCCCAGGTATTGATCAACCTGCACGCAGGTGACTATACCTTTGAGGAATGTCCTACCCGCTCCTTGTCTTGCCCCAACTGTGGCGAAAGTGACAGATACCCTCCTGTAAATCAGCTAACCCAAAGTGTAACAACATTGGGCAGCCCACCCAACCTACTCCTTTCAACGCCAGAAGTAGCTGAAACCTCTCAGTTCCCCGTCAAACATAGCAATTTTTAACCATATCCAGTCTTCCGGAGAGCCCGATTCCGAAGACACAGCACACATGGAAAGACCACCATCAAATACTTTCTATGAGGCCTTTCTCACATTCTGTTCAGTATCCTTCCCGACCAATCTATCTTCGACGCGTTATTCTGCCACTACTTCTAACGGAGAACTGCCCCTACTTCTAACGGAGAACCCTCGCCGTCGTGTCAGACACGCGTAGAAGGTTTTCGTATCCCGGGATCCCAATCCTTAAATCCTACCATTATGGAGACCATAACAGGGAAAGTTTTCGCCAGAGGCGTTAATCGGATACGATCTTTACTTAACAACTTACCCAAGAACATAACATACACATTCTCTCAATCACAGAGATAAAACTAGCAGACAGATGCACACTTAACTTTAATACCTTTCACTTCTACCTACAAAACAGTACTCAAACGGACACTGTAGAACCACTCTAATTATCAGAAATTCCTTGCTGTCCACCCGCTTCTAACTATTTCCGCACCTGCAGCATCTTGAATGTGTAGTTGCGGCGGCGGATTTTCCCACTACCATTGTTGCTTGTTCTAACTGCAACCCAACTGGCCTTAATACCCTTTCTGATAATCTTCTGATTTACGCTTCCAGCCTATCCAACGCAGTAATACTGAGTTTCTGAACCCACAGCCTACTATTGCGATTGAGAGTGTTTTATAGGCACTACGATCACATGAGATCACTTATCACTGCTGGTCAAAAGTTAATAATGCCCAGCTCTCCCAGAACCACCGCTACATGCGGTAATTAAAGATTTTTCTAATTCAGACTGTAATGTGACCTCCGAACACATATCCTACAACATTCCCACACCCAATCTTTTATCATCATCATCAGAGTAATTACGGACGCGGTCGAATTCTCAGTCCAACTGAAAACTATCAACATTTTCCTTAAACTGCTCCCAAGTTAAATTGTCAGCTGGATCAAAAAGAAAAAACAAATCCATCCTTAATTTTTGCGATCCAGGGATCCAGCTCTCAAAACGTAGTACAATCGCCTCAACGCCTTAATCAAACAAGAAATAAACAGCTACACCGAAGACTCCTGGAAGAAAGATTACCGCAATGGAAAACTCTTGTGGCAACAGTTCAATAGGCTGACCCGAAGAGAAGCAACCCCTACATCTTATCTCACAGACCCACAGGGCAACATAATTTCCACAGATCAAGGGAAGGTCGACTTGTTCGATCTTCACCTACAATGCATTCTTCGATCACCGAATCTCGAGGCATTTCGTAACCTTCGACTTCCCAAAATCCGTTTGAGCAATACTTCAAAAAAGGACCCATTTCTGCCCCAAATCAAGAGGGCCTTAACCACAAAATACTACGACACTTGTACGACCTAGCCCTCCGACCCTTCGCCGACATTCACATTAACTGTATAACACTATCCTAAGTCCCGGCGGACTGGAAATCGCTTTCCTCTGTGATGATACCCAAACCACACTCTGACCCTACCACACTTTCTTTTATATACCCATCTTTCTCTTAAGCTGCCCCGGAAAATGCTTAGAGCAGATTCTGTTCAGGCGAGCTAGAGACCACCTAGAATTCAACGAACTCCTTTCTAACAGCCAACCTAACCGAACGTATTTCGATCCCTTGTAGAGTTACAGTTACAGAGACCACCACAGCATTCGAGTACAAGTAATGCAACTTGGCTGGTTCTGTATATTACGCAAGCATTTAACATGGTCTGGCACGCCGGTCTCCTTGATAAGATCCGTAAACTAATATTTTCGGCGACACAATCCCTATCAGAGAGAGCCTTAGCGATTTTCTCCATTCCCACACAAAAAACCCTAATTCAAATTCAAACACTCTCCCGCTTTCCTAACATAACCCCTTAACGACCTTGCTAGATAACCCCCTAAAACCCTCCTGAGTAATATACCCTAATAAAATAAAATCAAAACATGTTTTCTTTTTTTAGAAACTAAACTCGTTATATTTATACAATAACACTAAATCATAGCAACACCAACAACAGGAGATTGAGCAGGGCTCAAGCAAAGGAGGGCTCCTGGATAATCTACTACAAAGCATTAGAATAAGCTAAAAATAAGTAATTTGCTAACATAAGTATGGGCATACTAAAAAAAAGCTCAGTTCAAGTTTAAACACAGTGCAGTGATGACGTGTCTCGATATTGTGTGTGAGCCTTTCATTCCTTTCCTCTTCATCCTTCTTTTTTGGATTGAGTTCCTTCTAGACTTTATAAATTGTTACAATATCCCGGTAGCCTCTTATTTCTGAAACAGGGTTTGGAAGAAATATAATATAATATGCAAAAATCGGTTGAGAAGTGGACTCTTGCACATATGACTTTTTTTGTTGAAAATTAGTTAAAGAATCGTCCCTCAAAATAAATACATTGATACATAAGACACCCTGTATATAAATCTTAAATAAACAAAACAAGAAAGAACTTAGTGGCCACTTTGTTCAAGTCTTCTCAAGGTACGCAACGACACGACCACGCAGTGGACCTTACTCTACAATACACGTGTTGTCATCTTTCCAAGGTGTAGCTATGACGCAGAATACTGCGGCACAACCGCATAGGTGCGGCACAGGCACACTAGTAGAGCATGCCTTATTTGAATGTATGTGTTGATGACTTGGCACTACACCAACCAAATCTAATAATGGAGCACGGTCCTAAGAGTGCGTCTACCGCTGTAGTGACTATGGTGTTTTGGGATACGGTATTGGAGCCACATGTAACCACGAACGGCGATTTGGACTCCGACTAGCGCCGACGATTTTTTTCCCACACACAAATTACCTTCTATAAACGACAGCAGTAGCAACATTTGGCATTTAGTTAATTACGCTCTCTAATAGCTACAACGGGATCACTCCTGGAGCTATGCATAGCTTAGGATAGCGTCACAATGCACTCTTATAGCCGTCACATATCGGTGCTCTGTCCATAGCCACAACACGCGCTATACGTCGTCAATTTAACAACGTGTTGGATGTTAACAGGTGCAATTACAGTGCCGTAGGAACATTGATGACTGTCCACACCTAAGCAAATAAGCAATAATCCTGTTCCGTATGTTCCCTCATTGTATTTCCGCTCCTGCCTCTGACACAGTCTACCATCTTTCCTTCAAAATCGGACATAATTCTTGGTTTTGGAACTACAACAAGCAAGCAGCCCTGGCCTATCGCAACATCGACCCGTTCACGATACCGCTATACAATCCGTGCCGTTACGTCATCCATGCCCATTACCATGTGGAAATGAACATTGATAAACTGTAAATACTATGTATAAATTTGGTGACTACCGAACGTGATTAACGCGGCAACACCACCTCGAGAACATAAGCAGTGAGCGCCACCCAAAAAAAGCGAGCGCAACGTTGTTACAAAAGCATTACCGCGAGTGACACAACCCAGATGTCTGCGTATGTAATAGTCAACCTGATCAACGCCTTTGGTATCCAACCGTTTACGTAAGCCTACCACAAACCGGAAAAATCACCGCATTCAGATGAAGATACCATTTTTTTGGCCGTCGATCCCAAAATGTTGTTCACTTAAGTAGAAAACTATTTCTGATCGAGCGTCACCGTCAATGAAGACATACGATACGGCTACATAACAATTTGGATCTTAAGTACTGTCAGGTTGCGATGACGCACCCTGTATGTAGGATGCTATAATGACGTGTATTACGTGTTTTAAGTGCGAGTGTATTGAGTTTGAACGAAAAAAAAAATTTGTGTAATGTATGTGGGTGTATGATACGCCACTGGAAATTGAGGAGAAATATAATTCTGTATGTAGATACGTGTATTTGAATGTTATAGAGACTTTAGTGTTGGAATAATTAGATTTTGATGAATGTAAATGTGAAGAGAAATTTGTCCATGGGACGATAATGCTTTCCACTGTATTGCTTCTGTATTGCCACTATAAAGAAAGGAATGTTTGAAGATAAGATGAGTTATTTTGGTCAGAAAATGTGAAGAATAAGTGTAGAATGTTTTAGAAAATATGTAGAGAAAGATTGGGTATGTTTAAGTGTTAATTTCCGAAGGGTTTTGTAATGTTGTGCAATTGTTTTGAGAATAAATGTATGTATATGGAATTTGAGACATTAGACTGTACTTATTTTTGCAAATGTTGCGGAACGAGATTGAGCGCAGGTTCGAGATAAATGTTGAAAGTTGCGTAATGGTGCAGAGTGACTACTGAATGAATGTAATGACGAAAAATGATTTCTTCACGAAGTAATTGTAAAATTTGTAAGTGAAAACAAATATGGCGATGTATTGTAATTACACGCGTGCTTGTATAGAGGGAAGCAGCTGTTGGAAGTATGACATTTTGAGTGAATATTATTGGAGAATATAACGCGGAAGGAAGACATGTTTAAAGATGGATGACTGAAGTTATAAATAGGAAAGTCAGAGATTGAGTAGTTAGTTGTCGTTGGGAGTTGAAGTTAAGTTAGCTTTTGGCTTGTGATGAGAGCTCGGTGAGACGCGCACGCGAGTGATAGACTGTGATGATGTTGGAGTATGTTTGTGAATTTTAATGAGGCAGTAATTGTTTAATTAACTGCGTGACCCGAATCGGGGGTAAATTAAAAAAGACATTCATAAACAAAACTATAATTTAAATTGAAGTTGAAGGTAAAAATTAGTTTGTTTATTTTCAAGAAAATAATAGTGCGTGAGCAGATTTGAATAAAGATAACAGATGTTATGTTAAAGTATTAAGTGCGGCGCGTGTTCTTGTAACGAGATTCAGCTAAAAGTATTTATGAGACCACCTGTTAAGTGAACGAAGCGTTCGTTGTATATTAAGCCAAAGTTTAAGTAACGTTATACGACATTGAAAGCTTTATTTGTATAAGGGACTAATTGGTGTAAAGGTTGCAAGAAATTTTAATAGGCAACCAAAGGTGTACCGTTATTACGTGTTTGTGGGAGTAATAACCTTGCATTGTGAATTACTCGCGAGTGCACAGAGGAATAAGTTTTGTTGAGCATTTGTAATGTGCTTCAGGCAATTTTAAGGAATTACCAATGGACTACATATAATTAATGTACGGAAGAAAGAAGAAAGAAGAAAGAAAAGCCAAGGATTTATGGACAAATTTGTTAAGTAAGAAATTAGATTAAGGAATTTTATGAACGCATTTAAGCCCGATTGTCTTTTTGGTAGTTTATTTGCTTATAGTTGTTTAAATTATTAAATAGTTTTGAATGGAAGAGATAATCGTTCTTGAGTCGTATTGTATGGTTTGTTTTAGTAGTAAGATTGCAAAGTGGTAGTGACGTGTGGTTTTGATTTTCAACCACGCTGATGTAATTTATGTAAATATTTGTGTTTTTGTTTATTTTATGCAGGACAATATATATTTATTGTTAAATGTTTTATTCTGTTGTTTATTTAACCAGGTGGATTACAAAATTTTTATGTCAGTTTCATTAGAGCAATGCACTATTAACAGATCAGCTGTTGTCTTAAAAATTTCATTAAGTATAACAAAAAGTTTGAGTTTTGAAACCTTAAATGTTTATGAATGTCAACTACGATTCAGAAGTAAATTAAATTCAAAAGATATCGTTCATGTTAAGAATTTTAAAAATCAATTACCGTTCATTGAATGAATTTGAATGATCAATTTTATTTTGGATATTTTAGTTTACGAGGTGTATACAAAAAGTTTTTAATAACCTGGGTAGTACTAAATTTACTTATTATTTCGACCACGCCCATCTCCCTGTTAGCTGGCTTGGCAACCCGCTTACATTAGTAAGCCTACACGACGCCTAGTGCGGTTTGGACGTGTAACAGTACGCTGCCGAAGACAGAGATCCCGACAAATTCGCCGCAACCGAGGTATACCAAAATCTGAAAAAGAGCCAGTCAAGAGCGCATTACGAGGCAAACTTTGGAGGGAGAAGAGCTTGATAACAGCGAGTCATCCTAATTTTTAATGTACCTCCAAAATCTAACATGAGCAACAGCTCGTTCGACCTACTCAAATAAATCTGGTCTATCAGATTACCAGCCAACATTCAAGCTTCCCTAGCTACACAAAAAATGCTCCAAATCGGACGTCATTGCCGAAAGAGCATACGCAATAGCTAACTAAGTCTCCATCCTATAATATATATCATATAATAAAGGTTCTACAGAAACTCACTTTGAAAACTCAACTCCATAGACAAAGTCGGAGCAGGAATCGTCAAACTCGACAGACTTGTAGTAGATTCAACAAGCACAATTACGGCAACTATTGGAAATGTTGCAAATGTTAACCACCATACAAACCAGGTTAAGAAAGCAACTCCCACCGGGTACGCAATAACACTGGGCCTATCTGACCTTTCCTAATAGAAATAACCTCTACTGTCCCTAACTTCTGTGTTCATCGCAACATTGATACAACTTGGTGCTGTTTCATTAGATTGTTCTAATGTATTGTTCCAAACTTGGGTCATATATGAAAGAAGATCACGTGTTGAACGACTATGCCTAAATCCATATGGTGGTTACTAAAAAAAATTTTTGTTTAAAACAAGGAGAGCAGTTGCTGATTGGTGGCTTTTTCCAAGATTTTAGACAAAATGGATGGTAATTGGCCAATAGTCCGAGAGATCAGCCTCATTGCTAACTTCCACAATGAAGGAAAGTTCTCAGAAGACACAGAGGTCGAATAGCGCTTAAGACCGGTACTACGTCGGGGGAACATCTCTTTAAGACGATAGCTGGGATACCATCTGGATCAGTCGCCTTATTGAGCTAATCGATTCTAAGAGCTTGTACCGAAAATGGATTGGATCCAAAGCGTATGAATAAGAATGGACCAGACGCACTTCTTTTCGAAAATCATTGATCCACGAGTTTGATGGAAATAAATTCACAAAAAAAATGGCCTTGATTATAGAATCAGCAACTACAGATCCGTCAAAAGATGTCATGGGGAGAAATGAAGACGTACTAAAGTTTTCACTGGTGGCTAAAAACCAAATTTACGAGTGCCCAAAGAAGATGTAACTACTTCAGTGCATTTTCATTGTTCAAACAACTTTTTGACTATAGTGATAACACATTTGCAGGTATTTCTAGCACCAACATAGTCTGCTAGACTCTCGACCGTTTTATAGATTACCATTTAATATAAGATTTGTTTTTCAAGGATATTGCATCAGCACAAGCCTTATTGAACCGTGGTTGGAAACATCAATGAGTTATACGATTTTTTTTTTGGGAATGTAAAACTCCATGCCAATTACGATGAGTTCAGACACTGAAACAGCAATGTCCGAAGAAGAGGACGACGTAAAGCAATATTCGTACCATGGAAAGGTTGCAAAGAAGATCCGTAAATCACTCCGTTTAGCTGACTTAAAACACCACAACGTTCTATCAGTGTTGCAAACAACAGCGGAATAAGGAACAGTAGAAGTTATTTCTATTAGACAATGGCCAGATAGACATAGGGGAAAGAACTGAAGTTCTATAAACAAGTGGATTTGATGGAAGAAAGAGATTTAAAAGATGCGGAGTGTTGTTAGGGTTATCAGGGATTCTTGTGGGTTCAGAAATCGTTTGTGTGAGATCACATAAAATAGCAAATATTTCTGCCCTATGACCAGCAGGGTTAGAAGTGATGGAAATAGAAGCCTATCAGATCTATGAGCATTGAAATCTCCCAGAATTAAAATATCGCAAGATGGAAACTGAGAGAGAAAATAGTCACCTTTCAAACCAAGGTAACCGTAGAGTTTCACAAATTTAGGACCAGAATGTGTAAACCAAATCACGTCAAATATTCCCCAAGGAAGAAATCGTCTTGCAAGCAATTTTGTCCTTGAGATAGGCGCATACACCCTCTTTGTATCGAAAGTTAGAATGAAGATTGTATTGAATTCAGAGAATACTTGTATTTCAAATAGCAACAAAATGTCAGGTTCAATTATAAGGAAAAAAATAAGCAGCAGCCCTTACCGAGCTCATAAAATCGGAGACCCAATATAAATAAGCCCATGGTAAGTGTGGTGGTACGTCCCCGGTTGGCATTGGGAACGCATGCCTTCCACCTGTCGTGACTCCAACCAAAATTGATGTCCAAGTAAAAATGTTGGGCAATCGACTCAGATGCTGACTAATACTCATGGGCCACAAAACTTTGCTTTTGGTTCATCAAGAGAATTGATTTTGCCGCGTCCAACAAAGTTAGAGTATCAACATAGATTTTAAGCAAAATTCAGCATAACTGTTGAATAACACTCACGGTTCACATAATTTACCTCTTGGCCATCGAAGCATTCAATTGTTCCCACACTAACAAAATTGAAGTGCAAACATAGATCTTGCAATTTTCGGTCATAATACTCACCAAAACTCATAGACCACAGAATTTAGTTTTTCGTCATTGACAGAATCTATTTTACCGCGTGCATAACGAAATTGGTGTATTAATATGGATTTTAGACAAAATTTAGCCCAAATGCTTTCCAACACTCATGGATCAGAATTTAGTTCTTGGGCATAGAGATAACTGCTTTTGCCGCGTCCCGAACTAAATTGGTTCATTAATATAAATATAATTTTTTGGCAACATTCGTCCCCAATAAAAACTAACACTGATGGACCTCTGTATTTAGCTTTTGGTCATCTAGGGATTCTATTTTGCCACGTCCCCAGGAATTCCTACCTTACACTGCTCTTCTTTTCTAATTTTGGAAAAGTTGTAGTACTTTGCACAACTAGAATACAAGAGCTATCGTATAACGAAAACCAGAAGTCGTTAAGTGGTTCATATTGTGCTATAAGGTGTGCACAGGTCTATCGATATTGCACACACACCATACGGCCTAAAGGTTTAAACTTTTTTACTAGTTTTTGTAAAACGCTTTAGTACATGGTCAGGGTGCGAAACAACAGAGGAATACTGTGTAAGTGTTTTGAAAGCGACATGGTAGAAACGAAAAGTTAGCCACATGCCCTTTTTCGTGCACAAAAGTGCACGTACCTCATGGCCGTACGTTTAAATATTTACGCTAGTTTTTTTCGCAGTGGTTTAGTACATAGTCAATGTTCATAACTCTAATTGGCTTTAATTTTCGTCTATCACTAATCCTGCTGGTCATAGAGCAGAAACAATTGCTATTCCATGTGAGCTCACACGAATGATTTGTGCACTCCATATATTCCAGACCTCTCTTTTACATCAAACCCCTTTGTTTATAAAACATCAGGTTTACAAAATATGACCATTGTCTAATAGAAATAACTTCTTTTGTACGAAATTCCTGTTTTGTTCACAACAATGGCCGGATTTCTTTGGAACCTTCACTTGGCGTGAATATTGTGTTAAGTGATTCTCGCCTTCTGATGTTGCTCTTACAGCATCTGAAGTCATTATCATAAGCAGCGAGTTACACATTCCCAAAACAAAAACAAAATCGTATGGGGCTGCTGTCCCAATCTTGGTTCAACAGGGTTTGATGCGATATCTTTGAAAATAAATTTTATACCAAATAGATTTGCGACAAAACGGTATAGAGCTATGCAGACTACGTTTCTGGTAGATTTACGTGTAATAGTGCTGTTCGAACAACGTAAATGCACTCCTTTGGGCAATCATAAATTTTAATCTTTATGTAAAGCCAACAGTAATGGCTTTGGTACATCTTCATCTTTCCCCATAACGTCATTTGATAGATCTGTACTAGCTCACTCTCTAGACAACGCCAATCTTTCTGATAATTTATTTGCATCGAACTCATTTTTTAATGATTCTGTAAAAGATGTGCCACTAGTCATCCCTTCTCCATACGCTATGAAACCAATTAACTTTCGATACAAAGTCCTAGAATGGAGCGTCAGTAGTCTTGATTTCATAAGGCGACTGGCCCTGGTATCCCAATTATTATCTTAAAAAAATGTTCCCCCAAACTAGTACTTGTCCTATATAAACTCTATGTCGTCTAGGCACTTTCCTTCATCATGAAAGTTAGCAAATATTCAACCTATTGTAAAAAAAGTTGGCCACATCAATCTCTCTAACTACCGATTAATTGTTCTTTCTTCTATTTTATCTAAAGTTATGGAAAGGTCATCAATTGCAACTACTTCCTTTCCTTGAATCTAACAAACCTGTTAGTGACCATCAATTTGGCTTTAGACAGAGTCGTTCAACAGATCATCTTCTTTCATGTGTGACCCAAGTTTGGAACAATACGTAAGCAAGATGCGATATTGTAATATTTTACGATATTTCGTACGTATTTAACCAAGTATGGTATAAGTGCTTACTTGCCAGTCTCACCTAGTTTGCTTTAACTGATACGTTCATTAACTGGGTTTCTAGTTTGCTTGATAAAAGACTAATAGGTAAGTGTCGTAGCTGATGGCGTCTTTTCAAAGGAGGTCGACATTAACTGTAGGCGTGTCACAGGGATCAGTGATAGCTCCTATACGTTATCTACGATACATAAATAATCTCATTTCTTCAATAACCGACTCTAGCTAGTGCTTTGCAGGCATGATATTATTTAATCTATTTCAAATCAAGATGGCCATATCAATCAATACAATCACCAAACGTATTTTTGAATGAGGCAGTAATCTAGTTAAATGTAATACTAACAGGACACACCTCCCGACAACTCAGTTTGCTATTCTCAGTGCTCCCCAATATACTCTTAATATCGTTGATCGCATTCAAAAAAGAGCGATTAGGCTTATAAATGGCCCGATATGCAGTCCCCTGAGCATTGAAGAATAGTTTTAATAGTTTCAATGGCCCTTGAGATGCTGAATTACATTCTTTGATATCAGTACCAAATGGGCTTCTAAACTCTGAAATGATGTTCTTGGTTCCTGTGTTTCTCTCACTTATTAAATGAAAAATTAAGGTAGCTGTTTATAGATATCTCATGGCAGTCCTAGATGCTTTCGCTCAGGCGAAATGTAGCATGTCTAGGATTATAGTTATAGACAAAAATTATTCTCTGTACTTCAATCGTTGCGGATTATCTGTAAAATTTTTTATAATGGCCCCTTTTAGGTCAATACTAAAAATAATCAGAAAACGACATTAAATTAAAATATTTAATTAGAAAACTTTTAAATGTTTTTTACAGGTGTCACTAACTTTGCTAATTAAATAGAAAGCGCTGAAATTCTTAATGTCTACACTCTACAACTTATATTAGAAACCCCACATGATAATTAATTTTTTTTGAGAAATAAAATTGATCACGGCATCTATGAAATTATACTACGTAACAGTTCACTTCAATGTTAACGTATTATCTATCATTTACTTCTTACTTCACAAATAAAACGTGCATAAAACGCTGATCCGCTTACTATCAAAGCACAAGTAGCATTTTGAATATTGTGTGACTAATGTGTCCCCTTGCTGACTCTTCGAAACCAAAAATGCTAAGTGCAATATAACGTAAATAACTTTTTCTTTTTTAAAAAATATTTACTAATTTACTTTAATTTTACCAACACACACTCCAATTTACATTGTAATATTATACAAAAATTTGTCTATAATTGGTACTGCATTATTAATTTTTACTTTTCGATTATATTTATGTTTACTTAATATGGGTAGTCTTATGAGCTACGCTTAATACAAATTGACCAACATTATTATAATACTTTTATAACAGTTAAACTTTTTGTATAATTGCATTTCATACTTTGAGAATTAGTGAGATAACCATCTTCTCACATCTAACCACGATCCTATAAATGTAAAAAAATTACGTACATTTAGTTTTTATTTTTGGTTTTAATACTTAAGAAAGTTGGATTTGCGTAAATGATATAAAATTTTATGTATATTACCAACCTGATGTGTATTTAGCCATTTTATAATTAACGTAATTTATATTCATCTAATATTACTGTTATTACTATGAATTTATAAAAGGTCAACTTAAAGGTGGTTTAAGAAAACAGTCATAATTCAGTGTAAAATGTAAAAGTTAAAACGAATGAATACTAATGCATTGATTAATAGAAGTTTATGAGATTTTTAGAAAAGTTCCCCGTTTTCCCAATTTCCCATATCCTGTATTTTTTATAAACACCCAGTCAAATGAAAACAGTATTAAATTACATTTATACATTTATACACACACACACACACACGCACGCACGCACGCACGCACGCGCACGCACACACGCCCCCCCCCCCACACACACACGTACGCACGCACGCACCCACACCCACACTCGCAGCCGCATCCGCACCCGCACACGCACAGCACGCACACACAACACAGATATATATATATATATATATATATATATATATATATATATATATATATATATATATATATATATATATGGGGTGTCTTAAATGAACCCACATTCTATTGGCAACTCTGTTCTTATAAAGGCTAGAGAATTAAAAGGGGAATCTATGCCGATGAGAAAATGTAACTACTGAGATATTCGACAAATACTAAAAATTGTCCATATCTTCAATCGCTCATTATTTATTACATTATTTATATGATAAACTGGTAAAAAAATTGTCTGCGTTAATATGTGCTGAGCTAAGACCCAAACTTGATTTTTTTTAATGGCAATCGTAGGTGGCTATGGACTCATTCAATAAAATATTTTTTTCTGAATTCAAAAGTGTATAGTTTGCCATATTTTTTACCCCTATTTATTTCACAATTTATAAAAATGATAATTTTTGTGTATTAAGCCAAATAGGACGTGCCATGAAACAGAAACAAAAGTTATCCCACCAGTAGAACAGGGGCACTTGCCACCATCTTGGATTTCTGTGACCTGGGGCCGCCATTTTTTATATGCCCACGTGGGAATAGTATTTTCACCCCTTTTTTTATGACTTCTTTTCGGAGGTCATTTTCAACCCTTGATGGAATTTTCGCCCTAATTAGGACCCTTCTGGTTGTATTAACAGCCTTTTTGGCATTTCAGCCCCTCGAAGGTAGACAAATGCGTACGCATACAATGTTCTGATTGGTGCTCCTAAGGACAGCCCATTTTACTTGATTAGATTCTGATTGGTTCTTAGCCCCACCCAGCTTCTGAACTCTGATTAGGGGCTTAAGGCTTTGTAATGGTTACGGCGCGGTAATTTGAAAATGTTCCAATAAAGGGCCCTAATGCTGTCTCATAAGACAGCTACAAGAACTTGTGTTAGATCTGCGCCCTCTTGCCGTGACCCCCTTGGCTGGAAATAGTATTATAATATCTAACGCTATCTCATAAGACAGCTATTAGAACTTGTGTTAGGTCTGCGCCCTCTTATCGTGGCCCTATTGGCTGAAAATAATATTATAATAAGGGGGCTCTAATGCTATCTCATAAAACAGCAATAAGAACTTCTGTCAGGCCTGCACCCTCTTGTCATGGCCCCCTTGTTGCTAAACTTGATTTTGCTTATAGGGTCATTTAGTGGTGTATGGTCTAATGAATATTTTTTCTGTAATAAAGGTAGCGTTACTTAGCGGTAGGACTAATTAGGGATTGTTGTGGCGCCATCTATGAGGGGAGATTTGAACTTGTATTATATTATATAAGGGGCCTATTGCTAACTTATAAGACAGACACAGGGCTTCGCAGCTTGCTTGTTTGCGACGCGAGGATTTCGTCGAAGGATGTTTCGACGATCCCACTCCAACCCTCCCCGAGCATAATCGAGATTCTAAGACAGGTGTAGGGTATCGCAACTTGTTCTCGGGTCTTTGCCCCTTGTCGTGATCGCAACTTGTTCGTAGGCCTTCGTGTATCGTTGTGGTACCCTTGCTGGAAAATTTGAATTTGTATTATAATCATAAGGACCCTAATGCTAACTTGTAAGACAGGTGTAGGGCTGCGCAACTTTCTCTCGGGGCTTTGCCCCTTGCCGTGGCCCCAATGGCGGAAAATTTGAATTTGTATTTGTATTTAAGTCTGCAGGTTATGACTGGAAATATGAATCTGTATTATAATAAGGGGCCTAATGCTAACTTATAAGACAGACATAGGGCTTCGCAACTTGCTTTCGGATCTTCGCCCCCGGTCCCTTGGTGGCAAATTTGAATTTGATTATGTATTTAAGTGTTTACATTCTGAGTACTTATTGCGAGAAATTTTAACTTGTATTCTAATAAGTGGGCCTAATGTGAGCTTATAAGACAGACATAGGAACTTGCTCTCGGGGCTTAGACTCCTTGGAGGGAAATTTAAATTTGCTTTCTAATAGGAGGGGACCTAATGCTACCTTGTAAGACAAGTGTAGGACTTCGCAACTTACTCTCAGAGCTTCGACACCTTGCACTAGGGTCCCTTCTTAGAATACAAATTCAAATTCCCCGCCATAACCAAACAGAATGCAGAGACTTAAATACAAAATTAGATTTTCCATTAAAGAGTCCACCTTATTATGAGAATACAGATTCAAATTTACCGCTTTAACCTACAGAGACTTAAATACAAACTCAGGTTTTTACACGTAGGGGTCAGTACAAGGTATCGAAGCTTCGAGAGTAAGTTGCGAAACCCTACATTTGTCTTACAAGTTATTAGGGTCCCTCTTATTAGAACACAAATTCAAATTTCCCGCCAATGGGCCTGGGGTCTAAGCCCCGAGAGCAAGTTGCGAGACCTTATAACTGTCTTATAAGCTAGCATTAGCCCGCTTATTAGAATATAAGTTCAAATTTCTCGCAATAAGGAATCAGAATGTAAATACTTAAATACAAATTAAAATTCAAATTTCCCACCAAGGGACTATCGGCTAAGGCCGAAAGCAAATTGCGAACCCCTACGCTTGTCTTATAAGTTAGCATTAGACCCCCTTATTATAACACAAGTTCAAATTTCCCCTCATTGATGGCTCCACAGTCAAATTCAGATTTTTGGTCGAGGGGCGAAGGCCTGAGGGTAAGTTGCTAAGCCCTACATCTGTAGCATTATACCCCTTATTACAATACAAGTTCAAATTTTTCGCAATAAGTAGTCAGAGTGTAAACACTCAAATACAAATTCAAATTCAAATTTCTCGCCAAGGGACCAGGGGGATAAGACCCGAAAGGAAGCTGCGAAGCCCTATGTCTGTCTTATAAGTTAAATTTATCGCAATAAGTAATCAGAATGTAAACACTTAAACACAAATTCAAATTCAAATTTCTCGCCAAGGGGCTAGGGGCTAAGACTCGAAAGCAAGTTGCGAAGCCCTATATCTGTCTTATAAGTTAGCATTAGACCCCCTTATAATAATACAAATTCAAATTTCCAGCCATAACCTGCAGAGAGTTAAATATAAATCCAAATTTTCCGCTAATGGGCCTCGACAAGGGGTAAAGCCCCGAGAGCAAGTTGCGTAGCCCTACACCTGTCTTACAAGTTAGCATTAAGCGCCCTTATTATAATAGAAATTCAAATTTTCCGCCTTGGGTACCACGACAACACACGAAGGCCCACTAAAAGTTCCGATCACGACAAGGGGCGAAGACCCGAGAACAAGTTGCGATGCCCTACACCTGTCCTACAATCTCGGATATGTTCGGGGAGGGTTGGAGTGGGAGCCGAAAGCCTCGCGTCGTAAAATTTGACCTATATGAGGCCCAGATGGATACGCCTTACCTTAAAAGCTAGTGTTAGACTCCTTATTTCCAGTTTCCCACCATAGCCATTAGAGGGACCTGTATGCACTTTTAAAATATACCGCTAGGTGGCGCCAGCTATATCGTAGAAAACATTCGTTAGTCTATACACAAGTATTAACAAATTCAGATTTACGCCTAGGGGTCAGGGCAAGGTATCGAAGCCCCGAGAGTAAGTTGCGAAGCCCTACACTTGCCTTACAAGTTAGCATTAGAGCCCCTTTATTACAATACAAATTTAAATTTCCATCCAAGGGGCCAGAGGTCTAAGCCCCGACAGCAAGTTCCTATGTCTGTCTTATAAGCTCGCATTAGGGCCACTTATTAGAATACAAGTTCAAATTTCTCGCAATAAATAATCAGAATGTAAACACTTAAATACATATTCAAATTCAAATTTCCCGCCAAGTGATCAGGGGCTAAGACCCGAAAGCAAGTTGCGAAGCCTTATAAGTTAGCAATAGGCCCCTTATTATAATACAAGTTCAAATCTCCCCTCGTAGATGGCGGTAAAACAATCCCTAATCAGTCCTACCACTAAGTGACCCTACCTTTATTACAGAAAAAATATTCATTAGCCCATACACCACTAGATGACCCTACAAGCAAACTCAAGTTTCGCAACAAGGGGGCCATGACAAGAGGGCGCAGACCTGACATAAGTTCTTATAGCTGTCGTATGAGATAGCATTAGAGCCTCCTTATTATAATACTATTTCCAGCCAAGGGGGTCACGAAAAGAGGGCGCAGACCTAACACAAGTTCTTATAGCTGCCTTATGAGATAACATTAGAGCCTCCTTAATATAATACTATTTCCAGTCAAGGGGGGCCACGACAAAAAGGCGCAGACCTAACACAGTTCTCATAGCTGTGTTATGAGATTGGATTAGAGCCCCTTATTATAATACTATTTCCAGCCAAGGGGGCCACGACAAGATGGCGCAGACCTAACACAAGCTCTTATAGCTGTCTTATGAGATAGCATTAGAGCCCTCTTATTGTAATACTATTTCTAGGCAAGGAGCCACGACAAGAAGGCGCAAACCCAGCACATGTTCTTATAACTTTTTTATGAGATGGCATTAGGGCCCTTTATTAGAACATTTTCAAATTTCCCCACCGTAACTATTACAGAGCCTTAAGCCTCCAATCACAGTCCAGAAGCTGTGTGGGGCTAAAAACCAATCGGAAACTAATCAGGTAAAAGGGGCTGTCCTTAGGACCACCAATCAGAACATTGTATGCGCACGCATTTGCCTACCTTCCAGGGGCTGAACTGCCAAAAATGCTCTTAATACAACCAGAAGGGTCCTAATTAGGGCGAAAATTCCATCAAGGGTCTGAAAATGGCCTCCTAAAAGAAGCAATAAAAAAGGAGTGAACTAACAAAAAGGTTTTTAACACAACCAAAAGGGCGCTAATTAGGGTGAAAATTCCATCAAGGGTTGAAAATGGCCTCCGAAAAGAAGCCATAAAAATAGGGGTGAAAACACAATCCCAACGTGGGTATATAAAAAATGGCGGCCCCAAGTCACAGAAATCCAAGAAGGCGGCAAGTGCCCCTGTTCTACTCCTACCAATAACATGAGAAAAGCCAATTTAAAATAATATTAATGATATCAAAATCAATTTGTACTACTAACAAATTAAAATAGAACAGACTATATCAGAATACATGGAAAAAATGTTATGACAACAGTAACAAAATAATTTTAACCCTAAAGTCATAAAAGAGCTTCAAAATGCCCACCATTGCGTTGTACATATATCTGAACGTCTTAACATCTCTCTTTGCACTTTTAATAAGGTTCTGGGTCGAATTTGTTGGATAGTAACTTTTATTTTATTTTTTAACACTTCCAAATCCGAAGGTTTTTCTTTGTGCACTTTGTCCTTAATTTCTCCCCACAAAAAAAGTCGATAGGACTTAAGTCGGAAGACCGTGGTGGTCAAGTAATGGGAGCCTGCTTCACTACCAAATTACTAAAAAGTTCTTGTAAGTAGTTAGACACAATTAGTGCGTTGAGCGCCGGTGCACCGTAGTGTTGAAAGTAACTCGGATTTTGAATGAAATTCAATGGAAGGTCATCCAAGACTTCTTTTACTTAGTTTTATAAAAACGATAGGTATCTTGTAGAATTTAGATTCTGTTGATAAAAATATGGTCCAAGAATTTTGGTATCCAGAATACCGCACCAAACATTAACTGAAAAAGCATGTTGATCCCTTCTCTCATTAGTAATATTGCACATTTTTAGGTTTAGTAAAAGCACCGATTTTTTTTTAGTTTGATTCCAGTTTAGAACATAATCTTACATCTGGTTGTTTCCTTCCATATACGTTCCATAGTATAATTCAGATGCAGCATTAGCATTTCTGTTCGACACGTAATAACAAAATAGCATATTATTTTTTTGTTCATGTGTACATCTGTGATTAGAGTAAGCCATATTATTACAAACTAGAAAAATAGACAACGCTATTCACAAGTAACGAGAAATCAAAATAGTGCCTACTTTGATACGTAATCTTAGAATAGTAGGTAGTACAACTTTTGTTTGAGTTTCATGGCACATTCTATTTTGTTTACTATACATAAAAATTATAATTTTTTATAAATTGTGAGATAAAGAGAGATAAAAAATATGGCAAACTATACATTTTGAAATAACGAATACTTAACTGAATGAGTCCATAGCCATCTATGATTTCCATTAACAATAAGCTAAATTAATAATGTAAAGAGAGATATTAAGACATTGTTAGATATGTGTACAAAACAATGGAGGAAATTTTGAGGCCATTTTATGACTTTAGGGTTTAAATTATTTTGTTACTGTTATCATAATATTTTTTCTACGTATTCTGTTATATTTTAATTCGTTAGTAGTACAAATTGATTCTAATATTAAAATTATTTTAAATTGGTTTTTCTCGATTTATTGGTAGGATAACTTTTGTTTCGGTTTCAGAACACATGTTATTTTGCTTAATACATAAAAATTACCATTTTTATAAATAATATGGCAAACCATACATTTTTCAAAGCAGAAAAAATAGTTAATTGAATGAGTCCATAGCCACCTACGATTGCCATTAAAAAAAAAGTTTGGATCATAGCTCAAAACTTTAACGCAAACAAATTTTCTACCAGTTTATCATATTTACCTTAAAAGTATCTATGAAATACGTTTTCGCAACTTTTTTTCTTAAATATTACATGAATAATGAGCGACTGAAGATATGGATGCTTTTTAGTATTTTTCGAATATCTCAGTAGGCTGAGAAAAGTATTACATTTTCTCATAGGCATTAGATTCCCTTTAATATTGCCCAACTTTGATAATTTAACCGATTCACTAGCTTTTATAATAACAGACTTAGTCATGAAACGTGGATAGATTTTACACACGTATATATATATATATATATATATATATATATATATATATATATATATATATATATATATACAGTCATTCCCAAAGTACGCACCATATGGGAAACCTCTTTATTATGGGTTTTTCGACAAAAAGTTATCTTGACAAAAGTTTATGCATCCCTTAAAACTAAATATACAGTAACAAAAAATAGAAAAACACATTTAGCCTCACGAGGGGCACATGAAAATTGGATTTTGTGTCAAGAGTAAAGTACCCTTATTTTACAAAATATCGAAAAATGTCATTTGACAAAGTTGTTCAGCATTAAAAAATACATTTAGATTTAGAGTCACGGCGATCTAACATAAGTTTTCTTTTTTTACGTCAGAATGACGTTTACAACTTCATGCTGGATAGAGATTAATAGACATAAATACATGTTAACGTAAAAAATTCCAAAGCCGCCCGTTTCTATAAAAATATCGATAATAAGACCTCAGAATTTTAAACTATATTTATTTAATTCTTACACTTATTTCGCTTTACATTAAAAAAACTTTATAGACGAAAATTTGTGTAAAATTAAATTTTCTTTAAAACATACGTCTACACTTTTTCTTCTACCTTAGGAATTTTTTTGCTGCTAAATTACGCGTCGTATCAAAAAATTGCATAGAACATAATTAATCGATAAGTTTAAGGTCTATATCTAGGTATTTTTATATCTTTTAAATATGCAGCTGTTTTAAAAATATTTGATAAAACCAAAAACTGCCCCTAATAAACCCCCCTTTCCACTAGTGGATTTCTCCCAAAATGTAATCAGCTCTAAGCCAAATGAAAACAAGCTTAGATACAAAATTTTAAGTACGTGGGTATTTTCGGTTTGAAGTTATTGTGGATACTAGCATACATACACACACACGCACGCACGCACGCACGCACGCATGCCCGCACACACGCACACTCGCACATACGCACACACGCACACACGCACATACGCACACACGCACACACGCACACACGCACACACGCACACGCGCACACACGCACACACGCACACACCCGCGATCGCGCGTGCGCACCCGCGATCGCGCGCGCACACCCGGGCGCACACAGGCACATACACGCGAACACACGCGCGCACACGCGCACACAGGCGCACACACGCCCGCACACACCGCCACACGCGCACACATGCTCATAGACGCACAGAGACGTAACAGACGCACACAGATGCACACAGACGCACACAGGCGCACACACTCCCACACACAACCACACACACCCACACACACCCACACACATCCACATACTCCCATACACACCCACACAAACACACACGCACGAACGTGCACACTCACCACACGCCACCCACTGATCCCCCACACACCCCCACACACCTACACACACAAACACTCAAACGCACGCACGCACACAAACACACTCACACACACACACAATCACACACACACGTGTGTAGGTGTATGTGGCGTGCGTGCGTGTGAGCGCGTGTGTGCGTGAACACGTAGGTGCGTGTGTGTGTGTGTGTTTGTGTGTGTGTGTGTGTGTGTCTGTGCGTGTGTGTGCGTGTGTGTGAGTGCGTGTGTTTGTGCTTGGGTGCGTGTGTGTTTGTGTGAGTGAGTGTGTGTGTGTGTGTTAGTGTGTGTGTGGGGATGTGGGTGGCGTGTGTGTGTGTGTGTGGCGCGTTCGTGCATGTTTGTGTGGAGGGAGCTGTGGGGTCTGTGGGGAGCTTGTGGGGTCTGTGGGATGTGTGGTGTGTGTGTGCCTGTGTGTGTACGCCCGTGTGCGCGCGTCTGTGGTGTGTGTGTGTGTGTGTGCGCGCTGTGCGGTGTGGGCGTGTGTGTGTGTGTGTGCGTGTGTGCATGTGTGCGTGTGTCGTGTGCGTGTGTGTGCTGGGCGTGTGTATGCGTGTGTGCGTGTGTGGTGTGCTGTGTGCGTGTGTGTGTGTCGTGTGTGCGTGTGTGTGTGCGTGTGTGTGTGGTGTGTCGTGTGTGTGTGTGTGTGTGTGTGTGTGTGTGTGTGTGTGTGTGTGTGTGTGTGTGTGTGTGTGTGTGTGTGTGTGTGTGTGTGTGTGTGTGTGTGTGTGTGTGTGTGTGTGTGTGTGTGTGTGTGTGTTGATGTATGCTAGTATCCACAATAACTCAAACCGAAAATACCTACGTACTTAAAATTTTGTATCTCAGCTTGTTTTCATTTGGCTTAGAGCTGATTACATTTTGGAAGAAATCCACCAGTGGAGAGGGTGGTTTATTAGGGCAGTTTTTGTTTTTATCAAATATTTTTAAAACAGCTGCATATTTCAGGATATAGTACTTACTGACCTTAAACGATGTTATTTATGTTGAGCAATTATTTGATCGACGCGTAATTTAACGCAAAATTCTGAATAGAATTGTATTTGTTTTAAATTTGTGTCATTATCTGAATACGAATAATATTATAAAAAGGTGATAGATCGTTAGAAAATTTAATTTACATTTTTTCTATAAGTTTATAATGTAAAGGAAAAGTGTAAAATTAAATAAATATGATTTAAAATGCTGATGTATTATAATTTTGACGAGTTTGGAATTTTCACGTTAACATGTATTTATATTATTAATCTTTATGAACGTTTTAAACATGTCATTCGAATAGTGATTGTTTTTGTTGTACAATGTTGCCTTTTTTATGAACGGTACTGTAAAAAGAAGTTGCATAGTTATCCTTAGAAAAATTAAATCAATAGTATAGTATTTTATAAGGGGCTAAAGTGACACTTTTTGTGGCGAACCTGTAGGTTTGACGAACGAACATAGTGAGTCCGGCAAATACAGATGACCCACCAGAAGTCACTTTGCTCCGCATAAAGTATACTATTTTTCTTCAGATGTTTTCTTCATGTGAAATAAGGAAAAATAATTGGGTTGTGCAAATGAGGAATAGTTAGATTTACTAAGCGTGCTCTGGCAAACAGTAGTAGAAAAAAATATTAAAAGCTTCTCTGAAACCCTAATGTTATTTTGCCGAATGAGCAACAAAATGAAAACTTCAACAATGTGGTCCCAATATTCGATGATACAATCATTATTGAGCATTCGACATGGCCTAGATATCAGCAAATATTTGAAACTTCGTGCATATCTAAAGAAGAAGAATGAAGGATACACCCCAAAGTAGGCCAAAGTATTTACAAAAGACCAATTTAACAAATTTTTATCGGAAGCGTCGGACGAAAAATACTTGGCAATGAAGGTAAGTTTTAGAAATAGAATGAGAACAAGTCTTTATATTTTGTATTTTTGTAGATAGTTTTGATTATTGGTATCTCAGGGCCATGTCGTTGCGATGAATTGGTGAAGATGAAGGTAGACGACATTGAGAACCTGAAAACTCTGCTACATATTAAAATTCCAGGTAGCAAAACAAAAAAAATTAAATTATTTACAGTTGTAGGGGAATCTTTCCTAAATTTATATAACGAATATGTTGCTTTGCACCCCACGAGATATGAATGATCGCAGATTTTTTTTAAATATGGAAATGGAAAATGCTCAAGAGCGGTGATAGGAATTCATAAAATAGGTAGTGTTCCTAGGAAGGTAGCTTTTTTCTTAAAATTAGCGAACTATACAGAATACACAGGGTATTGTCTAAGAAGAACCTCAGCTACACTGTTGGTGGACGGCGACGCAGATTTAATGTGCTTGAAGTGCCATGGTGGCTGGAAATCCAGCACTGTAGCTGAGCGTTATATTGAAGACTCTCTAGCAACAAAAAAATAGGCAGCTAGTGCAAGCGCTACGAGTACAGAAGTTCATGTAGAAGAGGTAGAATTAAAGACTATTTCCTTAGAACGCAGCGAGACCACCACTGTTACCTCTGGCGGATTTTATTTTGGAGAAAATGTTAGTTTTAATCATTGTACTTTTAATCTTTATAACTCTAAACAATAAATTTGTTTTCGTTGTTTTCCAAATTGCTGTTGCATCCGCTGCGAGGGGATGCAAAACTTTTGCAGCCGCCGGTGAAAATGTCAAACTTTAACGTTGTCAGGTTAAGTTTAAGATGTCATCTTTTATTGACGTCTGAAGAAAAAATTATTTATTTTCTTTACTTTAAGTTATCATCTAGATGTCTATTAACTTCTGTCTGTCATAAACGTATGTTTGACAGATTATTGTTTGTGTATTTACAATGTTGCCTATTTTCGTAGGTAATGAACTTACTATAAAAGAGGTTGCATAAATATCTGTAAAAAATGTTAATAAAATTATTTCATTTCTTTTAATTTCTATTTTGTAGGTTGGAAGGTCGTGTGGTGTTCCACACCAGATATTTGTATTTCCACTTTATAGGTTGGAAGGTCGTGTTGTTCCTCAATTTTTTAGTTTTAGGTACATGTGCTAGTTCCTGCAAGTTTGTTTCAAATATTGTGTATGTGTTATCGTACATGTTTTCCAATTTTAAGTTAAACTGCGCAACGTATTCATTCTTTGTTTACTTTTTCTCTTATTTATTCACATTAAGTTCCGATCTATAGCCTTAATGGCCGAAAGGCAAAATTTGAAGAAACGCGCGAAATGGGAACGCCTGAAACGTTCATGAATCAGATAAATCATAAACATATTTACTTCCGGTTGCTCTGAAGTAGATAACTAATGTAGTTGTGGTTATAAATGTTGTGTGGAGGTGTGACTGACTGCTATAACTAAGAAATTAAAAACCACAAAACGTTGATTAATTAATAACGCAATGCATGTAACAGTTCATGTATAGAAAAAACCTATCTCCATTTTGAAACCAATACTAGATTTCATGTTCAAGTATCTTCCAATTTGAATGTCAGGGTCATGTGCAAATTTCGATTTAGGTAATATCCTGTTTAAAGTATAATTTTCGACCCGGTTTCGATTATGACTCAATCATGTTTGATTTTTAAAGAGTTTAATTATTCGTTTAATTCAAGGTTGTATAATTCCGTTTTTGAATGCATTTCTTGATGTAACTTATTCATTCAAAGAACATAAAGACTCACTTTTGCTGATAATATAATTTTATGAAAAATTATTGTTTATGGTCACGTCTGGATAAACTCGTTTTGATTTTAACGACTTCGCGTATTACTCCTTCTACTTTCACTGCGAAGCATAAGTTAATAATTTAACATTAAACAACTTTCGAAGTCAATTTATTCTTTATGCACTTTAATGTATTTTTTGTTTTTAATTTAGATGTATAATATTATGACCGCTAATTATTAGGTAGAAAGAGGATGATATTTTGTAATTGTAAAATTAAACTCAGTACTATACTGTATAATTTAAATCTTTGCATTGGTATGTGAGCATTGTGTAAGCTACACCTACATGTCTACCATTACAAAATTTTTGCTGCGCTATTTAGTTTCGATGGAAATAGCAATCCGTTCAATACCAATAAAATACAAAATTTTAAAATTTCATTTTCAGAAGATATGCTGTATTACCATAATGAGTATAAATGATAGTATAAAGTATTACAGGTACACATGGGTTAATTAGTAAGTAAATGTAAGCAAAAATGTGGTTTTTATGATTTATAAAAATATTTTAATGGCTAACCCCTAAGGCAAGGTAACAATAAATTAGTGTTACTGGAATCTTTGATGAGCAAACTTCATTAAAAAAATTAAGTAAATAATTACATTTTATTGAGAATTAGGCATCAAGATGCAAATTTCATTTAACAAATAAAAAAACACGTAGAATGAAAGATAAACAAGTAATAAAAGTCCAAAATAAGATGATTCGGCCCAACTTGCTATTTTATTCTGAAATATAGGTACAGGTTTTACTAATGAAGTAAACTAAAGATTTTCTTAAAAACATTTTTTTTCATAGTAACATCTAGCACGTGTATGGCACATTATTTTACTATTGAATAACAAACTTTTTAATTCTAAAATAAGGGTTATGTATGTAACAAGTGCAAAAAGTGAGTGTTTATTGGAGGTAGAGTGCAATGAACAACTTTTGGCACGAGTTGCATACAATATTTATTCTACGTTCATTAAAAAAACGGTTCTACTAAGTAGCCATAAGAGTCAGTAAAGAAAAATGATTTTTAAAAATATTTAATATTAGGCTTGATTATATCATTGTTAGCGTGATTTGCTGGGTATGAACTTTAAGAATGTTTCAATACTCTGATTTCTGTTGTGTGTAAAAAAAGTTAGTGATATTTTAATAATATTTCTCATTTGAAGCCTTAAAATTATTTTTAAGTAGAACTTTTTTTTTCATTTGTTTACACTGACAAACCAGAATAACTTTTAATGAGTAGCTAGAAAACATGTTTGTTATCCGTGTCCGATTTCTGGTAAACAAAGGTACTAAAACATAGCGATAGAGTGCGCATAAAATATCTGCGAGTACACTCGATCATAATAAAACCCAATTTTTTCGTGAAAATTTTAAATATCATGAAAAATATAATTGCTTGAAATTGAAGTATAGTGGTTTAGTAATCATACAATCGTTTCACTTATTTAAACAATAGTACATCAAAGCATGAAATCAAAATCGTAATTACCTAAACCTTTAGCATCATTACAAATGTTCAGTTCTATTTCCAACCTTTCTACAATTGCAGTTGTACCTTTTACATGAACAGTGCACGCGTAGCGTCCAATAAATTTTTATTGCACTTGTGCACTAAACGATAACTTTTACACTAAAAATGATGCAAAAACTGTTAATTTTTTCAATTTTTTTTAAACAGGTATTATTTCTATAACATCTAGCACGTCTACGCGACGTCATTTTACTGTTTAATGACAAACCCCTTAAATAATAATATAAAAAAATGATTATCACTTAAAAAAGAAATAGAAACATGTTGAAACAATCCAATGTCTACCCTTCAAATTAATGAAACTCACTCACTCACTCACTCACTCACTCACTCACTCACTCACTCACTCACTCACTCACACACACACACACACACACACACACACACACACACACACACACACACACACACACACACACACACACACACACAAGCACACATACACACGCACATGCGCTCACTCACATTCACGCACACGCACACGTACACGCGCACGCACACGCACACGCACACACTCACAACACACACCACACACACACACACACACACACACACACACACACACACACACACACACACACACACACACACACACACACACACACACACACACACACACACACCACTGCACACGCACACGTACACGCACACGTAACACACACACACACACACACACACACACACACACACACACTCACAGACTCTAACACACACACTCACACAATCACACACTCATACACTCACACACTCACTCACTCATTCCCTCACTTACACACTCACTCACTCACGCACTCACTCACTCACTTACTCACCCACACACGCACACACGCACACACGCAGACACGCAGGTACGTAGACACGCAGGCACGCAGGTACGTAGACACGCAGGCACGCAGGCACGCAGACACGCAGATACGCAGACACGTAGACACCCAGACACGCACGCTCGCACGCACGCACCCACGCACGCACGCAAGCACACACACACACACACCTACGCGCGCGCACACACTCACACTCACACGCACACGCACACGCACATGCACTTGCACACGCACACGTACACGCGCACGTACACGCACATGCACACGCACACGCACACGCACATGCGCACGCACAGGCACACGCACACGCACACGCACACACACACGCACACGCACACGCTCACGCACACGCTCACGCACACGCACTCGCACACGCACTCGCACACGCACACTCGCATACACACACTCACACACACACACGCACACGCGCACGCGCGCACACACACACACGCACACGTACACGCACGCGCACCCGCACACACACACACACACACACACACACACACACACACACACACACACATACACATATACACACAGACACATACACCCTCACACACACACACCAATATTCCAATAACTCTCCCACAAGACAGTTTCTTGCCAATATATTACAAATGTCATGTAATTCAAATAATCATTACTATGTAAAGTCTACTTTTGATGTACTGAAATAAATATCAATTACCATAGGATTATATACTATTGAGGTTGAGTCTTGTAAATCTTTTTAGTGATATTCCTTGAAATGTAGCATATGAATCAATAAGTAACAGCAAATCCTATTAACCTTCATACTAAATTGAATTTTTACACTTTTATTAGAAAATTAACTACTTATTGTTATTATAATGGTAACTATTATAGGAAATTATTAGGAGTTCCGATAGGGGCTATAATCATCCCAATTCTGAACCATTGAAGGTAATGAATGGACTCTCCTTGATAGTTGACTTACTAAGCTTAATTTTAATATGGGTATCGTGTTTAAAGAAGTATGACGTAGTATGTACTGTACCTAGGAATAAAATATATCGTATGATTTCAGTATTTATTGGTTATGAACAACATCAGTGAAAGGATCACAGTTCCTTTTCTTGACTTCTACGTATTAGGGATTCGGTAAATATTATTTCAAAGAATCGTTTATTAATGAAAATTATGAAGCAACTCTAAACCATTCATTAATAACGTCTGGGTTGATTTGTATGAAACATCTAACAATGAATGCATTGCGTCACAGTGGCGGAAACTGTGCGGAAAAAACAATTCAAGAGTTTTATACCTTCATTACGAGATGGCAGTTAGGTCGACATAGGAAAATTAAAGAAAGCGATTCTCTGAAAGATATTGTAACCGACTCGAATATTGACGATTAACGAGTTTGACTTATCGTCTCACCATTAATCGCTAACTAACACACTCAGAACGATATCTTAACTTCAGTAGTAACCAGTCCACCCAACTTAAAAGAAATTTATTTAAGATCCAAAGTTCCGTAATAAGGATTTAAAACAGTTAGAAATTATATTCATACAAAACTCGTACCCAAAAACTTTAGTGGACAAAATTATTTGCACACCCTGACAAATTCAAAACGAGTTTAACCAATTAAAGTCTAATACTGATATCAAATATGAAGGTTTACCCTTACATAGAGATGCGATTTCATAACAAATTAAAAACATTAGTTTAATTATTACGCACAAACCTTTACTCACCATTTGAAAAATTTTCATTTTAACGTTGTATATACTGTTAAGTGCCTTCAGTTCCCGGGTTTCTACTTCAGATAAACGTCACAGTTTTTAAACGAGCACTGTAGCGGAAGCTTATTATCTTCGTCTCTGAATATCTTACTCTCTGTACTAAACACGTTAAACCTTCCGTTTTCCATAAAGCGTAAAAAAATTTAAAAAACGTATAGTTTTCTTATCTGTTGAGATATTTGTACACCAACTGTAACACCTCCAGTTGGTGGGTGCTAGTTCTGTTTTTGATTCTTTTGCCCTTGATTTCTATTCTGGGGTCGAGTTCATGATTGCCCACTACCTTGGTGTAATTTGTGTTGCTTGTCTGGGAATAAAACTTAGTGGTCTTATAACAGACTAGCCGTACCCGTCGCCCGTTACTGCGATATCAAAATGGGAAGGGGGGGGGTTGTCGATACTTAAATTTTATGATACACGTGCCTGTCTCGTAATTTTAATTGAAAAGCATGTGTACCAATTTTGACTTAATCGACCCATAGGATAAAAGTTTCACAAAAAAATTCAACCCCCCATTTAACCCTCTTAGGGGTGGAACTTCGAAAAACTTAATAGATACCTACACTTCACAAAGAACACACCCTCCAAATTTCATGTCTCAAGGACCAGCGGTTTAGTCTGTGCGTTGAGATATCAGTCAGTCAGTGAGTCAGTCAGGACTTCGAATTTTATATACACAGATTTATTAGGTCAAAACATGTAAAAATTATAAACAATTCCAAACAGGAAGTAACAAACTAAATAAAATAAACTCTAATGCACTTAATGAATAAATAAAAATGAAACTAAAATTGCTTGGGATCGTCGCTGGCGGTAGTATTAGACGGGACGCCACTGCCTGGTTTCTCTGGTTAATTACAGGACCCTCTCTTGGTAACACCTGGAAACATATAATCAAAACACAAGTGCTACAAGCACGTTAACTATTTTGCTAATGAATGTTAATCACTATGAGGATGTACCATAAATGTTGTGGATTCTATGTTTGTTATGTGTGTTCAGGATTACACAGGATTAATTACAGGTAGGTACTGAATTTGTACTGGTAATTATATGTAATAGTTAATGTGTGTACGAATTTATATATATATATATATATATATATATATATATATGATATATATATATATATATATATATATATATATATATATATAGGTAATTATATATGCAGGTAACGGTGTAAATATATAATTATTGACTAGAGATTCTGGTTGAAGACCTGGTGTAACGGTAATACCTTGTTCGGAGTTGAAACTGCCGGCTAAGGTTTGGTATCGCTAAGGAAGACATATTCGTAATATATGTTGCTAAGTATTCGGGCGTAACTACCGTCTAATTAACCACGTCCTTTCACAACCCTTAAGTACTCTTCTCGGGACGAATGACCTCCAAGAAGGTTGTACTAATGATCGTACTTTACTATTCTGTGAAGTGGGTTCTTATAGCGATCAGGGATAATTATGCGTTTAGAAGCATTTAGCTTTTCGGGGCGTAACCACCGTCAAACTACGACTTCTTGCTCTAGTCACTTTTATGCACCCTTCTCGGGGGGTACACCACCAAGAAGATAGTATACAAAAGCGTGCGGGGATAAATAAATAATGTTGGTCAGAATAGGTTAATAATACAGGCTACATGATAATGGTTGAGGGATAATTGTCAGGGATTCTGGTAAGGCTACTGGTTGCTTGTCAGTGCTGGTCAGGATAATAATACAAGTGCCGGGTAAAATTAATAAAGGTAGGGGTATGTTGTAGGAAGTGGGTCAAGGAAGGGAGGAGTGTAAAGTTGAAGTGAAGTCGAAGAGAAGTCAAATAATGCAATGAAAGGAAAAGGAAAAGGCAACGTATTTCATTCCCTCCCTAAGGGGGAGGGCGGGCTGCTCGAGCTTCCCGAGCTCCTTCAGGCACAATCATGGATTCCCAGCATGCATACATACATACATACATTACGTGTATATGCATGGTGGAATTAAGGATAGGTGTGGCCAGGATAGGATCGGAAGGAACGGAGTTAGGGTTCTGAATAACGTAATGCGGGCTGTCTGGTATTTATAGGGAAAGTTTGTATAGAGTAGGAAGGAGTGTACAACTGATATCATTTATAAGTAATGATAATAAAACAGTTGTGGGAGGAAATAGGAAATAAGTTTTGATAGGAATTGTTTACTCATTCGTTAAGGTTATCTGCCCCATTAATGTTTGTCAAAATTTGGGATAAATGTTACCCAAAATCTATATTTATACACAAACTGTGTTGGGGTCGCGGCAAATTGATTTCCTCGATACCTAAGAACCAAATTATGTAGCCTATAGGTATTGGTCAGCATTTGAGCTAAACCTTTATTTACACACCAATTTTTTTTGTGGTCGCGGCAAAATGGTTCCTTCAATAGTCATGGTCCAAATTCTCTGTTTCAGCAGCGTGTATACACCAATTTCGCTAGAGCAAAATAGATTTACTCGATGGTCATGATTTGGGCCGGACGTTGCTCAAAATCTATATTTATACCCACATTTTATTGTAGCTGTGGCAAAATTAATTTCCTCGATGATTAAGATTAAGATTAAGGTCCTTTTGTGCCGAATGTAGCCAAAATATAGATTTATGCACCCATTTTATGGAAACCGCGGCAAGATTGATTACCTTAATGGCCAAGAATTGAATTATGTAGTCCATTTTCGAAAAATTGAATCATGGATAACTTGATTTTTTTAAATATAAAAGTATATATTTTTTTACGTAGACAGATGCGGATTTTTTTTTCTCTTTCGATTTTGTTAATACACAAGTGGGTCTATCTTTAGCCGTTTTTACAGAATTTGCGATTTTCTTTTTTTTTAGTTTCTTTCTTGCTATATCGCAGGAGCCACATAAAAACAACGAAAAGGACGTAAAATACTAATTTATTTTAATTTTATATTTACTAAAATTTTAATACAGAATGGTTACAATAAATGGTAAATCAATAACATGATGAAAAAATTCCCCTAGTAACACCACAAGTTAAATTCAAACTAGGATTTCGTGTACGATTTTGACTCTGTTTGTAACGCCGGTTTGGGTCGGATCTGCCTACAACACTTAACTACCTCTGATGAGTAATCAGAATTTAGGTACTTTGTGTAGATAACATCTAGCTATAACACGTAACTTGATCCTACCTTTGCAGAGTAACCCGAATCTAGGTACTTTTGTTAGCTAGGTTTTACCTCCAACACTTACTTCGATTATTACTTTAAAAGGTGCCAACAAATTAAGTACCTTTTATAGTTAGAATATAACTAGGGATTTAAGCTATATCGAAATAGTAATGTATTTCTAGATTCCAGCTAATATTTTAAGCTAAATGCTGGTTTTGCTTTTTGCTTTGTATTTTACCTTAGGCACTTACTTGTGATCTAGGTATAATTCCAATTAATGCAATAATTTAGTCTCGTATATTTGTCAATTAATAACATTAACTTTATTTAAAAAAGTGTATTAGGTAAAATACATTTTTTTTTACAATTTAATTCATTATGTGTTTTAGTCATCTTTTATTGTAAATAAAAATTAAGACTCCGATGCCAACACTTCTCTGTGGGAAATCGTTTACGAATTGCATCTGCTAACATACAATTTATGTTCGTGAATAATGGTATAGTAGGTATATAATATATTAAAGTATAAGTGGATAAAATAGTTATTTAATAAACTAGTTTATTAATCGTCCATTAACAAACGAGTTTATTACAATATTTTTTCGTTGACCGTAAACTCTTATTTTTGTGACAAAATTAGAAATTAATTACAAATCAAAACCAATTTCATCTTTTTCACCGCATCGATAAAGATGATACCTTATAAAATATCTTCATCCTTTTTTTGTCCTCGAGGTAGACCATTTTTAAATTTTTCAGCACTTTCCGTTCACTTTTCCACCAAGACTATCAGAAGAGAATAACGTCAACTCCATACATTTTCAATTTCAAGTAAAAATCTGGTTTGCTAAAAAAATCTAGTTACCATTAAAAAATATGACAAGCGAATTATAACAAAAAAGGTCGCCATTGCGAAAAAGTAATTGTAATTCGTAATTGTTGGTAATTGTGCAATTATGGAGCTAGAAAACCCTAACGCATTACCTGCTGCAGTGTTGGCAAGTGCAAACAATGCATGTTCGACTTTGTTGCCAACTAAAAGTCGAGATCTTTACGAAAAAACTTATATTTAATTTGATACCTGGTGTACCGAACAACATATAACCAATTATACGGAGGCTGTCTCCTGGCATACTTTTCAAGTTGAGGGATAATGGTCAGATTTGGTAGGCTACTGGTTGCTTGTCAGTGCTGGTCAGGAATAATACAGGTGCAGGATAAATTAATATCGGTAGCTAGTGTGTTGGATACTGGTCAGGATAATACAAGTGAGGTAAAATTAATAGGTAGAAGTATAGGAAGTGGGTCAAGGAAGAGGAGTGTAAAGTTGAAGTGAAGTCGAAGAGAAGTCAAATAATGCAATGAAAGGAAAAGGAAAAGGCAACGTATTTCATTCCCTCCCAAGGGGAGGGCGGGCTCGAGCTTCCGAGCTCCTTCAGCACAATCATGGATTCCCAGCATACATACATACATTACTATATGCAGGTGGGATTAAGGATAGGTGGCCAGGATAGGATCGGAAGGAACGGAGTTAGGGTTCTAAATAATGTAATGCGGGCTGTCTGGTATTTATAAGGAAAGTTTGTATAGAGTAGGAAGAAGTGTACAACTGATATCATTTATAAGTAATGATAATAAAACAGTTGTGGGAGGAAATAGGAAATAAGTTTTGATAGGAATTTTTACTCATTCGTTAAGGTTAATGGATTCAATCGCCCCATTAATGTTTGTCAAAATTTGGGATAAATGTTACCCAAAATCTATATTTATACACCAACTGTGTTGGGGTTGCGGCAAATTGATTTCCTCAATGCCTAAGAACCAAATTCTGTAGCCTATAGGTACTGGTCAGCATTTGAGCTAAACCTTTATTTACACACTGTTTTTTTGTTGTGGTCGCTGCAAAATGATTCCTTTAATAGTCAAGGTCCACATTTTCTGTTTCATCAGCGTGTATTTTTATACACCAATTTCGCTAGAGCAGAATAGATTTACTCGATGATCAAAACTAGTTTAGTCACATTATTCTTATAGAAAATGCAAAAATTGATTTTATCACCAACATTTGGTTGTCATGATTTGGCCGGACGTTGCTCAAAATCTATATTTATACCACGTTTTATTGTACCTTGGCAAAATTAATTTCCTCGATGATAAGATTAAGATTAAGGTCCTTTTGTGCCGAATGTAGCCAAAATATAGATTTATGCACCCATTTTAGGAAACCGGCAAGATTGATTACCTTAATGGCCAAGAATTGAATTATGTAGTCCATTTTCGAAAAACTGAATCATGGATAACTTGATTTTTACATAGACAGACGCGGATTTTTTTTTCTTTCGATTTTGTTAATACACATGTGGGTCTATCTTTAGCCGTTTTACAGAATTTGCGATTTTCTTTTTTAGTTTCTTTTTGCTATATCGCAGGAGCCACATAAAACAACGAAAAGGACGTAAAATACTAATTTATTTTAATTTTATATTTACTAAAATTTTAATACAGAATGGTTACAATAAATGGTAAATCAATAACATGATGAAAAATTCCTAGTAACACCACAAGTTAAATTCAAACTAGGATTTCGTGTACGATTTTGACTCTGTTTGTAACGCCGGTTTGGGTCGGATCTGCCTACAACACTTAACTACCTCTGATGAGTAATCAGAATTTAGGTACTTTGTTAGATAACATCTAGCTATAACACGTAACTTGATCCTACCTTTGCAGAGTAACCCGAATCTAGGTACTTTTGTTAGCTAGGTCTAGCTCCAACACTTGCTTCGATTATTACTTTAAAGGTGCCAACAAATTAAGTACCTTTTATAGTTAGAATTAACTAGGATTTAAGCTAGATCGAAATAGTAATATATTTCTAGATTCCAGCTAATATTTTAAGCTAAATTCTGGTTTTGCTTTTTGCTTTGTATTTTACCTTAGGCACTTACTTGTGATCTAGGTATAATTTCAATTAATTCAATAATTTAGTCTCGTATATTTGTCAATTAATAACATTAACTTTATTTAAAAAAACAGTGTATTAGGTAAAATACATTTTTTTTTACAATTTAATTCATTACGTGTTTTAGTCATCTTTTATTGTAAATAAAAATTTGTAAATAAAAGTTAAGACACCGATGCCAACACTTCTCTGTGGGAAATCGTTTACGAATTGTATCTGCTAACATACAATTTATGTTCGTGAATAATGGTATAGTAGGTATATAATATATTAAAGTATAAGTGGATAAAATAGTTATTTAATAAACTAGTTTATTAATCGTCCATTAACAAACGAGTTTATTACAATATTTTTACGTTGACCGTAAACTTATTTTTAATTCAGAAAATTAATTTAAAATAAAATCAATTTATCTTTTCAATAAAATGATATTATAATCCATTTTTTCCTCGATAGCCTTAATTTAGCTATCGTTCACTTTTCACAGACTATCATAAGATGATTTACTGTCATCCATACACTTTTCAATTTAAGTAACATCATCTGGTTTTAAAAATATCATTGTTAATTAAAAATATGACAAGCAATTATAACAAAAGGTCGCCATTGAAAAGTAATTGTAATCTTCTGTAATTTGATTGGTAATTTGCAATAAATGGAGCTAAATCAACCCTAAGCATTACCTGTGCAGTGATTCAATCAAACAAAGAAACATTGTAATACAATTATTTGCAACTAAAATCGAGATCTTTACGAAAAAACTTATTAATTTATACCTTACAACAACATTCCAATTAACGTAGCTGTTAAACCTAACATACTATAATCAAACATTCTCAAAAATGGTCTTTCCGATTCTAAATTCTAATGTTAATAATTAACTCTTAATGTGAAGAAAAATATATGGATTATTGGAAAATTATGAACAAATTGTTATTTATGTACTCTATAAAAGACAAACTGAAGAATTCCCCAAAAACTAAAGTTTTAGAAAAGATAAAGTCTAAAATTCATTCTTACGCTCCTAATAATTTGTTCTTAATGACTCAATAAGCAAAGGGTTTAAATTTAAAGTTGTAATAGCAAACACTACAGGTCGCACTAATTTTTGGAATAGCTGGAGCGTTAAGGAAGCATGAACTTCTGGAGTTGCAAACCGGTAATGTTGAAGACCTAAAATCTAAATTTCTAATTATTATCCCAGGATCAAAAACAAAAACAAGGGAGAAAAGAATTTTTACGGTTGTGGATAATGATCAAAATACATTCTTAAAATTAATCAGACAATATATAACACTGAGATCACAGCATACAAAACACACACGATTTAATCGAAACAATAAATGCACTACAAACCCTGTGGGCATCAACACATTTGCCAAAATACCATGTACAGGGATATTCATTATAAATTACCCAATGGATATTTTTGTTATTATAGCAGATAGATGTATACATTAAATGTAAAAGTTGTAGGATGGACAGTAAATCATCTTAATTTATCACGAAAAACACAGTGGCGTACTATAGCTAAGGGGTATAAAAAATAATTTCATTTTTTTTAATAGAACACCCTGTATTTTATTTTACCTTCGTAAAGCCCATATTTTTCTGAATTAAAAAATATACCACATGATACCCCACGTTTAACCGTTGTTGAGTTATTTAACATTTAAAATGGTGGTTATGATATACTTACTTGCCTTTTGAAAAATTATTACAACCAAAGTCAACCATGAAATATTATTTTTGTTATTTTCAGCGCGATTTCATTTTTATGACTGCAGAAACACGCCATTTTACACCTATATTTTGAACATTTTTTGAGTTATAAGTTATAACACATCGAAAATCATACACTAGATATCATTGACTGTTTATTATTGTTAAGTAGTCTATATAACAAAGGTTTATTTAATAAGTTTAACAAAAACAAAAAATAATTACTAATCATAGCAAATGTTCGAAATGCCCTCCGTTATTCTCTATGCATAAGAGTTAGCGTCTTCTTAAATTACGAATTGCATCGGAAATGTTAAATAACTCAACAACGGTTAAACGTGTTAAACATGTGGTATATTTTTTAATTCAGAAAAATATGGGCTTTACGAATTTAAAATAAAATACAGGATGATCTATTAAAAAAAATTGAATTATTTTTTATACCCCTTAGCTATAGTAAGCCACTGTGTTTTTCGTGATAAATTAAGATGATTTACTGTCCATCCTACAACTTTTACATTTAATATTTACATTTAACATCTATCTGCTATAATAACAAAAATATCCATTGGGTAATTTATAATGAATATCCCTGTACAGTTTCACAATTTCTAAAACTGGATCAGCCACAGCTATATACAGGACATTGCTTCCGCAGATCTTCTTCCTCAGTATTGTCGGATTTAGGGGTAGATTTTTCAGCAATAAAGAGACATGGGGGCTGAAAATCAATCAGTGTTGCGGAAGCATACATTGAGGATTCAATCCAAAACAAAGAAAACACTTGTAAACAATTATTTTGCACAAACGAGACATCCTCTTCTTCCAAACCCCCAGCAAACATTAACATAACCTCAAACAATTTCGAAAACATCCAAAATAATTTAAACCTAAATATAAATCATGACGTTCACAACATAAACACTGTATCTGTTCTGTTCTTAAATTTGAACAATTGTAATATTAATAATATTATTATAAATAACCGAAAATAATTATGGATTATTAAAATGCATGATGTTAGTCGTCATTGTTTTTTTATTTGTATGAGTATAACTGGTTGTCTAAATCAAAATATCATCAAAACGTCAAAATCCCAAAAACTGTTACTTAATGAAAAGGAGTGTGTTAATGACGTCTATTAATACATCCTTTTTTAAACAAAATAATTCATTAATATCGAAATTAATTAACGGTCAACGAAAAAGGTCTTTAAAACACGGGCGGTTTTTCGAGCACAACCACAGCCGGGGTGCTCGAAATAGGGTAAGTGTTTTAAAGACTAGTTATCCACGAATAATTTACGCTACTTTTTTTATTGGTGCACCTTGAAATTATAAATACTAGTATTATTTATTACTACAAAAAATGGAAATAAGAACTAATAATGTAAAATATGTAATAAAAATTAATATATCTAACAATACTAACTGTAATTTTTATTTTCATTTATAAAATTGAAAGTGTTAAATAATGTTTAAATAAAGGTTTTGAATTTGTTAGTAATATTTTATTTGATGTTACAAGGTACTTCTGTCAAATAAATAATCAAAAAATTGTCATTTAGACTTCACGTTTATTGAGTTGTTGATGTTGCCATGGTAATTTTAAAAAACGCGCGTTCGACTTAAACACCCTAAGGCGTGCTTTAAATAGGTGAAATGGGGCACCAATAAAAAAATTTTTTTTATTAGTAATATTGGTAACATCAACAACTCAAGAAACGTGAAGTCTGAATGACAATTTTTTGATTATTGATCTGACAGGAGTACCTTGTAACGTCAAATAAAATATTACTAACAAATTCAAAACTTTTATTGAAACATTATTTAACACTTTTAATTTTATAAATGAAAATAGAAAGTAGGTACATTTAGTATTGTTAGATATATTAATTTTTATTTCCATATTTTACATTATTAGTTCTTATTTCCATTTTTGTAGTAATAATACTAGTATTTTGATTTCGAGGGCCACCAATAAACAAATAGCGTAACGTATTCGTGGATAACTGGTCTTTAAAACACTTACTCTATTTCGAGCACTCCGGCTGCGCCTCCGTGCTCAAAATATCGCGCGTGTTTTAAAGACCTTTATCTACTTATACTTTAATATACTAAAGTAGTGAAATTTTTTAAAGGGATAACAAACGTGTTATTTTCCATCAGCTGTCTCGGATAAAAAGCAAAACTTATAGGAATTGAATAAATAAATAAAGCCAATATAAATTAGTTTGAAGTCAACCAATAATAATAAATAATAACAAATGATTTTTTTGGATTTATTTATTTAACTTATAACCAATAAGAACATATGGATCCCTTTTATCACCTTATAGATATAGATATAGAATAGTTATTTTCCTAACTAGTGCGCTGTTTACACATTTCTTAGTGCGAGGCCGTTATTTTTTACCCGAGGCGTAGCCGCGGGATAAAATATAATGCCGAGCACCAAAAATATAACAACGCACGTGTTGCGAATAAAATTAGAAGAAAAATAAATTTTGAAATATTTTATGACAAATGTCAAATTAAATACATAACCAAAAAAGTTTATGTTTAATTACATACAACTTTTTTGTTTATGTATTAAAAGTAACGATTACAACAAGTTTTTTTTAAATAAAATCGTTAAAAGTAAAGTTTCTAAAATTGGTAATTCTCAACTGTTCTATATTTGTTTTTATTGTTCGCAAGACACGTGAAGAAACATCTTACACAAGACTCGCTTTGTGCTCTCACGTAGAAATTTCAATAGAAAGAGGTACTGTACAGAAAAGGTATCTTAAATCGTATTCCATAGAAATGCAAAAAGTTAAATCTTGTTTCAATATTGTTTGTTTACTAACATTAAAAATTACCATTCAATAACCACATTATCAAATGGGGTCCTGTCTTTTGGCGCCACAAACAACACTGCTTGTTCGGCTTGTGCGTAACGCCGTATTATAGAAAAGTAATAAGTCTCAAAATATAAGTTAACAGTAATACGAACTACCTACTATATATTCAATAATAAAAGAAATTATTTGCACACATTGGTCGTCATTAAGTGAATTAAAGTAAAAAGAAAATACTTACCTCTAATTTAAAATGCACTAAGATCAGAGACAACCAATTAAGATACACAAACATTTTCTTTCGCAATGACAATAACGGCGACTTTATTCTGCGACGCACTGAGAAATAAGCATTATTTTCAAATCTTTTTAAACCAACTGTTAGTCATCCCGCAGGTAAAGTAATAAACATTGGTTTTAACAGTACTTACTTAAGGGTTTATCAAGGCACATAATTAAATGATTTTGCAGATTTGCATTTTTAGAAGAATCAAAAGTGTTCATAAACCTATGCAATTCACTTAATAATAACGGATTCACTTCTTTTGAGAATTCTGTGAATAAAGCAAGGAATCTCAAAAATGATTCTAATACGGCTATCAATGTTATTTTCATTTCTTTTAACTACCCCTTGGCTTTTGTGGCAACTATTTTTACTTGCATTTGGTTTATTTTCCTCGAAAACTAAGCTAGGTTCTAACTAAAATTCTACATAACTAAGAAAGCCTAGTTTTCAATTTAGAAAATAGCTAGACTATATCTAAGTTCTAGCACTTGGGCTACTAGGGTAACATCTCTAATATACAACCAGCACCCTCAACTACAAAAACGGAAACTAAAAAAACTCCTTATATTACCTTACATCAAAGGCGTTCCTAATCGCATTGTCAAACAATTTTCTAAAAATGATTTCCGAATAGTTTTCAAACATTACAAAATTTTACACCAATTAATAAAAAATCCTAAAGACAAAATTACCGGTGAATACCAACGAGTATATGAAATTTCATGTGGTGATTGTTTAAATAGTTACATCGGCCAAACATATCGTAAATCATTTATTCGATCTCAAGAGCATAAATTAGCAATTCAACAACAGAACACTAGTTCTTCACTAGCAACCTATTATTTGGAAACCGCTCATAACATAGATACTAATAAAATTAAATCACTAGCACCAAATTACTATTTACGAGAAAGAATTATTAGAGAAGCTATCAAAATTGAAAAACGGTCGCATGGTTTAAATAAACGCAACTATAGTCTACGATTACCGATAATTTGGAAAAACTTAATTACTCAAATTACCCATCACTATCACCTAAACCTTTATATATATATATATATATATATATATATATATATATATATATATATATATATATATATATATATACAGGGTATGCAAATAGTATTGCACCAAATGGGATTATGTAGAACGGTCTGACATTTAGATTTGACATTTGGTGGGATTAAAACATACATAAATACCCATATTTTGATGAGTTTCATTTGTTTTGTGCGACTGGTGTTTGACAGAGACAGCCATCTTGAATTTTTTTAATTGCAACCTAGGTTGAGTTTGGTGTCACTTGACAGGTAATTGATTTAGAAGTACACTACTGTATATCATAAGCTTATTTATTCTAAAATAACGAAGAAAATTAAAAAGCCAAATTAACTTTGTAGAGGGAATATTTTCTGGGCAAAGGGTTGTAAATAAATACAACTTATACAAAAATTTAATTCAAATGTAGAATTTCTATGTTCTATACTGATTGTTATCAATTTTAGCAATTTCTAATACTCTTTATCGCTTTTCTAATTCGAACTGATAGTAAATACTACAATACGATATTATCATAAAAATAAAATACGGTTTGGTTTCTGTGGAAATAAGTGTGTTTACAGCGTTTGCCAAAATTTATAATAAAACTGCCTTAAGTTATGATGGTAAACGAAAATAATTTTTGTCCGAGATTGAGCGCAATGAATTATTAATAATTGTTAGATTCGGTGATCGCAAAAGGACCCATTCTGAAGCTTATGATATACCGTGCTGTATTTCTAAATCAATTACCTGCCAAATGAGACCAAACTCAACCTAGGTCGCCATTTAAAAAAATTTAAGATGGCTGCCTCTGACAAACACCAGTCGCACAAAACAAATGAAATTCATGTCAAAATATGGGTATTTATGTATTATTTCACCCCACCAAAGGTCAGATCTAAATGTCAAACCGTTTGTACATAATCCCATTTGGTGCGATACTATTTGCACACCTGTATGTATATATATATATATATATATATATATATATATATATATATATATATATATATATATATATATATATATATAATGTATTTAATTGTAGTTTTTTGAAGAAGAATTTTTTCCGAATAGACGTTTTGTTTTTACTTGTTCTTTAGCTTCATTGTTTGCATGTGACTGCCAGATATGAGCTACTAAGTTTTTGAATGTTGTATTTGCTTTGTTATATGTTCTTGCTCGTTCCCTGGATGTTTGTATTTCTTTGTTTGCCTGTGCTTGTTTGTTAGTAGCGTTTTGCATGTTTTAGTCTCTTGAGTATGTTTTCTGCTTGTGTGGGAGTATCTTGTTTGCTAGTTTATTTATTTGCGTACGTGTTTGTTGTCTACTAAATTTCTTCATGCGTAGTAGATTTGATATGCCTTCTTGCCTATTTGGGGGTTTGGGTGTTTTGGTGTTATAGTGAATGTACTTAACCTTTAAGTTTCACCAAAAGAGAGCGTTATAATTTCCTTCTAATTATATCAGCCTGGCATTGAAAACTGTATATGAACTTCTAATTATACTGCTTTTAGTTCTAAACCCAAAAGAGGAAGTCAGCTATAAAATGTATTAAATCATTCTTCTGTAGCATACCTAATCTCTAACTTATATAACACAACAAAAATAAAATGTAGATTTTCAATGGTATTGTGTTCCCTATTATTTCATCCCAGGGCCATTAAAATTGTGCTTATGCTTGTGCTTGCGCTTGTACTTGTGCTTGTGCTAGTGCTTGTGCTTGTGCTTGTGCTTGTGCTTGTGCTTGTGCTTGTGCTTGTGCTTGTGCTTGCTTGTGCTTGTGCTTGTGCTTGTGCTTTTGTGCTTGTGCTTGTGCTTGTGCTTGTTGCTTGTGCTTGTGCTTGTGCTTGTGCTTGTGCTTGCTGTGCTTGTGCATTGTGCTTGTGCTTGTGCTGTGCTGCTGTGCTTGTGCTTGTGCTTGTGCTTGTTGCTGCTTGTGCTTGTGCTTGTGCTTGTGCTTGTGCTTGTGCTTGTGCTTGTGCTTGTGCTTGCTGCTTGTGCTTGTGCTTGTGCTTGTGCTTGTGCTTGTGCGTGCTGTGCTGTGCTTAGTGCTTGCGTGCTGTGTGCGTGTGTGCTTGTGCTTGTGCTTGCGTGCTGCTGTGCGTGCTGTGCTTGCGTGCTTGTGCTGTGCTTGTGCGTGCTTGTGCTTGTGCTTGCTGTGCTTGTGCGTGCTGTGCTGTGCTGTGCTGTGCTTGTGCTGTGTGCTTGTGCTGTGCTGCTGCTGTGCTCTTGTGCTTGTGCTTGTGCTTGGTGCTTGTGCTTGTGCTTGTGCTTGTGCTTGTGCGTGCTTGTGCTTGGCTTGTGCTTGTGCTTGTGCTTGTGCTTGTGCTTGTGCTTGTGCTTGTGCTTGTGCTTGTGCTTGTGCTTGTGCTTGTGCTTATGCTTGAACTTGCGTTTGAGTTTGCGTGTGCCTTTATGTTTGCGTTTGTGTTTGCGTTTGCGTTTGCGTTAGCGTTTGCGTTTGCGTTTGAGTTTGAGTTTGCGTTTACGTTTACGTTTGCGTTTGCGTTTGCGTTTGCGTTTGCGTTTGCGTTTGCGTTTGGGTTTGCGTTTGCGTTTGCGTTTGCGTTTGCGTTTGCGTTTGCGTTAGCGTTAGCGTTAGCGTTAGCGTTAACGTTAGCGTTAACGTTAGCGTTAACGTTTGAGGTTGCGGTTGCGTTTGCCTTTGCGCTTGGGTTTGCGTTTACGTTTGCGCTTGTGTTTGCATTTGCGGTTTTGTTTTGTTTGTGCGTGCGTGTTTCTGTGTGTTTGTGTTTATATTTGTGTTCGTGTGTGTGTGTGTGTGTGTGTGTTCGCGTGTGTATGGGAGTGTGCGTGTGTGTGTGTGTGTGTGTGTGTGTGTGTGTGTGTGTGTGTGTGTGTGTGTGTGTGTGTGCGTGCACGCGCCGCGTGCGCGTGCGTGCGCGTGCGTGCGCGCGTGTGGATTAGGGTGTGTGCAGTTTTTTTGTGTTTTCTGATTTGCTACCGTGGTTTATGTTTACTATATTGTATTTTGTTCGATTATTGAAATCAATAACAAAAGCAAATAAGCTTTTTATTATTTACATGAAAGGTTACTGCTACGTTTTCAGATTTCAATGTACACTTTTCTGCAAAAATCAGAATATGTGTACAATCTGGAAGCTGACGGTGAATTTTACATCTTACAGTGCTCCTAAACGTTCTTTAATCTTCCATGAATTGTTAGTCCTAATACTATAACTAATTTTTTTCAATTGTATAACGTTAGTACGTGTAAGAAAAGCAATACCCTTATTAAGGGGCTAATTTTTTTTACCTACTAGTTACATTATTAATGTTTTTAAGGTAATAACTGTTTTTCTCAACCCGATCCGCTAAAGTCTTAATTACAGTACTTTTTGACGTAGATGATGCTTTGGTAGTTTCTGAGGATATCTGTTAATGTGTTTATACTTCAGATGATAGTTAAAAGAAAAAGGCAAATTATTTAATTCAAAAACAAGTATGTCTAAAATTCATATCTTTCTTCGAAGTAAACTGAACAAATTTAAAAATTCATTTAGTGCTGTATAATCAACAAATTTATACGAAACTAAAGGGTTTTTGCGTACATTTTCGCCTCTTCGATTTAAATTATTTCATAATTTTGCACCGATGTTAGAATATAATTACATTTTGTTAAATTTGTTTTTGAATATGGCATTTTTCATTGTAATATGCTTTATCTGTAGAAGGTGTTGTGAAATGTCATTTCCCAAATGGTTTTGTAATATTAAAAAGTAAGCTATAATTAAAATACTTAGCTTTTGGTGAATTTGTCTATTTATATTTTATATAAATTTATACGTTTCCCTAACAATTACAGTTATCGTTCTCATTAAATGGTAATATCTATAAGAATTGTTAAGTATTTTAATTATGTATAATAATGGTGAAGGTTTACATTTTCTTAAAAATTATGCTATTTATTTTAATTAACATCAAACGTCTCATTCTTTACTGACGACGATATCTTCAATTGTTATCAAAATGTATTAAGTTTGTATAAGTTACATGGAAATACATGATTTAAAACTCCTTGGGATAAATATATATAATAATGAAGCAAGTAATCATACGTCAATATCATTAATTAATTAATGAAACCTGATTGAGGCTTTAAACAATATAATAAATAAATAAAGAACAAAAGAAGAATTATTTAATAGAATTTACTTTTTACTTTTATTTTTTATAATTACAATGGATGTTAATGCATACACATATAATTAACATAAAGAATCGCAATACTGTTAATAATTAAAGATATCGTCAAAAAAATAGTACTTTCGTTCTCATGTCGTAAGCATTGAATATAGTTTTCACAATACATAGCAACGTTCCAGTTGTTTGTGTGCCACTGCCAGTCATGTGATCGTACCAGTGGCACCTACATCCGCATTTGAATCTCGTGACTATCAAGGCTTTCTAGAAAACGGGGGTCCTCGACTTACATCACATAAAAATACTTAAACATAATTCTTTTTTTTTGCTGTTATTAATAAGTATAAAAACATAAAATAGACATGGGGCTTGATAATTTATATTTATATTTTGTATATTTTAGAAATTTAAAAATACTTTCACTTAAAGCACTCGTTTGGTTTTATTAATGATTTTTTTAATATGCGATTTTTGTGGTTTTACTCGTAATAAATAACGGTAATCAATTTAGTAACTCTGGTTATATCTTAGAAGTGCATTATCCGATTTAAAGGAATGTAGAAGTCATTTGCATATATCAATAGCGCAGATTTCTAATATTGTCCTATTCCCGTCAAGTGTACATATATATCATTCGCAAAGAAAATATATCAGGGTGAAAGTTAATAAAAGCTGTCAATTAGTAGATTACTTTTAAATACAACAAACAATTAAAAATTTAAACCTTTCGAAGGATTCCATTACAACACTAAAAACTAATTACAAAAATTAAATAAAACTGTGTACAAAACATGACATAATTTTAATACTGGGTAATGTTAATGTAAGAATATGATACATAGGTATTTGTTATTAAAAGAAGTAGAATGATTTCTTGTCCCAAAAGACTAATTCTAGCTCGATTTCAACTTTATTGGTGTTCTTGTTCTAAAATAATTTAAAAAAAACAGCAAATGAAAGATGATTAATATGGAAAGCCTTTTAAGGAGTCGTAGTTGTCCCCAATCAATAGTATGATTTGTTGCCTGAAAGTACTAATCCTACATTTTAACTCAATTGATTAATTAACGTGTTACAAGATAAAATTCAAACTCAACATTCTATACCTGAGGGGTGGTGGTATTTTTACTAAAAATAATGTTTGAGCAAAATAAAACTCCGTTCTCATGTCAGTTTGTATATGTAGGCGTCCTTTGCAAACCAGACAAAAGTTCATTCGTTACATCTGCGACTAGTTTACCATTCTTGCCTTTGATGAGAAAAGCCCAGACATATTTAGAGGAAGCATTTATTATCACTAAAATGTATCGAAATCCTTTATTTACCCCGAGCATAAGGTATCATTTCCACTAAATCAGCTTGAAAGAGATCATTTAAACCTTTTAGTACTACACAACGCCGCGGAAAATTTCTCCTTGCTGGTGTGTGCAGTTCTTCAACAATATCAGCTTTACTGATTTTATCGCTTTCGATTTTAGCAGAATCTCTATGATGAATGGTTGTTCTTGCGTAAATTTGACATTGTTTGGTATTATAGGTTGAATCACAGTTTCCTTGCGTATAGTTTGAATAATTATAAACATCGGTGTCGTATACAGTAGATCATCCACTTTAAGATGAAGAACTCGAGGTGACCACATACAATGCGCTATTGTACACTCTGTATAAGGAAACAAATATTTGCCATTTGTACCCAATGGAATATCTACTGTCTTCTTATGCAATAAACTTTGTAAGGTAAAATAAGTTTCGTAATATATATCACCTTGTTTCATAGCATCATTATGATGATAAGTAATATGTTTACCAAATTTATCTATTGTCATTTGATGATGAAGGTTTTCACCAAATTTATCTATTGACATCACTGTTGGATATGTAGTAGTATCTATAGTGATTGTCGTTGTAACAATGAAATGAAATGAATATAGTAATAGGTTTATAACCAGAGACCCTACTTTATTACTTTCGCTTTTCGTAATTCGTCAAGTATATATATATATATATATATATATATATATATATATATATATATATATATATATGTCATTTCATTTCCTTATTTAAAACTTTTTCATTGCATGTATTACTCATACTCAGCTCACCCGTCTATTGGAATTTACTATTTGTCGGGCTAAGTGGAAGAGCACTGACGGATTTTGCATCCCGAAAGTGAACTTCGCCCTTTGGACATCGTAATCTGCATAGTAGCTGGTCAATTAGCTTATATATATTCTTGTGTCCAAATAAAGACATTATTATTATTATTATTATTATTATATATATATATATATATATATATATATATATATATATATATATATTGAGATGGTTAGATATAAGATTAAGACAGGGATTTGAGAGTTTAAGCTTGTAATTCTTGTATAGAACAATTTGAGATCAATTACAGTATATTTACACTGCATTTATTTGAAGTATTTTGATATACGAGTGAAAGAAATTGATTCGTTTTGATGAAACGGGCTTAATAAGATTTGCACAAGTTGGTTCATTCATAAAAAGCATTGTGCTATGTAAGAAACATGTCAGGAAGGTTAAATGAAGTTTGTAAGTACGATTAAGTTCGTAGAACATTATTTCATTAAATTTACAGCTCACATAAAATATTTTGGCATTTGGGTATTTTACAGATGTTTAGCACACAGTTTAGAGTTATGATTATATTAGGGACATATTTTAAGTCAGGTAAAATGCAGGAAAGATGTGAAAATTTAAGAAAGGGTTACAGTACGAACATGATTTAATTATTACTCACAATATTAGTGAAAATATAAGTGCGACAGAAAAAGTAGTGCATAGTAAACTTTAAGCACAATTTACACAACAATGTAACATTTGGATATCTACATGCAGATACATTTTGGTGTAAGATTTTTAAAGAAATGTGTTTAACAATATGGATTGTTGATGTGACTAAAATTTATACGTTACATTAAAAGTGAACATTGAGGATATTAAAGACAGATTTTATAAGTTGTGTGAGTAACATTGTGAATAATTTGGACGTTAAATACGCAAATTATATGAATATTTAAATAAAGTTAGGTTAAGTTTTAAATTTAAGGTTTTTTGCAAATTTATTGTTTTATAGAGTAAGTTGAGCTTAGAATAAATTGTTAATGTGATTAATAGGAGGTTTTCCTCATTTCCATGCAGTAATTTACTTTGTACAAGTCATTTGAACATAAATTTATTAAAATGGGGTTAACTACACAAATTTCCTATGTAAAAAGGAATTTTCCTTTAAATTTAAGATATTGGAGATGAAATAAATGTTTTCTAGTTCAAATTTTCGTGCAGATCACGAATATGTATTTAGTTTAAGTGTAGAAAGTAAGATTTTTTAGATATAAGCAAATTTAGTTTAGGATAAGTCAAATTGTACATTTTTTTAACAGATGTATATCAAGTGAGGTATCATTTTATGCGGAATCATGCACAGATTTCATTTCTGTTTTTAAAATTTAAATCAGTAGCTTATTAAGAAAGTTATAGCATAATTTATATTTTAGATAGGTTTTCAAATTTATTTTAACCAATCACAGACTTGTTTACCTTGTTTGTATTCTTAGAAAAAATTGAAATTTTTGTAACCGTATTAAAAAAACTCCCACTGAAGCTACCACATCACGCATTAAGCAACGTTGAGCTATCAAAATTTGTTGAGTAATTAAAAATCCACTATTTTAGAGGGATATACATGCGAGATAAATTACCTACACGAATCCATACGAATGAATGTGGTATCGTGAATCTGGATGATCAAAATAACAGGGGAACACACTGGACGGCTTACATCAAGCGTAATGGACATATTACATATTTTGATAGAATAAGACATATTAAACCACCATTAGAATTAATTCACTATTTTAAAAGTGATGGTAGCAGAAACACGATTGACTATAACTATACAAAGATTCAAAACCTCAATACACACAATTAGGGTCATTTAGTCTTACGATTTTTATATGACGGTTCGTTTTGATTCTCAGCAGTCGTTGCTTGACCGTGATGTCGTATACATTTACATTTATCGATGCAAGCTGTATTTTGCAAGCCAATTTTAACCCACCGATTTATCATGATAATGAGTAGGAATATGTAATGGGGTTAACTAGTTTTGAATCTTTCAATACTGTACAAAACGCTACTTCCAACAATAACCAATTGATATTTGAAGAAACTAGAATTACAATACCGCCAGGATCATACGAAATTGCGGATGTGAATAAACATATAAATGATTCAGTGAAGAGTTCGAATAATTTTTTTTAATTTACGGTCGAACAATAACACTATGAAAACAATTATAAAAGCAACACAAGATATTAACTTTAATGTAGAAAATTCTACAGGGCCTATGCTGGAAGTTAAGAAAAGAGTTTACAAGGGTCATGAATTACATACCTCTGAAAATTCTGTTAGCATTATTAAGATTAATTCGTTAATTATCGAATGCAATAGAAGTGGAAATGTTAAAAATGGGGGGGCGTCACATATTATTCATCAATTTTTTCCCAGTGTAACAGCGGGATACGAAATAATTAAATCCCCTCTACATGTCATCTATTCACCTATAAATACATCCACCAGTTCAACCACAACATTTAAAATCGTAGACCAATACGGAGACCTCGTCAATTTCAACGGTGAAGTCATAAAGATAGGATTACATTTAAAGAAAAGATGGTGGCGCTGTATAACACATGTACGTGTAACCACAACAAGGTGAGCTATAAAAGATCCAAGTGTCGAAGCGAGAATCAGTAAGCGATCAACCCTCAAATCATTGACAGCGCAGAGTAGAGCATACTTGCAAAGGCTTGGTTTCATAGTAATACAACGAGTATATTAAACGTAAACGAAAGTTGTTGTTGATAATGCCATAGTAAATTCCGAACTCCACACCCATCAACCATATACTACGAGATTTGGAAACAATGATGAAATCAGAATACCCATTCAGGAAGACATGTGCATTATATCATCAGAAAGCCATGTCTACGTAGAGGGAAGATTGGTGAGGGAGAATGGTGCCGTCTCTAACACCGCGCGGTTTGTTAATAATGGCATTGCACTTTTATTCAGTGAAATTAGATACGCAATGAATGGAATAATGGTAGATTCCGTGACGAAGGTTGGATTAACGTCTACAATGAAAGGAGTGGTATCATTGACACCCAACGACCTCGCTCGTCATGAAAACGCAGGTTGATTTCCTACCTCAAATAGTATACTAACAAATGCGTTAGGGTAATTTAATGTTTGTGTCTCTTTGCGAATGCTACTTGGCTTTGCGGAAGACTACAATAAAGTGATTTTGAACATCAGACAAGAATTTGATTTAATTCACAGTAACATTGATACCGATGCGGTAATCTCAACCGTTGCAGATGAAGCACTGAAAGTTAACATAGATAAACTTGCAATTTCTAATAGAACACAAGTAGCCCACTACATGTTTAAATTACCGTATCCATGGCATACGTTAGATGCGGAGAGTCGCCATCAAGCTACTTGGTTAATTCATAATCAACACTGTAAAAAATGGGAAGAGGGGCATACACAACCACACCAATTTCGCAGAATTCTCAGTCGCTGATTCAACCCACAGATACTGTCTACGTCAAGAGTAGAGAGAAAGCGGATTACATCAGAAAATTTGATACACAACCCGTTATAAAACTTGAGGAACACCCTACTCGTCCTGATTTGCAACCAGTTTGTTATTATCATTATGTCAGATACTTATGTAATTCATTAAAGCTTGTACACTTTTTTTAAATAAAAATTGTAAATATATATTTTGTTTATTTCTTTTATATATTACATAATATGAGTACATTCTGTGTATATATATATATATATATATATTCCCTCGATAATGAATTATGGCATAATAATAGTATGTATTCCACTAAAAAGTTATTACATTAAGTAGCAGACCTGGAATGGTGTATCGATATATATATATATATATATATATATATATATATATATATATATATATATATATATTAACATGTATGGTTATACATGTTCATAGCTTTATTATGGAGATAATATATACACAACTAAAACTAATAAGCACCAGTACTCAAACTATTAGCTACTAACTGGATTATACAAATTCATTTGCCTAGCAACCTCTAGTAGACCACTCAAAGGATCGACATTCTCCAATTCCGGAAGTCGCCAATGCCCCCACGCCACTGTTGCACACCTGCCACGCAATCGATACCGTTTGTCATCCTGAGACCGAAAGGCGATTTTGTTTAACATCTCAGTGTATATATCATGCAAAGTTGATCTAAATACGAACACTTTACACATTACTGTTTTATCAGACGACTCCGCAACAGATTTGTGGTCTACCTCCGTCAGCACTTTTTGAATAACGATTTTCTTAACACCTTTCGCCTTTTTAACCACTTGATTATCAGCATGCTTTAGACAATAAGATTTTGATCCTACTCTATAAAAATATTTCATACTCATCTTTCATTCTTCCGACGACGGATGTATTCGTTGTAATACCATGCAGACCGTTTTGAAGTTGGATGTGTCATCATCAGTTGTTATCTCGACAATTAAAGAATCTGTATCTGTATAAAGCAACGTTACATTATTACCGTAATGACTGTGCAAGATATCGTAAAAAAATCGATACTTTATAATTTTGGACCTATTTGGACAATTCCACTGCAAATAATTTATCAGTAAATTGAATAAAAATCTTAAATCGCGGTTTTGCGACGTACCGTGCTAGACCCAAGCGACTCCTGTTATTTTACCAATGTGTTAATAACTTTATTACTCTTATTTTGTCGACGTTCTCCATTGTTTTACCAAATACACCATTGTTCATGCATTTTAAGAAATCCTTTTCGAATTTGTTCTTGGCTTGATTTCGAAGAGTTATATTAAGGTTTATGTATGGTACTAGCTAAGGGCTTTGACGAAACCGTAAAACTCTACGAATATGAGTAACATTTAACCCAGGCTGTATACATTGTTTTAAATATCGGTAAGGTATAACATAGTTGGTCTTATCACGTAAGTTAGGAATTAATTTTTCCTGCGCAGATCATTTCGGGACAAAAAGGATAATCATTGTGTTCATCATGCAGGTGGTGCGGATAGTGTATATCTACCTCTAGCACATACCCAATATCAGCATCATCATTAATCTTCAGTACATCAAAGTTTTGAATTTCCTCTTCAGTTAACCACATAAACCCATTATGATGTAGGTGTTGCCGCATACCCCACCCGTATAAATTCGTAGCATCTAAATACTGTAAAAAGACTTTTGGACGATTAGGATCATAATTTGGAACAAAGTCGTTGTTAGCAATACTTCTTCGCTTAACACAAGTACTCACTCCACCACGAATACCTTTCTTAAAGATATCAGTCAGTAATTCTAACTCTACTTTAGTACATTTCAACATGGCATCCCACGCCAATCCAGGTATTGTACCATACTGCGCTGGTTCTAATCCATACATGTCTATACATAACCGCCTAAAGTTTTCGAACACATCCGCCAACAGCAACACGTCTGATTTTAAAAATATGTCAGCATAATCACTGAGTGTATTACACTTAAAGTGATCCCACACTAGTAGGACGCGACAGTATTCTTTATCTGATATATTTTCATCGCACATTTTATCATAGAATTTGTCATAGGAGGGTACTGTGACATCGTCTAATTTATTAAAATTGTCCACGTACGCGTAGGGGAAATTACCTTCCTTTCTAACTTAGTTAAAGTCATTATCATTAACAAAATATTTCCTTACCTCTCTACATTGATCATCTGATAAATTATGAGATAGAGTATCTAAGGATGCTGCTATGAACCTACAACTATCGACGAATCGCAAATGTATGTACTTATTTTCCATATAGCCGCGACCATTAATGAATTCGTCTACATAAATATGTTTACCGAACGTTATATATTTCTCGCTATTAACAGGGAGTACGGTAATTTCTTCAGTTTCATTCGCTAACTGTTTGAGGAACAGGTGGACATCATAACCACTGAGATTATGGAAAAAAACTGGGATAAATGTAGGTAATTCATAGTTCAAATTGCAATTTGAATGTGCCGCACCACGATATTTACCAGTGACATGGCAGTGATCTCGTACTTTGGAATTTGTAAGATCATCCGTAAAAAGCTTGTCGCATATATAACAATTACGACTTTGATCATGTATGTATATTTTCCGCATAGAACTCCCCGGTTCTGTCTTTTCTTTGCATCACGCCAGGTAATTTAGTGTATACGAAATTACAGTCATGAGACACGTGTCGAGTTAATCTCTTCTGCGTTCTTAAGTAATGAATACATGAATCACAAAAATTTTGCCCCATTACGTCGACCTATCTGGTTGATAAGTAAACGAGAAAAATTACATAATATGAGTACATTCTGTGATATATATATATATATATATATATATATATATATATATATATATATATATATATATATATTCCTCGATAATGAATTATGGCATAATAATAGTATGTATTCCACTAAAAGTTATTACATTAAGTAGCAGACCTGGAATGGTGTATCGATATATATATATATATATATATATATATATATATATATATATATATATATATATACATGTATGGTTATACATGTTCATAGCTTTATTATGGAGATAATATATACACAACTAAAACTAATAAGCACCAGTACTCAAACTATTAGCTACTAACTGGATTATACAAATTCATTTGCCTAGCAACCTCTAGTAGACCACTCAAAGGATCGACATTCTCCAATTCCGGAATTCGCCAATGCCCCCACGCCACTGTTGCACACCTGCCACGCAATCGATACCGTTTGTCATCCTGAGACCGAAAGGCGATTTTGTTTAACATCTCAGTGTATATATCATGCAAAGTTGATCTAAATACGAACACTTTACACATTACTGTTTTATCAGACGACTCCGCAACAGATTTGTGGTCTACCTCCGTCAGCACTTTTTGAATAACGATTTTCTTAACACCTTTCGCCTTTTTAACCACTTGATTATCAGCATGCTTTAGACAATAAGATTTTGATCCTACTCTATAAAAATATTTCATACTCATCTTTCATTCTTCCGACGACGGATGTATTCGTTGTAATACCATGCAGACCGTTTTGAAGTTGGATGTGTCATCATCAGTTGTTATCTCGACAATTAAAGAATCTGTATCTGTATAAAGCAACGTTACATTATTACCGTAATGACTGTGCAAGATATCGTAAAAAAATCGATACTTTATAATTTTGGACCTATTTGGACAATTCCACTGCAAATAATTTATCAGTAAATTGAATAAAAATCTTAAATCGCGGTTTTGCGACGTACCGTGCTAGACCCAAGCGACTCCTGTTATTTTACCAATGTGTTAATAACTTTATTACTCTTATTTTGTCGACGTTCTCCATTGTTTTACCAAATACACCATTGTTCATGCATTTTAAGAAATCCTTTTCGAATTTGTTCTTGGCTTGATTTCGAAGAGTTATATTAAGGTTTATGTATGGTACTAGCTAAGGGCTTTGACGAAACCGTAAAACTCTACGAATATGAGTAACATTTAACCCAGGCTGTATACATTGTTTTAAATATCGGTAAGGTATAACATAGTTGGTCTTATCACGTAAGTTAGGAATTAATTTTTCCTGCGCAGATCATTTCGGGACAAAAGGATAATCATTGTGTTCATCATGCAGGTGGTGCGGATAGTGTATATCTACCTCTAGCACATACCCAATATCAGCATCATCATTAATCTTCAGTACATCAAAGTTTTGAATTTCCTCTTCAGTTAACCACATAAACCCATTATGATGTAGGTGTTGCCGCATACTCCATCCGTATAAATTCGTAGCATCTAAATACTGTAAAAAGACTTTTGGACGATTAGGATCATAATTTTGGACAAACTCGTAGTTAGCAATACTTCTTCGCTTAACACAAGTACTCACTCCACCACGAATACCTTTCTTAAAGATATCAGTCAGTAATTCTAACTCTACTTTAGTACATTTCAACATGGCATCCCACGCCAATCCAGGTATTGTACCATACTGCGCTGGTTCTAATCCATACATGTCTATACATAACCGCCTAAAGTTTTCGAACACATCCGCCAACAGCAACACGTCTGATTTTAAAAATATGTCAGCATAATCACTGAGTGTATTACACTTAAAGTGATCCCACACTAGTAGGACGCGACAGTATTCTTTATCTGATATATTTTCATCGCACATTTTATCATAGAATTTGTCATAGGAGGGTACTGTGACATCGTCTAATTTATTAAAATTGTCCACGTACGCGTAGGGGAAATTACCTTCCTTTCTAACTTAGTTAAAGTCATTATCATTAACAAAATATTTCCTTACCTCTCTACATTGATCATCTGATAAATTATGAGATAGAGTATCTAAGGATGCTGCTATGAACCTACAACTATCGACGAATCGCAAATGTATGTACTTATTTTCCATATAGCCGCGACCATTAATGAATTCGTCTACATAAATATGTTTACCGAACGTTATATATTTCTCGCTATTAACAGGGAGTACGGTAATTTCTTCAGTTTCATTCGCTAACTGTTTGAGGAACAGGTGGACATCATAACCACTGAGATTATGGAAAAAAACTGGGATAAATGTAGGTAATTCATAGTTCAAATTGCAATTTGAATGTGCCGCACCACGATATTTACCAGTGACATGGCAGTGATCTCGTACTTTGGAATTTGTAAGATCATCCGTAAAAAGCTTGTCGCATATATAACAATTACGACTTTGATCATGTATGTATATTTTCCGCATAGAACTCCCCGGTTCTGTCTTTTCTTTGCATCACGCCAGGTAATTTAGTGTATACGAAATTACAGTCATGAGACACGTGTCGAGTTAATCTCTTCTGCGTTCTTAAGTAATGAATACATGAATCACAAAAATTTTGCCCCATTACGTCGACCTATCTGGTTGATAAGTAAACGAGAAAAACTTTTTATCCGTACATAATGCCGATTATCTGTTTGGTTACTGACTAATAACATCAAATTAACGTGGATAGGTTATTTAGCTCTTGTTCAGTTCATAAACATTGATGGAGATATTATTGTTGGACTCAAACGTTGAGATGTTAGTCAGCTTAACCGGAAATTCTACATCGTTCCAGTTGAATAACGTCTTGAAATCAGGGTAAGAAGTTGTCGGTTTTGGTAACCCCGTCGGTGTCACTAATGCTGATACAATAACCCACGCAAAGCAGCAATTATCGATATTCTTCACATTCAATACGGCATGTTTATGAGAAATTTCAGGGGGGACATTCGCATAGGATGAACCCGTAGTGGGAGAAAATTTTAACATGTTTACTTTTAAATATACGAAATTCACCAGCGACCACCACCCTACAAAACAACATATATTAATAATGTACTACCCTACTACTCATAACTCGCACTTACCACAATCTTTATGCTGAAATTCTGATTGCTTAGCATCCAAGATTTCCACTACTCTTTGAAAATACTCTTACAATACCATCCCGACACACAATATATCATATTTCGTTTGAAAGGACATTAATTCGGTACATTCTCTACTGTTCAAGAAATACAACCCAAACAACTCAACATTACATTTCAATGAGAAGAGTTTCTGCAACTGAGTTTGTATTAGTTTCAAAACGTTCACGTCACCCATAAACGTCTGCATATGGGTATTGCATGGTGGTAGTCTATACGAAACAATGCGTTGTTTAAAAGCATTGCGAATCACTTCAACGCCAGTATCAACTAGCAGACACACATTTGATTTGTTCCTATTGCTTTTAAGGTGTCCTTGATAAGCATATCGAGGAACATCAATCGAACAATCAGTGCAGTGAACAATTTCAACACTTTTGCTACTTTTCTTTTGTACTGGTTCATTGCTTCCGTGAGTTGTTCAAACCCGATGGTCCTGGTTTTGCAAAGTAATCATCAGCATGCCAGTTTTGCGTATTATTCTTTAAGTTGTTTAACCCTGATGGTCCAGGTTGTGCAAGACGCTCAGCAATATGACTATGTTCCGTTCTGTTCGCATCGGAGGTACTTGGTTGCACCACATACCTAAATGCGGTACGATTTTGCGGTACAGCGTGCGGAATCTCTGAAGGTGGGGTAGTTGGAATACTTATCCAACATGCAGTTTTTTGATGTCGCAATAGAGAGTCTTTTCTTGAAAATTTCTTCAGACATTCACATTGAAACGTTTTATTGCGATCTGTAACAGAGAGAATGTATAAACAGTGTATAAGTGAACGGGTAGAGTTACGTGTTTTGTTATAATTTCTTTTTTTAACTCTTTATTGTTCTTTATTAGTTTGCAGCATTACTATCATGTATTACAACTGTAAGAAAAGAAGTTATATCCAGCGATGCGAATGAGGACGCAACGTAACATATCGCCAGGAATAGGATATTATGTATGATGGATATATCAGGTTGAGAGGTAGAATAGTGTACGGGTAAGGAAACAATAACAATGGTAGTCTGGATAGAGTGTTGCTGAGCACACATATTCTACCTAGCATTGTATCTCACCCTGTCATGTTCTTTGGGATGGAAGCAAGGTATTACCCCACCTGTTTTCCAGGTTTCCTATCCAACTGACGTTGACCTCCTTTCAGCGCCCACACCTCAGAATTCCTCCCCCTCTTCCTCTAAGGTGCTGTATATACCTCTGCATTCTCTCCTATTATCGTGGACGCCCAATCCAACGACGACGAGATTTATGAACTGACCACCGTAGTCCTGGACTCTCTACAAGATTACAATCCTGATGCGGATACAGTACTACTTGACATGACCAATGCCGAAATCATTACTATCAGTGACGAGGGCACACCACTACCTATTGACATAGACGAAGATAACGATGATAGTAATGACTTAGTCAGCATATCATCCAGTGCTGAGGGAGTATGTTCTTCCTGTGCTGGGAACGATTACCTGAACACTGGTGACTACGACTCCGACGTAGATATGGACCCTGTCTACAGCTATGAATCCGACAACTATGACAATGACGCTTTACGACAACAGCGACTACGTCGCGAAACACGTACTGACTTTTGTAACGAAATCATCGTGGAAGAGAGTAGCGATGAAGAGAACTTTATGAACACTCTCACTAACCACATGCAACAACTGGAACGTAGCGCTCACGAACTGTCAGACGTAGTACAACAACTAAGTACACAAGAAAGAGTCACATAACATCATACAGGACGAGTACAATGACAAAGGCAGTGCTCCAGACGCCGCTCCGCAGGTCCAGGGTCACGGAAATAACAAAAACGCTGACGACGTGCAAGACAATGACGACGAAAAACTTGACGATGACCATTGCTCGCACTATGCTTCCACCCTTCTACAACGTTATGTGTGCTATGGCGTCGGGAGACAGTGCCACTCAACGCAATTCGGTGTTTCTAATTATTCCCGGGTGGTACTGGATCACATGGGACCGTCTCACGTTCACGGTATGTATTATCTTGATACTACTTTACTTATATTTATAATTCTTTCTTTCATTGCAGCTGACAGCCATAGTGCCATTCGTCCGGAAATATGATGTCGTGATTACGGAGAGCTCTCTAGAAGAGCAGCTCGACCGGGCCCACACTAGACTTGTAACATTATACCTTGACTGGCATAGTGTTATACGCCTAGCTATACTAAGTGGGTATGATCACGTCATTGTGCATCTGGAGATGATACTGGAAACTATCGAAGAGATTGGTGGACTTTACGACCTCACCCGAGTTCGTAATGCAGCTCTTTGACAAGTGGTCTTTGCAAGTCACCGAGACAGGCATAGTAAGTATAACTGATAGAGCTCTCCTTCTACTTATGATTTATTTCCAGAAAAACGTCGACCCCAATAGTGTGACCCCAGAACATACAGACCGACACTAACTGACTGAGCGCGGCGACTGTTATACAGACAGACAAACAAAAAGGTAGGCATACAGGCAGACATACAGACAGAGAGACGGACAGACAGACAGATCCACACCACACGGTGTATATGTTCAAATATATTAATCAAACGCTGATGGTATACCATCATGTACCGCTGATGAACATCTGATAGTCCTCTAGGTAAGCATATTTAGACGATACGGTTGAATGCTTCATGTGTGGAGCTCGAATAAACCAATGGCAGTCATCTGACACTCCGCGATAGCAGCATCTCGATGGGCACCACACTGCACGTACGCTCAATTACTTGCACCTCGTCCTCGCAGGTGTAATGATACAGAAGTGGAAAGGACCTTTTGCATTTGAACTAAATCAAAATGTTTTATTCCTAGAGAAAAACATATATCTGAATAATACACTGATTACATTTGTACATTCAACAAATAAATATATTAGCATATCATTATCTTTTTTTAATTGGGTTGTAAGTGTGGTATCAGAGAAGTGTAAAAAATTACATGAGCAAGCCTTGAAAAAGTGAGATGTCTGAGTAGGTAGGGTGCGCAAATAGCCTTGAGAATGTTAGTGATCTTCGTATTTTTTGCGACCTTGGGAAAGTTGTGTGCAAACATGACCTACCTTGAAATTGTGGTAACCTTGGAAATGTGGAACCTTGGAAATGTGGTATGTTCCAAAAGTCTCCAATCTTACCTACTTTAGACATTTACTTACGCCATATTTATTTAATATTTCCTACAGCTTCTCCATTCACTCGGTCACATGCTTTTTTCAGATCTACAAACGTATAGTACTGCTTCTTTTTTACACTTGAACACTTTTCTATCACCTGCAGGAGAGCCATCATCTGGTCAAAACATCCTCTCCCTGGCATGAAGCCACGCTGCACATCCCAGATTTTAGTTTGAGTAGTTTCAGGTACTCTATCAATCAGTACTGTTCCAAATACTTTACCACGTACACTCAGTAGACTTATATAGTGTTTTCAATCACTCTTGTTCCCCTTGCCCTTATTCAGCGGTACAATGATCGCGCTCTTCCAATTACTCGGCACTTTTCCACACTTAAAACATACATTGTATAATTCGCACAATATTCGTACAAGCTTTGAACCTCCATATTTTAGCATTTCGCCAGTGCTTTCATCCTACTCCTTTACAGTTTTCAACCTTCCTACCGTAGTCTCTATCTTATTTAAGCCAACATCCTCCTTGTTGTCCCATTTCCAAAAGAGTATTTGTTTCTCTCAAAATCATTTTGCATTTTCCCTCCTTGCTCACCCATAACTTCTTAGTTACTTATTCGCACAACCTCTTCCGCTTTTTTGTGCCTTAATCTGCATACCTGATACAACCGCTTTCTTTTAATCTCATTTTCATTGCTATGTACGCGTCTCTTTTCGTACATACTGCCTTCCTTACCGATTCATTTCCTCAAACATCATTTTTTTCTGCCTGTCTATAATCGCTGTTCCACATATTTGCACGACACAATTCACAATACAGTTTTTCAAGCTTATCCACGCACTTTCAACATAATTGTCTTTTATTTGTCCATTCCAGACTGCTCATTCAGATTAAACTCTTTAGTCACAGCATCTGCATATTTCATTCTCGCACCATTATCTACCAGTTTATCTACCCTAGTCCTGGACGTTCGCACTACGTTACGTTCCCTTCTTCAGACGCACTCTTGTCCTAAACACTCTGTCGATACAACCAAAAAGTAGTAAAATACACACTCCGATCCGCACGTTACTTTTGTATCTATCACCAGGTTTCTAAGTCATTCATCATACTCTATCAAGTCAATCATACTTTTTGATTTACCTCTTTGCCATGTATATACAGGGTGTGTGTCTACTGCGTGGACGGAGGATTTCTCCTTAACTATTATAGATATCAAAACCAATGTTGGTGTGGTAATACACGATCATTGGACCTACATTCTAAAAATATTTAGGTATATACAGGGTGATTGACAAAAATATGCCAACCCAAATCTGTTCTTTCAAATGGAAAACCCTGTACATTTTTACTTTCTTGAATTCACTGTTACATTTAGAATAAAATTATAGAAATTTGTATCTGTATCACTAACCGTTCTGCAGACTTTAGTACCAAAATAGAGTTAACTTTGGAACCGCGATGCGAGCGCTGTCTCCACGATTTTGTAAATTTGTTTATACCACCGACTATTAATAGTAGTCTACTAATAAACAAACTGGGAAATTTTGCGAAAACATGTAAAACTATACAGAATGATTGCGTAATGTAATTTTTCTCAATTCTTTCAAATGCAACGCCCTGTATATCTTTTCACATTTCGATTCCCTGTGAAAAGTAGATATTAATTGATAATAGGTTTTATAGTCATAAGACGGACTCTTCTTGAGATATTGATGTTTTTACGTAAAAATATTCTAAACTACAAAAAACGAAAGATTCACTCGCAACATTAGAGGAGAAATGGATTGAAATGCAGCTCAAATTCTATTTTTCTTGTCACTTCCCGTCATATTGGCGCAAATTAAAACAGTGAGACGATTTTTCAACATTTTCCATCAATACATTTTTCATTTTTAAATTTTAAAGTGGTATCTGGCATTAAATTGAAAAATAATCCGGCTTCGTCGGCGTTGTAGATGTTTTCATCTTTAAATTTTCGTCGTAATTCCGGCCAGACACTTTTTAACCACTCACCAGTAATGTTAGTGTCCATTGATTTCGCTTCACCATTTATTTTTCCATACACAATGTTATTGCGGTTTTTAAAGCGATCAATCCACCCATTATTACACTTAAAGTCTGTATAATTTAATTGTTCCGCGAACTTCTCAGCCTGCGCTTTTAAAATGGGCCCATTAATGGGTAAACCAGCACTTCTTTGGTTTTTAAACCACACAATTAGCGCTTTATCAATATCATCTCTAGTACACTTTTTTAATTTTTTCACGTCAGTTAAATTGTTTCCGAATGCTGCAAGTGTAGTTTTTATGTTTTTCCACAACGTTGACACGGTACATGATGGTAAATCATATTTGCACATCGCGGAATTCTTTGCACCATTCTCTATGTAGTTCCCGTATTATCTCAACTTTCTCACGAATTGAAAGTGTTTTGGGTTTTATTGAAGCCATTTTTCAACCTCACGTGCAAAAGTAACAACTGACAAGAAACTGCCTTACATTCTTTCGTAAAACAGGTACAATGTGTACAATTGGTAAGCCGGAAGGCATAAGCGAATTCTAAGCAGTAGGTAATCCCTTTTATTCTATTTATGATATATATATATATATATATATATATATATATATATATATATATATATGTATATATATATATATAAATAGCGTCTACTCGGCGGAATTACATGCTGTAAGAAGAGCTCTAGCACACTGTTCGTCAGTTAGAGAACGAACTTGTATAATATGCACAGATTCAACATCAGCACTATTAGAAATAAAAAATCAAAATACCATAAACCCTATAATGCAAAGAATACACAAAATAATTAATTGCATCTCAACCTTAAGAAACAATAAATTTATGTTCGTATGGGTTCCGAGCCATTCCAGCATTAAAGGTAAATTGATGGCAGACAAAGCAGCACCATCCATCCACTTTAGACGAATTTACGAATGAACCAGTAACTCCCGATGACGCCAAACGGTACATATCAAATCAAATAACCAAAACCTGGCAAGCCAGTTGGGAAACGGGAAAAAGCAAACTACTAATGTTCAAAGAACACGTACGCCACTGGAAATTACCAAACCAGCTTATCAGAAGAGAAGGGATAATAATAACAAGATTACGCATTGGTCATACCAACCTTACCTCATCCTACTTATTAACAGTAAACCAAGCTCCAAAATGTGATGAATGCAATGAAAATATGAGGAACGAATTCGATGTTATCCAACTATTAAAATCGAACAAATACGACGACTTAAAAATAGTAATAGATTATGTAAAAAGATTTGGGTCTATAGTAAGATTTAAATGAGATTAATTAGGCTAATGACCTTAGTTGTCGATGCCATTAAAATGAAATAATATATATATATATATATATATATATATATATATATATATATATATATATATATATATATATTGTCAAACTCACTTAAGACGAGCACGGATAAAACGAGATTCTGGACATAACGAGCGTTTCGTAGGTAAATTGATTGAAATTGTAGTAGTTTACGTACTAATTTTCCTCGCTTATTACGTTCACGTTTCACGGTAAATTTCAATTGTCGTAGCAGTTTTTATATGCATACAAAACACGACTAATAGATTGGTACAATCCTCAAGATAGAATTGGAATCTCTAGTCGAAAGCTGTGTAGCCGTTTTGGGGTCTCATACCAGACCGTCCAGAGAACTTTGTCAAGAAATCGTGTAGTTTACAGAACGAGAAGGAAGTGTCCTAAATATATCAAGACACTGCTCGAAAGAATACCTATATTTTGCAAAGCTTTGAGACGAAGGCATTTTGTGAATAACCGTGTGATCATAATTGATGATGAGAAATATTTTACGCTGTCACATTCTGAAATAAAAGATAACGATAGGTTTTATACCTCTGATATTGAAAATTGTCCAAACAAAGTAAAATTAAAAGCAAAAGCAAAATTTGCTGACGTTTCAACTTCTTCGAGAACGATTTGAAGAGACAGGAAATGTCATACAAAAAGAAAGTAGACAATCGTACAGTTGCAAACGAAGAAAACGAGTTGACAGTTTTATTAAATTTAGAAGAAAATCCTTACATAAGTGTTCGTCAGATTGCTGTACAAGTAGATATGAGAAAAAATGCAATACAAAAAATTATAAGCAAACATAAATATCGCCCATACCATTTGTGCTTGCATCAAAGCCTACGACCGCAAGATTTCGCAACTCGTGTCGTATTTTGCAATATTATTCTGGACAAAATTAACCAACAAGCCAGTTTTGTTGACTTTGTGCTATTTAGCGACCAAGCAAGCTTTAATAGCATAGGAGTCGTTAATAAACATAATAGTCACTGTTACTCTGTTGAAAATCCACACTGGGTACTACAAGTAGATTACCAGCATCAATGTACTGTGAATGTGTGGGGTGGTATTATCAATACTGATGTAATAGGACCATTCTTTTTCGATGGTTCTCTGACAGGCGAAAGATATCTGCAATTATTTCAAGAAGATTTGCCACAGTTGCTTGAAAATGTGAATCTACATACTCGACAAGTTATATATTACCAACATGATGGATCCCCGCCGCACTACTATAATCGAGTACGCCGGTTTTTACAAAATTGACGTGAAGATCGCTGGATAGGTCGGGTGGTCCCATTGTTTGGCCAGCGAGATCACCCGATCTTACTCTCCCTAAACTTTTTTCTGTGGGGATATGTGAAACATGAGGTCTGTAGGGACTTGCCTACTACACAAGCCAATATGAAACTTTGAATTACTGATGCTTTTCGAAGTATTCGAAGAAGCACCCTTCAAAACGTTAAAGCAACCTTTACTAGGCGGTTGACAATGTGCATTGCTGCAAATGGAAACATTTTTGAACATTTAATATAACATTTGTAATTCATTGTGTTCTTTACTTCCATTATAAAGTTTAAGTTAAGTTTTAAATTAAAGTTTTTAGTAATGCAGTTCTACGAGTAAATATTAATTAAGCGTTGCTCTTTTATAGTGCAAAATGTTGAATTGTGTCATAAACCTATAGCTTCACGGTTTTATAGCAATTAGCATTGTTTTATTTCTGTTTTTCTGTGAATTATGATATTACCTTTATTTACTTTATGTTGCGATAAATTCCACAAAAATAAAGATTGTTTACAATTTTCAACTTTATCACTAAATAATTCAAAAACACTTAGGAATCGGTAGTAAAAAGTGAGTATATATTGAAAGCCCGTAAAAAATGCTATTCAAATCTGTAACAAAATACAGAGTGTGCCATTTAAAAAAAATGAGAAAAATAACATTGAGCAAAGTGAACCACCCTGTATATGCAAAGAAAAGAGTCTGTACAAGTTAAAACTAGACAGATTGGAAAAACAAATCCCAAAATTTCACTCCGATATCTTTCAAGATGGCGAAACAGTAGCCTACACAATTGACTTATTTTTTACACAGAAATACCGAGCTGGTAGCGTAGTGGTGACACGACCTGCTTAGCATTCGGGAGGTAATGGGTTCGATTCCTGTTACCGTCTACCTTGTATGAGGTTTTTTCAGGGGTTTTTCTCATACACATGTAGCGGCATGGTCACCTTATATTATTTTTCTCAGGATTTAATATATAAGGTGTTCCATTAAAAAAAACAAGTTTAGTGTAGTACTCAAAAATGGCACACCCTGCATATACAAAAATATTTTTACAAGATGCTCCACCTTGCCGACTACAATAATTTGTTATAATATTTTTTATTAAATGAACAGTATAGGCGTAATCTTCCACCCCCAAATCGCCACACAATTTTTTTATGGGAATATTTTTAATATTTTTGGGCAAAAATAATATTTTTTAAACAGTTTGCCACAAAAAAGGTACTCAGAAGGTCAAAAATATTACTGGTTTTGGAGTTATTTGAGGTTTTAACATATTTTACCTAAAATACGAAAGTAAAAGAAATATTGAGTTAATTTGATTTACTTGAATTAGGTAGGTTTAGACTGCAGACTTGCGATTTTTTTTGTTTGACAGATTGGTTTGACACATTGTTGTTGACAGTTTTGGTTTGTTTAACAAGTAATAACGCTTTTAAAAATTTTGAAAATGAATATGTACACTAATAGTGACTATACCGATATGTTGTTAACATTAGGGGAATGCTAAAGCAGCGAAAAGAAGATGTGCGGAAAAATGTCTAAGCAGAAATGTTCCGGATTCAAAAACATTTTCGAATTTAGTGAGGCGGTGCCGTGAGACTGGAACCTTTAAACCAAAAAAGGTAAATTCTGGTAGACCACGAGTGGCAAGAATTCCTCAAACAGAAGGAAATATTTTAAATCTAGTTGTTGCGGATCCTACGATAAGTGTAAGAAATGTGGCAAGGGCATGTAACGTAAGTGTTTCTACTGTACATCGTGTATTAAAAGAACAATTATTGCTCCCGTTTCACTACAGGCAAGTACAAGAATTATTGCCTGAAGATCTTTTTTTGAGAAGAGACGTTTGCGAATTATTACAAGAAAGAATGAGACAGAACCCTAATTTTTTACAAAATATTCTTTTCACCGATGAATCAATTTTTACTAGACAAGGTATGTTAGTCATAACCGTAACTTCTGGGCAGAGGAAAATCCAAAGGTTAAACGTGTAACGCATTATCAACATAATTTAAAGTTGAATGTATGGGCTGTTTCAATAGGCAACCGCCTCATTGCATACAATATTTTTGATGGAAATTTAAATGGTGATAATTTTTGGATAATCGTTTATTTCCGTTATTAGAAGATTTGCCTCTTGATCTACGAAGAAATATGGTTTAATTCAAGAACCACGGTCACTCCAAATGATTATGTTTTTACTAGAAAAGCTTTTACGATTATGTATTCGTGAAAATGGTTAGCATTTCGAACATTTAATCTAAAAAACCGTACCTAATTACTCAATTTTTTTTTTGTGTCATCCGTTGTTTTTTTAAACCGTTTCCTTTGCCAGTGCTAAGTTAACATCATACAATTAAAACCTTTTTTAAGTTCTAGATAATTTACAATATTTTTACCTCATAGTTGTTTCTGAAACAATCATTATTCCCTGAGGTAGTCGGTTCTCGCCCATGAAAATTGTGAATTGTTTCATTTTAAAATAATTTATTAATTCGGTCAGCATTACTTGCTAAAACCTTAAATAACTCCAAAGCCAGTAATTCTATTGATTTTCAACAAGAGTATCTTTTTTGTTGCAAATTGTTTAAAAATTACTATTTTTGCCCAAAAAATTAAAAATATTCCCCTGTAGCGACGCTCCTATACAAAATATTAAAAATTTGCCAACACTATCTTTTATGACCTAACCAAAGGTATTTGTGGTGTAAATTTAATGTAGGTATCTTAAACCGTTCCAGAAATAATTAAAAAAAAAGGATTTTTGGGGCCACTCTTACAGGGTGGTATCTTCTTAAGGAGGTATTTTCGGACACATGTTTATTAGCCAAACTAACACTATTTTTTAATATTCTATTTACCCTAGAAATTAGGGAAACGTTTTTTTGAAACACCCTGTATATGGAAAACTTTGAAGACCAAGCGAATTCCGAATCTACGGAAAAACCAAGGATGTGGCTTAGATACGAGGACAATACTTTCGTAGTTTGGCAATACGGCAAGCATAAACTAGTTGAGTTCCTAGATCATCTAACTAGCAGCACACCCTCCATAAAATTCACAATGGAATTAGAGTCGGAACTGCCATTCCTGGATGTACATACTTGTACACAGGAATGACAACACTGTCACGACAAGTGTATACAGGGAACCTACCCACACAGGTAGGTACCTACACTACAACTTCAATCAAGTCATCTTGCATAATATATTAAATAATATTAATCTTTTCCTTCAAAATCTTAAATTTTTAAAACAATTTTCCACTTTGGAATTAAACTTTATGTACACTTTAGCACTAAAGCTGCTATTTTCCCGTTTAAAGTAGGTTTAACGTCACATTCGGACACGCACACGTACACGCACACGCACACGCACACGCACACGCACACGCACACGCACACGCACACGCACACGCACACGCACACCACGACACGACACGACACACACAGCACACACAGCACACGACACGCACAGACACGCACACACACGCACACGCACTCTCACACGCACACGCACACGCACACGCACACGCACACGCACACGCACACGCACACGCACACGCACACGCACACGCACACGACACGCACGCACACAGCCACGCACACGCACGCGCACGCACATGCACACGCACACGCACACGCACGCACACGCACGACACGCACACGCACACGCACACGCACACGCACACGCACACGCACACGCACACGCACACGCACACGCACACACACACGCACACACACACGCACACGCACACGCACACGCACGCACACGCACACGCGCGCACACACGCGCGCGCACACACACACACACACACACACACACACACACACACACACACACACACACAGACACACATCAAAACACACACCACATCACATCGATCTTGGCGAAACTTTATCAAACGTAAAATGAGGTAATAAGTCGAGTAGCGATAGTGACAAAATGTAGATTTGCACAACTTTAAAATGTAAAATCTATTTAATAGAGAACTCATTACTCAATCAGATTGAACGGGCTAAACTAGGCCTATCGTGCTAAAGCACTCAGGAACACTTAGGAGGATGAATAGAGGGATAATGAATTGCCAATAGATCCCTATGAATAGCCACCTTAAATTTTCTCATATCATAAGTGGGAGGAAAACAGGAACTAGGGAGATCATTCCCTTTAGTTTAGTTTAGAAGCCGTGTAGAAAAATATGGATTGCGCCCGTTTGGTACGACAAGTGGAGATACTGATGATGTGAATGAGTGAACCGAGTGTTTCTCGCAAAGATAGCCCGAGATGGTATCAAAGAATATAATTCAGCAGCACAATAGTCGTTGTAATAACGATAATACAAAGCAAGAACTGAAACCATCCTTTTATGCTCAAGGGACTGTATGTAAGAAATTAAGAACGGGTCATTTATAAGCCTAATCGCTCTCTTTTTAATACGATCAACGATATCGAAAGCGTATTGGGAAGCACTAACCCAAAGGTGAGAATTATATTCCAGATGAGGCCGAATTTGGGCCTTATACAGCAGAAGGAGTTGTCGAGAGGTAAAGTACTGCTTAGATCTGTACAAAAAGCCTATTTTACGAGCAGCTGTTTTGGTAGCTGACAGAAGATGGTCAACCCATGAGAGATTTGAAGATACAGTCATACCCAACAGAGTAATAGAGTCTGAAAACTTAAAAACTGAGCCATTCATACTTACAACAGGAAATGGTCGATCTTTTTTGGCGGACATAAGGCAACACTGAGTTTTGTTAGCATTAAATTTAACTAGATTATTGCTTCCCCATTCGAGAGTACGTTGAATGTCTTCGTTGATTGAATTTGCCATTTCAGCTTTAATTTCTTAATTTGAAATAGAAGGTGGATTATCACTATGAGTAGACTGAGATGAACTACAGTGAAGAGTGCTATCGTCAGCAAAGCAATGGATGGAGTTAGTTGTTGAAGAACTAAGGTCATTTATGTACAGTAGAAAAAGTGTAGGCGCTATAACGGAACCCTGTGGAACGCCCGCGTTAATGCTAACTTCTTTTGAAAAAAAGCCATTAACTACGACACGTATTCGTGTTTTATCAAGGAAACTAGAAACCCAGTTGATAAGCGACTAGAACTGTTTCACCGGACTGCTCTACTGTATTGTTCCAAACTTGGGTCACATATGAAAGAAGATCGCCTGTTGAACGACTTTGCCTAAACCCATATTGGTGGTTACTATGGAGTTTGTTAGTTTCAAGGAACGTAAGCAGTTGCTGATTGATGGCGTTTTCCATGATTTTAGACAAAATGGAAGTGATGGAAATTGGTCGGTAGTTTGAGGGATCGGTCTTATCGCCCTTTTTGGGAATATGTTGAACATTTGCTAACTTCCATGATGAAGGGAATTTCGCGGAAGACAAAGAGATCGTATAGAGCTTAGATAGGACTGGTACTAGTTGGGGGGAATATTTCTTTAAGACAATAACTGGGATACCGTCTGGGCCAGTCGCCTTATTGATATCAAGCCTACTGATGATCGATTCCAAGAGCTTGTGCCGAAAATGAATTGGTTTCATAGCGTATGAAGAAGAGTTGACTAGGGGCACATCTTTTCCAGAATCATTGAGACACGAGTTTGATGCAAACAAATCCACAAAAACGTTGGCGTTGTCTACAGAATCAGCAAGTACCGATCCGTCAATAGATGTCAGGGGGGAAATGAAGATGTTCCAAAGTTTTTACTAATGGCTTTAGCTAAAGACCAAAATTTACGACTGCCTAAAGGAGATGTAGCTACTTCATTGCATTTTCGTTGTTCGAACAACTTTTTAGTTTTAGTGATTTCACTTTTGCAGATATTTCTAGCACCAACGTATTCTACATGACTGTCAACTGATTTATTAGATTTCTATTAAATGTAACATTTATTTTTTAATGAGGATGACATCAGATACTGAAGGAGCGATGTCCGAAGAAGAGGACGACTTAAAACAATATCCACGCCATGTAAGGGTTGCAAAGAAATCCCGTAAATCATTCCATCGAGCTGACTTAATACACCACAAGGTTCTATCGGTTTTGCGAACAACAGTGGAATTAGGTACAGTAGAAATGATTTTAATTAGACAATGGTCGGAAAGACCTAAAGGCGAAAGAACGGAAGTTTTATAAACAAGAGGGTTTGATGTAAGAAAGAGATCTAGAACATGCGGAGTATGGTTAGGGTTATCAGGGATTCTTGTGGGTTCAGAAATCATTTGCGTAAGATCACATGAAATAGCAAATGTTTCTGCACTATGACCATCGGAATTTGTAGTAGATGAAAATTAAAGCCAATTAGAGTTATGTTATGAACATTGAAATCGCCTACAAATGAGATATCGCAAGATGGAAACTGAGACAGGAGATAGTCAACTTTCATACTAAGGTAATCGAAGAAATCTTGAAAGTTGCTGTCATTAGGAGACCTATAAATGCAACAGTAGAATTTCACAAAATTAGGACCAGCATGTTTAAACCAAATCACGTCAAAATTTTTATTTTCTAAGGAAGAAACCCTCTTGCAAGCAATTCTGTCCTTGTTGTAGGCACATACACCTCCTTTATATCGAAAGTTAGAGTGAAGGTGGTATTGAGGAAATTGCAAGTCGGGTGACTCGGAGCTTTCAAAGGAGATTTGTGTTTCAGATAGAAACAAAATATCAGGTTGTGATGTTGGTGAATAGCATTAAGATTAGACCTGATACGGAATTTTAAGTACGTACCTGTTGTTGTTCGGGAGTTATCGTGGATACTAACATTCATCCACACGCACGCACACACGCGGACATGCTCACCCACATGCACACACACACGCATACATACACGCACACGCACACGCACATGCACACGCACACGTACACGCACACGTACACGCACACGCGCACGCGCACGCACACCCACAGGCACACGCACACACACACACACACACACGCGCACACACACACACACACACACACACACACACACACACACACACACACACACACACACACACACACACATCAAAACACACACCACACCACGTCGATCTTGGCGAAACTTTGTCAAACGTAAAATGAGGTAATAAGTCGATTAGCGATAGTGACAAAATGTCGATTTGCACAACCTTATATACCTACATATGCGTATGTAGGCTGGAAGGTAAAAAAATAGTCCTATTTTAGTGTAAGGGATTTTACCGAAATTTTTTCCAATGAAAATGTAATTTTCTAGAGCCTGCTAAACATTAATCTAGGATTGCCACCACATTTTGACTGGACCCATATAACACCAGTAATTACCTTTCTATCAGATGTAATTATAGTTTCTATATTGGGCATTTTGTTAAATAGACAATTCTTATACGGTTCGAGCAAACCTAAAGTGAAAAGACTTTCTATTAGTTTCAACATTAGTTTCAACATATTCCAAATATCATTTTGAAGAGGGCGGCGAAAAGTTGTGGGACAGAACGCAGTGTTGCCAATAATATTTTGGACGCATTGAAAAGGAACGTTATTGTATACTCACACTGAATGTCAAAGCATTTTATGCTAAGAAAAATAAGAGAAGTTGACGTTTATTTATATAGTATGTAAATTGTGAATTAAACTTACGAACGTGCATACAGTAAAAGATTGCTTTGAGTGGGACTCGAACCCACTACCACTACTTATCTGGATCAGGGCTCTTACTATCTAAGCTATCGAGCGACCTAGTTCCACCGATTCAATCCTAAACTGTATGTACCTTATCAGTTTGTATGTTATATAATTCAAAAATGACTGGTTGCCTAAATATATATGACTCTAAATAAGTAGTGGCCGTGGGTTAGAGTCCCACTCGAGACAATCTTTTAATGTATAAACGTTGGTAGTTTTAATAATTCACAATTTACATACTGTTATGACTTTGTCATTATTAGCACTTAGATGTGTTTAGTTTATAAGTTCTCCTTAATTTATTTATATATTAATTTGATACCTGTTTTTTTTCTGTATCCATTAACTTGAGAGAACGGCTATGTGTAAACATTTGGTTGATATGTATAAAAAAAGGTCTTGGTCAAAAGAGAAAAATAAAAAAAAGTCGAACGGTTCAGGCGTGGCGCACTGGCGAACATACACGGGCTCGAAGCTGAATTAGTGCGAAAATTTAAAAGTGACCGTCGAATGCAAAGGTTAAAAAAAATCAAGTTGCGTTCATGCAACACTGGGAATTAGTTTTATTTAATTAAGAATACCATACATTTGATTTTATTTTATACTGTACAGGCTGTCCCAAATTCGAGGGCAAGCATGGGGATCTCGCTTATTATAAGAGATAGGATATACGTTTAAATTCGGCACTTTTGCTAAATTCGATGCTGAGTAATAATTTGAAAAGAAATTTGAGCTAACTTGAAAGGATTTGGTTTTATGCTCAAAAAACTAAAAATTTCGATTTTTGTTTTTCGCGTTTGGCTACCTTATTATTAGGAATCTTCAAAATTCGATTAAACATTATTAAGGCAACTTTTTACGCACAATACTAATACGGTATTAAAAATATTATGTGACGTTTCCTTTATTCTGAACCATCATCAGGTTTATTTTTTCTTATGGGGGTTAAGATATATTTTTATGTCGTTGGATGGAGAATAATATGCTGATTTTAGCAGTATATAACACTTTATGGTTTGATCGACTGCGAACTAAAATAATGAGAAAAATACGAAGAACAAGATTCCGCCTTCTTGGATACAGCAAGGAATAATTACAGTAGTTCTACTTATTTAATTTGTTAAACTCGTTAGAACATCAAAAAAAATATGAAAACAGTTAAACAATTTAAAAAAAAACGTTAACAAACAACTCAAACAAGTAGATCTATGTAACACGGTCATAATAGCGACAACGCAAATTTATCGATAGGTAACAACAAAATAATTACACAGACAAACAAACAAAAATTATTATAATAAATGTTCGAACAAGTTTCCTCCTTCTTGAATACAGTAACAAATTCTTCTTCTACAATTGTTTACGCTTCTTTGAATGGTTCGCCTGGGAATTTTACAAAGTTTATTAACAACCCTATTCTGGAGTTCTTCTATATTTTGCGGTGGCGTCTTATAAATCATATTTTTTAAATAGCCCCAGAGGAAGTAATCTAAAGGGGTTAAATCTGGACTTCTTGCTGGCCACCTAAGTGGTCCCATATTTCCCATCCATTTATCAGGAAATTCGCCGTTAAGATATTCACTTATTATCGCAGCATTATGAGGAGGAGCTCCGTCCATTTGCCACCAGAGAGTCCATCTTTCGTTTAGCGGAACATCATCCAAAAGGTCTGATATTTCGTGTGTTAGAAATGCGAGGTAGCGTTGAGACGTTAGGATACCTTCGTAAATAATTGGCCCAAGGAGCCTATCCTTCCAGGTTCCAACCCACACATTAAAGGACCGGTGGCCTTGTCCTCGCATTTGCCTGTTAATTCGTGGATTTTCAAGGGATCAGTAATGCTCGTTATTACGATTAAACATTCCATTAGTGGAAAAATTGCACTCATCCGTCCAAATTATTTTATTAAGAAAGTTGCGATTTTCCAGCATTTTGGTATTAAGTTGGTTACAAAAATCCAACCGTTTCATATCGTCCCCAGGCCGAAGAGTTTGACTAACGTGTAACTTAAATGGTTTATAACGGTGTTGCTTTAACACTCGTCAAACTATCGTTTTTGGCACTTCAATAGTTTGCTCTATTTTTCTGGTAGATGTTGAAGGATTTTCTTGAACCTAAGATGGATAACATAAAGTCATAACTCTCCAAAAAAAATGTCTGCTGAAATTAGCAGTGAAGTGAGTGGAAATTCTTATAATTAGTATAATACTAACAAATAGTACCTGATGTAATATTTCTTCCTCGGCATCTCTGTTTAGTCTGCTACCATATGCATTTCGAGGTTTCTGAAAACATCCAAATTCTCGCAAATTTTGGTCTAATTTAAAAAAATATCTCTGGTTTGGTAGCTGCCTCTCCGGATATTCCTCTAAATATGTTTGTTCTGCTCTGACACTATTTCTATTGCAGCTATAAAATATGCTTATCATGTCTCGTTTTTCTGAATTTGAAAACATTCTAAAGAAACTTGCAAATTTTAAAGCACTAACACGAAGGATCTTGCAGTTATTACCCTTTTTACAATTAGAAAATGACCTGACAAAAGCCAACTCCTGAGTTTTGTTTAATTCATGGGTATCGTGATAATGTAATATTTAGTTTTTAATTTAAGAGTATTTTAGTTCGCAGTCGATCAAACCATGAAGTGTTATATATTGATAAAATCAACATAACATTCTCCATCCAACGCCATAAAAATATGTCTTAACCCCGATAAGAAAAAATAAACCTGATGATGGTTCAGAATAAACGAAACGTCACATAATATTTTTAATACCGTATTAGTATTGTGCGTAAAAAGTTGCCTTAATAATGTTTAATCGAATTTTGAAAATTCCTAATAATAAGGTAGCCAAACGCGAAAAACAAAAATCGAAATTTTTAGTTCTTTGAGCAAAAACCAAAACCATTCGAGTTAGCTCAAATTCCTTTTCAGATTATTACTCGGCATCGAATTTAGCAAAAGTACCGAGTTTAAACCTATATCCTATCTCTTATAATAAGCAAGAACCCCCTTGCTTGCCCTCGAATTTGGGACAGCCTGTACGCGCATTAAAGTTATACTGTGTCGAGCAATCTACATTACACCAGGGTTTTATATAAACCATTAAATGCAAGTCAAGATCTTATTCTTATATGTACACGAATATTTCAAATCGTTTCGTGCATAGCCAGGTCAATTTTGCCATTTAGCCAAGTGTTATCAAGTCTTGACAGTTCTATATTTTGGGTAAAGAAAAAAATGTTGAGATTAACTTTTAAACATCGGTTGGGCAAATGGGGAGATTCAAGTGTTTACGATAAGCTAGAAAATAGGACAGTTAAAAAAATTAAAAAGTATTTATTAATTTTATTATAAGGATAATTTTATTTTATTTGACAAGATATAATAAACACTTTTTTTTTTATTTATGCAACTGAGTAAGATATATGCGATAATATTATTTAATCGCAATCAATGAAAGGTAGGATACAACGTTCTTAGCGAATTCAATTATACTAACCTACGCCATTGTAATAAAATATATAACAAAAAATTAAAAGCCATCGTGAAGCCGATCACTTACCAGCTAAATATAGCCATATATGCACATCAGTATGAGGTAGGAATTTACCTTAAAACGCGGGTTTTACCAGTTCTATTTAAATAAACGGAATTAAGTTATTTTTTAGTCATTATATGAATGACCAGATATAAAACAAGTATGTCTTGATTGTTATCCTATTACTTAAGTATAATTAGAAAGGTTGTAGTATTAAAAGGAACCCGTGAGGTCCTTTGTAGGGAAGCCTAAAAGTTATGTATGTATATGACACTGAACACAAGCCTAAAAATACTTTACTTAATATTACACTATCCAATGCTAAGCAAAAAAAATTCTAGGCAATGCACGGTTGACATGTACCTATTTAGCATAAATATCTGTAGAGTAATAACATACACCATCTGAACATAATGTCAAAATACAACCGATTGTTTTTGGCATTGACACTCCCGTTTCATTGTAGGTAAATATTGTAAATCTAAGACAATAAAATCATGGTCAACTAAGATCTTACATGGCGTCGATAAAAAAATACATTGACTGTACAAAGCACAGTACATGATGATCTTTATCAATTTAAAGTTTTCTTTTCATGTGTGTGACCTATTTTCTGAAAAATTCCTGCATCCAGGTACAGAAACACATAATATCTTTCTTGGAACAAAAATCATGATATTACTTCATGAATAGTATATAGAAAATCACGAAGGAATTTTGTTTTGTTAACAATTAAGATCTGGTTAACTGATAGAGGATATAATTATATGAAAAAAATTCCTAAAATAAGTATATGCTCATTAATTGTGTTAATATACAGAAAAAAAAACCATTAGCTTATTAATTTACATAAACAATTGAAACGATCAATTTGGATATTGATTGAGTATGAATTTCCTTGTGTAACATTTTTTTTGGTGTGCCTATAGTTTGATTATTTGTGATGCAAACCAATTTATCCATCTAATTATAGTAACATTCCTGATAAGCTAAACGGCGATCGTGACTATAGAATAAGCTAGTGCTACATCCTGCATGTTACAATCAGTAACAAAAAATCTTAGATACCTAGTTAGTTTTGTTTTCATAGGTCCCAGAGCAGTAAAATGACAAGAGTATGCTTAAGAAAGACTCCAATATCAGCGCACGCTCTAGAGAGGCCCGGACATTTGGCTGGGGCGCTAAACGTTGGGGTGGCATTTAATTTCGTGAGATTGTGTTACGCTGATTGATTTTTTTAACATTTACGGCAGTCTATGTTAAACACATTAAACAATAAAAGTTGACTATGAACCTAAAATTTAGTCAATTTTAATAATTTCGAAAAAGAAAAATTGTATACATTAACGCAGTTTGTATAGGGCGCAGCTTGAACTTGTTTGAACATGCTTATAACCTCTAATTGTAAAAGAGCGATTTTATTACAAAATAGCATGGAAAATGGTTATTCGCACTCCTTCCGATAGACCCCACTAGACGCCTTAAGTGCGCCAGCATTTAAATTAAATTAAAAATAAATAATACCTCACAATAAAAAGAACTCGAAGAATCAGTTGGTTCAGAGCAATCCACAGTAAACCGGGCTATGTCAGCGACTTCATCAGCTTCCAAAGGAAGGCAGTTGTCACTGATACGGCACATAGGTGCATCAAGAAAGTGGTTAAGATCCCACCAGTACTAGAAGACCGTTGAGCATCAAGATAGGAAGAGCCCAGGACAGAACACATCAGAAGACCACACACAGGACAAGAACATCGGAATATCGACGTATCACAGAAAACCGCACCCAAAACACCGCCGCCACCGCCAACAATCAGGAAGATCGACGTCGGTACATCAGCTGGCATTTAATAAAACTTTTCTTCATTAATTTTTTTATTTGTTTTATTTTAACATTTGATATCCTACTTTCCTACTGGGTCTCTCATTTCTAAACCTTTTTCCTCGGGGTGTAAGGTTGTGCCTCAGCGGAAATCTACTCTACCGCTAGTCATCAATCGTGATGGTTAAACATGGTCGCCACTGCGTTGCAGTCACGGTTGTTTCCCCAACCTCTAAAGCCGCTCGAAAACCCTCTACAAGAACCCGTTCCTAATCAAATTCTTGATCCATTTCAATCACCTCCATACACTTCTACATTTCCACACTTTCAAACACCTTCACAAAACCCTGATAGATAACACAAAAACACATCGCACCTCCACCCAAACCCGCTGTGTCGCCTGTACTTGCCCTGTTACCTATATGCGCTACCCTCGCTCTACCTAATCCAACCCGTTTACCTCAATCATCGAAGTACTGCATTCGCAACATCAGAAAATCCGTTATCCTCTAAAAACCCTGTTTAATTTCTTTAACTCCATGAACCTTTCGTGGGCAAACTTGACGTTCAACCACAACTACGCCTGCCTCCTCAAAACCTGCTCTCCATTACCGGATAGTACGCCGTTTACATTGCGTCACCCTTCCACAACGCTCTAGTGCTCGTCCCATCACCACCATTCCCCAAGTATTTCTCTACCTGCATGCTGGTTGACCACACCTCTTAGGAATGTTCTACCCGCTCTATTCGTTACCTCAACTGTGGCGTCTGTCGTAAATCCACGTCCTGCAAGTTCGCCGCTCAACCAAAGTTTAACGTGTACCTGCATAACATGTACCTGTGCGATAATATCTTGTCCACTCTCCCTATCCCAACACCCTTTTATCATGGATATCCTAGCAAGCACGATTAACGTTATGGACATCAGTTGGGAACACCGCTTAGTCAAGAACCTTCTACACATACAACATATCCTCGCTATAACTGAAACTATACTCACAAACAAATGCACACCTAATTTTGCAAACTACCATTTTTACACACAGCCCAGTACATAAACGAACACCGAGGTACAACTATCGTAGCCAGAAATTTTTGCCCGTCCACCCGTTTTCAATTATCTCCGCACCTACAGCACCGCGAATGTGTTACTATTGCGATGCACTTTCTTCCTCCCATTGCTTTCTTTTTCTATCACAACTACCCCAACCCTAATACTGTTTCTGATAATTTTATAATTTACACTTCCAGTCCATCCAATTCAGCAATCCTAGAGGACCTTTCTGCGCGATGCCTAATATTTCGATCGACACTGCTTTATAGATACTACAATCGCCTCAAATCACTACTTGTCAAAATTTTGTTTTGTCCAGCACTTCGTTACATACTGTAATTACAGATTTTTTTAAAACGGACTGGAGTGTGTTCTCCGAACACATCTCCAAAAATATTTCCACACTGAATCTTATAACTACCCAAGATATCGAGAGGGCCATTATAGACTTAAATTCTAATTGCGGAAGTTCAGCTGAAAAACATCGAAATCACAATTCTTGTGATTCAGAGATCCCGCTCTCAAGATGAAATACAATCGCCGCAATGTCTTGATTAGGCGCGAAACAAACAAACACTCCAAAGACTCCTGGACAAAAAACACCTACAAGTTAGATTACCGTAATGGAAAACTCTTCTGATAACAGTTTGATAGACTGACCTGAAGATAATCCCATCTCACAGGACAACATAATCTCCACTGACCAAGGGAAGGCCGACTGGTTCGGTCTTCGTCTACAATTTTCCTTATTATTTTCCTATCCGCCGAAGTTCCTCAATTCGACATCCGGTTCAAGGGACTCCCAGATGGCCGCCTTGAAGGATTCTACAACCGGCACCTTGCTAAAATCCAATTGCACAGCGGGAGCCCTTATCACCACCGACTAAGTCACCGCGTACATAAAAAGAAGGCGCAACACTGCATCAGGCCAAGATGAAACTATTACAACACGTGACGGACGGGGCCCTTCGATTGCGTACTGGCATCTGCAACGAATGTATAACATTCTTCTTCTTCCCGATAGACTGGAAATCAGCTTCTACTGTCATGATGTCCAAGCCGCACATAGACCCACCGTAGCCTCCATTTCTAGACCTATCTCTCTCTTGCATTAGAAAGTGCTTTGAGCAAATTCTAGCTAGACGACTTAGATACTTAGAATCCAGCAAATTTCTTTCTAACTGTGAATTCGGCTTCCCTCCTAACCGAACGTATCGCGATCCTTCGTTGATCTTCTACAAATCATGTTGTACACAGTATCGATGTCTTTGGAACCACAATCGATTTTGGTCGACCTTCACGAGATTTATTACTGACGGACGCACGACCACAACGAAATTTTGCAAACCAACTGCAAAGTCTTTTCTGATGTTGCTTGATTACCAAAAGTTGATCGAAATGATTATGTGAGTAGAAGAGGGCCACTTGAGGATAACCGAATAGGTCATGCTCTCTTTCACGATGTGGCTCCACCCCTTTTTTGTCGGCCTTTTTCCGGCGCCATGTTTAACTCCTTGATGACGTATTTAGGATCCTCACTCCCTAATTAGGGCTCTTTGGGCAGTATTAAGATCCTTTTTGGCAGTCCATCCCCTAGATGGCAGGAAACCTCAGGCGCCCTGCGCGCGCATACAGCGTTCTGAATGAGGGTCCTAGGGTAGGAGACGCCCCACAGTCTATAGGCTCCGCCCAGATACGCCCCCCTGGTTTCTGATTGGTCCATAGTCTCCTCCCAGTGCAGGCAACCTTGTGGGCGTGGTTGTAGGCCTTGTTTGTTTTGTCAGCCATTTTTGTTTTGTCGGCCATTTGGTCGACCATTTTTGTAGTCGGCGGGAAATATGAAATAGTATTCTAATGAGGGGGCCCTCATGCTATCTCGTAAAACAGCTAAATGACGTCGGACCTAGCTTGTTCTCGGGCTCATTACGTGTCACACCAATTAATTAAACACCTTGGTTATTACCAGTAATAAAAGGCGCGATGTGTTGCATAATTACATTGGGAGTATGTGTATTCATTATTTGAAGAGCGTTATTTAAGGTAATCTTTAAAATTATTGTCGCGATTTATTGCATAATTACATTGGAAACATTTTTATTCATTATTTGAAGAGCATTTTTAAGATGATCATTAAAAGTATTTTCGCTATGTATTGCATAATTATGTTGGCCGCATTTGATTTCGCTACTTGAAGAGTGTTTTTTAAGATGATCCTTAAAATTATTTTCGCGATGTGTTGCATAATTACATTGGGTGCATATGTATGCATTAGTTGAAGAGCGTTTTTAAGATGATCATTAAAATTATTTTCGTGATATGTTGTATAATTATATTTCAATTCGAAAATACTGACTTGATTTAAGTTACAGCTTGCGAAAACCAACTTTCATTTCAAAAATACTGGTTTGGTTTAGATCACAGCTTGCAAAAACCAATTTTTAAAATAAAAATACCGACCTGATTTACGTTACAGCTTGCAAAACCAACTTTCAATTCAAAATGCTGACTTGATTTAATTTACAGCTTACAAAAACTAACCTGTAGCAAGACAATTTAAGATTTTTGATTGATTGAATCCAAATACTGGTAAGAGACATGTTAAAACGTATAAAATGGGGGTGACCAGATTACTCTATCTGAACGTTTTAAGGTTATTAAGACGGATACCACTTTTAAATTTATTATAACCTTTGTTCCGACAATTATACGAATAGAAAAAGCCCTTACTGTGTTTGTTTTAGCTGTAAATTTTGTTTCAATGTTTTCTAGATGCAAACACTTGATGAATATTTAAGATGTTGAGTTAAAAACAGCTTCTACCAGCATCTTACATATAGAAATAAGATTTTAAAGTTCAATTCTAAAATGATGGTTTGATTTAATTTACAGTTTGAACAATTCATAATATCGTGTTATCTACAAAAAATCTTTAAGACGCTTAATTAAAAAATCATGTGAAGGATAAACCGACCTTGAAAATACAATTATGATATTTACGTTTTTTGTGTGACAAAAAATTCCTGTAATTAGATTGAACCTATAAAAGGCGATGAATCACTCTCTAATTTTATTTACATTGCATACGTCGTGTATTAAAATTGTGCTACAATGTCAAACTCAACAATTTTATCTCTTTCAAATATTTTAGAGGGTGGATTTATGTCTCAAGATGGATGGCACAAATGTACTATCGCATTTTAAGCGCGTAGTTGGTGGTGAAACCATAACGGCAATTGAACTAGAGCGTTTCCAGAGGTTACGTGACGCAACGCAAAAGATCCAGTCAGAAGTAATGGGTGTGGTAAGTTAAAGCCAAAATAGTAGTATAATTAATTAAAATTTAAATTTAGTTCCAATTTGTGACCTCTCCTTGTGAGATTATTTTGACGCACTGGGTATATGCAGTTTTGTATTGTGCGTTAAACGTATTTGGGATGGTAGAAGAACGTGAATTTGCACGATATAATTTTTATGTGTGCGTACAGAATGTCAATTGGTGTGAATGCTGAGCCACTGGAATTGTAGTAAAGCGTTGTGTGCCATGTAAAAGAGTATTTAGATTTTGTATGAAGATTTTTAAGTTGAAAGTATTAAATTTGATTGAGAATGAATTCGTGGCTTAATATGCAACCAGTAAACGTCGATTTTAAAATTAATCTTCATGTGATAACTTCGGCAACTTCTTTTCGAGGAAGACTCAAATGTGGCCATATTTAAAGAGTTCTCTCCTCCATTTGAATTTGTGTAACTGTAGTGTGAAGTTAATTAGAACCTGAGATTAAAAATATATTTTGAAACACTGCAGTAGTTTACGTGGTTATATGTGCGTTGCGCCGATTGCTGGTTGAACTGGCTTAACACGTTAACGACCAAGTGGTTTTACTGCAGATATATGTTTTTTATGCATCCACCAAAATGGGTGTACCTTTGTTATATACCTTCATGTACTGTTGCATCAAGCTCTTCTTCTTCTTTAAGTTCCTTTCCTATCGGAGATTGGATATCACCACGGCTATCTTGATTTTGTTTACAGCTGTTCTGATCAGTTCGTTTGTGGTGCAGCCAAACCACCATCTCAAATTTCTCATCCAGGACATTCTTCTACGCCTGGATTCCTCGTTCTTCGATCTCTCCTGGCATTACATTTTTATATTCAGTACTACTTGGAGTTTTTTATTTATTCTACGTAGTATTTCTTATCTACATCTCGAAGCCTTCAGTGTTCTTTATATTGTTCTGTTTGAGGGTCCACGCTTCTATACCATATGGTAATGTGCTAAACACATATAGCATCTTAACATTCTTATTCGTAATGGGAGACTATGTCTCGGTTATTAAACATTTTCTTCATTTGTATGAAAATAGACCTGGCAATTTCAATACGTCTCCGTATTTCAACGGTTTGGCCATTTGTTTCATTTATTATGAATTGGATTTTTACTGAAGATCATGTACTTAGTTGTCTTAACATGAATCGATATTCTGTAATTGTTGCATGTAGTATTCATATTTTCCAATAAAAGTTGAAGATATTCCGATGTTCTTGGAAATAGCACAATATCGTCCGCATATCGGATGTTATTTATGGTTTCTCCATTAATGATTATTCCTTCATTTGCATTTGATAGAACTTCCTGGCAGATGTATTGGCTATAGTTATTAAACAGCGATAACACACCCGTGTCTCACTCCTCTTCTTATCTTTGTTTCATCTGATATTTGGTCCCCGATTCTTATATTTGCTCTTTGGATTCCTATATAAATTCAGGATTTTTCGTAAATCTTTGTCATCAATGTCCTTACTCCTAAGAATGTCTTTGAGTGAGTCGTATCGTATCCTGCCGAAAGCCTTTTCATAGTCTATGAAACATGTGTGTACCTCTTGATTAACATCTAGACATCGCTGTGTGAGTACATTCAAGACAAACAGAGCTTTCCTAGTGCCTAATCCTTTCCGTAATCCCATTTGTGTATCGCTAATATCACGGTCCATGCGGTTATGAATGATTTTAAGAAATGTCTGCAACAAATGAGTCATTAACGATATTGTTCGGTGATCGGAACATTCTTTTGGATTAACTTTTTTGGATATCGTGATGAATGTGGATAGCAACCATTCTTGAGATATAATACAAGTATTGTATATAGTGTTAAACAGGTTTAATATTACATTTATGGATTTGTTGTTTATGAGTTTTAAAAGTTCTGTAGGGATTTCGTCGAGTCCACTTGTTTTTCCATTTTTAGCAATTTTTACTGCGTTTTCTATATCGTCTTTTACTATATCTCCTCCTATTTTACATTTTATCTCTGGAAAGTTGTTTCTGTTGTCTGCGAATGATTCCTGTATACAGTCAGTCTATCTTTCAGTTTGTCTTTTAGGTATGTAATCACCTTTCCATCTCTATCCTTGGTGCACCGATCTGACTTTTCTTCTAGCTTCCCGTTATCTCTCTTACTTTTTTGTACATATTGAAGGTGTCACATTTTCCGTTATAGTTTTCCATCTCTTCACATTTTCCTTGGTCCATGTTTCTTTGGCATCTTTTACCTTTCTTTTTATTTTTCTATCTAGGTTTTTCGTATTTCTGTGGATGGTTTTTTTATTTCTCGTCTTTAGTTCATCAACTCTATCTCTTGTGTGATCCATACCTTATTTCTCCTAGTCGTAGTTTTGGTTAGATGTTGTTACCTACTGTTTATATCGTTGTATTTATATATTTTAACTTTTCATCTATGTCAGTTATATTGTTTATTTGATCTTGTATATTCTTCGTTAACTTTTTTCTTCATATCTTATCTGATGTTCGTATTTTTCACTTTGTTCCAGTCCCACTTTTTTACGACCGGTTTTCTATCTTTTTCAATCTAGTCTCTATCACAGAGTCTACAGGATTGGTCTGAACCAACATTGGTCCCAGGGTATGTTTTGTACATTTTACAGCGTTACGGTATCTACTTGTCATCATGATGCAGTCTATTTGGTTTCTAATGATTTTTCCCTTTGTGTGTTCTGGAGAGGTCCATGTATATAACTCATTTCAAATATCTTGGCACTTTTGTCAATCGACCTAACAGCGAAACACAACGTTCAACGACTATCTTTTAATCCCCCTTATCTTCAGCATTAATGTATGAGCACGAATACTCATGCACCGGAATCAACCGTCATAACAGATATGGCGACCAACGTGAAGCTGCTTTTTCGCTGTGTAGTAGTATTATATCTTGTCGATTGGCATTATTTCTTGTTAGATGGGAAATATATATATATATATATATATATATATATATATATAAGTATCTATTTATTTGATTTTATTTCATCATTTTATAGTTAAAATATAATTTTTTTTTTATTTTGAATATGATTTTAACAATTGAATCTGAATAAAATTAAACAAAATGGCTTTTTTTAATCGATTAAAAAAATCCGAACTTTATTATGAAATCTCGATAACAGGTAGTCGTGTAGAAAAACTGTCTGTCGATGAGTTCCGATCTACTCTAAGATAATTTCTTAAGAAAGAACAATCTTCTAAATATGTACGTTCTGCGAACGCTTATTTTTTTGAGCATGATCTAAATTAATAGGCAAGCTGAAGGAACGGAATATATTTGTAGATTCTGCTGGAGGTGGTTTATATTTGTACACAGCACGCGAACTAAGGACTTTATCGGACTAAACACGTTCAACACTTTTTGCTGGGAAAACTCAAGGATTAGCTTTTTTCAATGTTCTCTTAAAACATTTAGAGAAACTTTAAACTTTAATTTTTTAAATTTAAAGAATATGTACTACATCAGTATTTAAATGGAATTTAAAATTTGAAGGGAATAGTAGAAGCCTTAAACTCATTCTTGAAGCAAGTTGTGCAAATAGCTACTGCTAGAGATGTAGATCATGTTACATTGCTTGTGACTGTACACGAATTGTTTGATGATCCCGCCAGATTATGGTATAACACAAATGCCTCTCAAATACATACCTAGAAAGTGTTAGTTACCTGATTACTGTGATAAATTTGAAAAAAAAAACAATCCGTCTTATGTTTTTGTTATTCTTGATATGCGCCTGTCACTCACCTAAGAAAACGCGAAAATTTTGAATGGACGAACAAATATGACGATTGCATCGGTCGTTAAAAGGATAAATTGTCTTTTACACGGACGTTGCATTGTCTGACTTTGTCACGTATCTAACCTACCACGTAACATAAAAAGAGGAAGTTAGTGATCTCGACTGAGAACTCAGTCTAACGACAGATTAGTTGCAGAGCACTTGGATGGCGTGGGTAGTTTTAGAGCGTCGATAACAAGGACGTAGATGGTTACGTTAGTTAGGAAGCAGACACAGAAGTGGTAGTGAAAAAGATAAGGAGAACGGATAAGAAACGGGCGCCACAAGATTTGAAGAAAAATAGATAAATTATGATTTCTTGAGAAAAACCCTGTAAAGCTTGAACCAGGGCACACAACAGGACTAGCAAATAAACGACAATTCCCTCAGTAAGCGTAATTTATTTCGAAATAGCCAATGAATAGACTGTATACCTAACGGGAGATTTTCCCCAAAAGGACAAGACAATTTATATGATTTATTCTTATATCTACTATAAAATAAGTTGATTACTTTTCCCCAAAGACTAAAAATGCATACCGAGCATGCAATTTTCCCACAAGAACCGATTGCTAAGCATAAATTGATCGTAATATCACTATATTAAATATTAAAGGTTTCCCCCAATGAAGCTATAAAATTTCGTAGGTAATCAGAGATACCAATATTATACTAACGAGGGGAAGTCGTGATATTTTACTTGCAACCACGCAAAATTTACAAATTGATATTTTATTAAAGTGAAACGTAATACCCGTCTCTGGTTCGTTGAAAGACCTTTCAAAGTGTTAACCTGAAAAGGAAAATTCCTATATATATATATATATATATATATATATATATATATATATATATATATATATATTGCAAAGATATTTTATTTTAAATAATAATGATCTACAGGGGATAGGGTTCAAGGAATTAGTTTTTACTACATTTAAGCATGTCATTTTATTTTATTTTTTTTTATTTTTAGCTGTGATAAATATTCTTATTAATGAACAATTTAATAATTTCTTTATTGTTGATTTTAGAATTAAAACTGAAGTGACTTCCGATATGCATCCCGTACCTTGTAATTATACATCATGCGACGTACGAGGCGCCCTCTTTGCATTTAACGGACTTTGACGTTTTGGTGATAAACAACGTATTGCACAAGTAAATAATCTTCAAGCAAATATGTAAGTATTGAATTCAAATCTAGTAATAATAATAACAGTGCCTTTACTCTACTAAATTAAATAATTTCGGCTGGACACATATTCTGCTTAAAATTCTTGACACACAAATAAAAATATACAACATAACCTAACTCTAAAACTTGAAATCTTTTAGCATCTTCTTTCATGACTATTGTTTGGATAACCCATGACTGGAAGCAACGCTCGTACTTGTTCCAAATGATGTAAGCTTCATTCTTCTAATATGTGCTCTTATTTTTATTGACATTAGTACGTGTAACCAGTACATATATTCAGTATAGATTTGTGAAGGATTATTAAGCTTACCGAAATAAAATACGTCACTGCATTGTTAATATTCAAAACATGAATTATAAGCATTTCCGAACTATTAAAATTAAATAGTTTAAATTTTATTGAATACATTTTTTTTAAATTTATTTATTTAAATTTAATTTTACACGAGCATGTTTTGTTCGCATGTAAATTTTTGGTTAGGTAAACACCTTTCTTTTATTTAACTGCACTCAAATGGACATGCTCTAACTTTGAAGTTTTAGCACAGAATGAATAGGAAATTGCTAATAAATTAGTAGATTTCGCAACTAGTGCGCTGTTTATACATTTCTTGATGCGAGGTCGTTCTTTTTAGCTACAATAAAATTTACCGAGCACCAAAAGTGACAGCGCACGTGTTGAATAAATTTGTAATCGTTTACATAAAATTAGAAAAATTAAATTTTGAAATATTTGTTGACAAATGTCAAATTAAATACATAAATAAAAAGTTTATGTATTTAGTTATATACCACTTTTCGCTTTATGTATTAAAAGTAACGATTACAAAATAGTAATTTTTTTCTTAAACTTAACACTTTCCATTGGTTATATTGCAACACAAACATTGCCTGCTATCCCCTGATTGGTTTATTGATTTTTATAATGTAATACATATTAGATTTTGCAATAACTTTCTTATACTAATAAATATCTTACAACTATTAGCCCCATTAAATTCTACACAAAATGGTCTTTAAAATGATACCTCATTTACTGTACATTGTTTAAGATAACATTTTATTAAAAATGTCCATTTTTTTACCATTTTCTTATACTAAAATTTCCCTATAACTAATTTATTATATTTTCTATAATTTAAGTCTCCATGTGACAATTATTTATTCACTTCCCGAACTCGGGCTGTCGAAACCGTTTGTAACTATTTTACTGACATTTTCTTACATTTTGCATCGAAATGTTACTCTACGTTGCATAACTGTGTCCTCATAACACTAGATAAGTTTGTTTAACACTTATTGTTCAATAAATTCATACAGTTCTTCCTTAATTCAATTAATATCATCTAACATTATCAATTTTACTGATTTTGTCCATAAATCTACCTCCTACACATCTTAACTAATACAAATTGTTTTCTTATTTTTAGATTTGATGCATATCATGTTACCAGACCAGGATTTTTTTCCCATACATGGATGGATATTATGAATATTATTAATGATAACACTACGCTTATGTTCTCCGAAGCTGCTCGGAAACTTGAAATATGAAAATTTTATTGTGTAACTTTGATAAACATAATGTACCTATTAATTTAACTTTATATAGCCTACTCTATGATGCATAATCACCAATGTACTTATATTATTCCTTATTATAACTTCGTAAATTCTTTTTGAACACGCTCATGCTCAATTTAATATACCACAAACAATCCCATGATCCCTAAACGTATCATGGCAATATATATATATATATATATATATATATATATATATATATATATATATATATATATATATATATATATATATATATATATATATATATAACCAGTAATACTTTAATTCAGAAAGGTACCAATTCAACTTGCCGTTGTTTCACAATATTATAACAAAACCCCTAATGATAGCTTCATTTACCTATACTACCGGAAAAGAAACACAACAGATGTTCAACGAATACTCAAAGGAACTCTTTAGATCGAATGCGTGTTCTAAGTGATGGTTTAACACGATCTGGTTAAATTGTAAATTTTTTAGACTGGCGGTTCTGGATTATTGTATTTCAATCCACTTTTTGTACAAGTAACATTTTTCTATATCCGCATCAATAGCGATTATATAACTTTATCATGTAAAGAAATATTTTCTATCAAAAATTCTCATTTTTTTTTAAATATATTCACGTAGCACAAAATGGCCGTTTTAAGAAAAACAACACCGTAAGAAAAAGCCTTCAACAAAATTTTCTTATCAACTATCAAATCAATATTTCCAATATATATATATATATATATATATATATATATATATATATTCATTAATTGTATTGTATTTAAAATTAACTTTTAAAGTACATACAGTAAAAGATTAACTCGAGTGGGACTTGTACCCACGACCTCCACTTTGCTAGAGTGGGGCTCTTCCATCTGAGCTATCGAGGAGGCAAGTCAATCGATTCAAACTTGAACTGTATGTACTTCCCTAGTTACGATGTATTATAATTATTATACATAGAATGAAGAATCACAGTCAACTTTTTGTGAATGTCATGTGAGCCCGCAATTCGCTAAGGTTTCGCACATGACAACACGTGACTGATTGTTAATTTTTATTTGCTGTATGCAACAGTAATAGATAGCTATAGTTATCTATTACTGTTGCAGTAATTTCATTTTTGTATAAATTATATGGAATCATATGTAACAATGAAATCAATTTTTCATGAGTACTCAAGATGTGGAATTGACGAAGAACGCAAGAAGCTGATTAAACATAAGGACGAAATAATTCGGCACATTTGCGTCTTAAGAAAAGATATTAGGTAAGTTGAGAAATATATTAATAATAAGTTAGATGACGATCAGAATAAAAATATGCTTAAGCTACAGAGTAATTTATCTCTTACGAAATGCTATTTGCTAAAACTTAATCAAGGAACGCCTTTAAAACAGGTAACACAACATTTAACATGGCAACCTATTGATTCTTGTTTTAATGGTAGGATACTTACAAGCATTATTGTGGATATCAAAGTATCAACGCTCCTCTAACATTTTTAAATTACGCGTAATTTTTGCCGATAAAATTAATTTAATGCTGAGTCCACGTTGAAAGTGAACATGGTTTGAACCGCCCAATTTGTACAGACTCACAGTTTCGAAGTTGGCTTGAAAACATTTGCAACCAAAAATTAATACATTGATATTGGTAAGGATATGTGGCAATGCTACCAATCTAATGTGTATAGCAAGCTACAGACAAAGAGGAATTTTGGGAACAGGATTCACGGTGGGCTTTTTATGAAATTTTACATCCAAAAGATAACATTAATAAGTGCGTTCCCCTAAAAGCTGAAATTACATTAAAGTACCTAATTTCATAGCAGTCAAAAAAGCTCTTGTTAATGTGAAAAATAATGCTGATTATTGTTTCTTGTATACCATTGTTACAGCTTTATATACAGCCGAACTGCGTACCGGTCAAACTTCTAGTTACCCTTACTTTAATTTGAAAAATTAAATACTTATCATAAATGTGTATTGTGTAAAAGATGAAGTTATACTCCTTGTATTTATTGAGTACTCAGCAAAGCGATAGAAACCCATAAATCTGTTAATCCTTACTAACGATGATGAAACATATCACTTTACATTAATTAACAAACATGGCTTTATTATCAAAATACCTATCGAATAAAAAATGTCGGAAAGTAATTTGTAACCGGTGGGTGTTTGGTATTATTTTTCCTAAAATATTTAACTTACTGTACTCAAGTTAATCTATGTTATGCTAAATTACTATTTGTACTACGTGTGGATCTCGAAAGTATTTTAGAAGAACTTAAACTGAAGTATTGGTAAGTATTTACACAGACGTACAAAACCTGGGCAATAGTACATTCCCAGGGAAAATGCGTAAATAAAACATATTTCGTTTAAATAGAATTGAAATACAACATACATTTTCGTATTTTTCAAATTTTGAAAAAATATTTAAATTTTGAAAAAAAAATGACGTGTTCTCGATACGTGCAAACTTCGCTCTAAATGCAAATATTTTCGTTATAAGTGGACCGACATGTAGGTTTTAATTGTTCTTTAACGTTCCGTATTAAAGTACACGCATTTATCATGTAGTTTAATTCCAATTAATAAATAATTAAATTCTCAGTCTAGAGAGATAACGGGCTACGTTGGACGAGCTTCCGATCGACGACTCAATACGAATGCCGTCGCATACGCGATGCACAAAATCGAGCTTCACACTGCTAAAATAAACGTTCCTTAAAGAATGATATTATTTTATCGCCCGATTTATTAAGAATATTAATCAAGACATCTGGTATGACCACAAGAATTTTTTTTATTTATATTATACAATTTAAGGGACATGTTAAATGAGGACAGCAGTAACAATATATAGTAAACTACAAAAATCAACAAATAATTGTGTAGAATGTGAAATTGGAAAATACCGTAACTATACTGACTATTTAATGCACTTTCTGTTATATTACAGCTAATTATAACGTTATTAGGAGTAATATATTTTCGGAAATAACGTGAAATTGTTATGAATTGCTTATTAGTTACCACAGTACTGCTGTAGAAGTTCGGTTGTGTTGGTGAATATATTTTCAAAATGTCAAAAGCTTTTACATTGGCGGAAAAAGGGCTAATATTAAATGCCAAAAAATATTTTCAAGAAGAGAAATCGCGTGGATCATCTGAAGATGTGAATAAAGTTATTGAACGCACGACAAAGAGTCTTAACATCTCCCAACCCTCCGTTTATCGAGTATTGGCTGAAGAAAAGAAAACAAAAATGGTATGTCTAATCCAAAGACCAGTACCGGAAGCCCTACTTTTACTATAGAAGAGAATGCACACCAGATTAAATAACGAAGTTGAAGATTCCCCACGTATAAACACAAGTACCTTACGCAGATGGTTAACAAGTCTAAAGTTTACTTACAAAAAATTTAATAAAAACCCTATTTTAATGGAATGCCCTTCAGTTGCGGCACAAAGACCCGAATTTTTGAGACGAATAAAGCATTTTCGTGATAACGGTTGGGAGATTTTTTACACGGATGCAACATGCTGCAAATCATACCAAGACCAAAGGATGGCAGGTGGATGTGTCAACGGGGTAAAGGTATGATAATTGCGCCATTTCTTTTAGTATGCACATAACTTATATTCTTGTTTTAAATATTTATAGGAAGTAAACTGATTTCGAGGAGGTATAAAACACCAAGCGGTTCTGGAAAATGCGTAACTATTCTTCATATTGAAAGTTGTCGAGGATTTGTGCTGAAGTGTTTCTTTGGAAAAAAAAGGCAGCAATGATTATCATGGAGAAATGAATGCGGCAGGCTTTGAGGAGTGGTTAGGGCTGTTTTAGAAAACTTGCCGAAACATTCTGTAGTTGTGATCGACCAGGCACCTTACCATACTATGCTGGATCAAAATTTTAGGAATCCTACTACTGCCTGGAAAAAGGCAGACATTTCCTGGATGGAGAAACAAAAGATACCCTTACAAGAAGGAACAACTAATTTCAACCATTTGACAAGAGCGGAATTATTAATCAGGGCGAAACCTGGCATCACAAAAAAGTGTATTTGCTTGAAACAATAGCAAAAGAAATGCGCGGTGATGTTAAATTGTTGTGGTTACCAGTTGCCCACTATGAGTTCAATGCAATTGAATTAATTTGGGCTTACGTTAAAAATAAAATGGCAAAGAAAAATAACACATATAAAATAAAAGACGTGTTAACGTTATGTACTGAAGTAATGAATAGTTTACCGGGCGATTTGTGGGACAACTGCGTGGAACATGTAAAAAAAACTTGAAGAAAACCATTGATAAAAAGAGCATATAATTCATGTGCACGTAAAACAGTTAATAATGAATGTAGGAGAAGATTACGATAGTAGTTTTCAATCAAACATTTCAATCTCCTCTACAGAAATTCAAATGTCTTTGTCGGTTTTTGCATGTAATTTTTCTATATTTATTATTAACTGTTCTACGTGCAGATCAATTATATTCTCTTTTTATCGATAGTTTTCCTCAAGTTTAATTAATTAATAAATTGGATAAAATAATATCATTCTTTAATGAACGTTTATTTTAGCAGCGTAAAGCTCGATTTCCTGCATTTCGCATGCAACGACATTGTATTGTATCGTCGATCGGAAGCTCGTCCAACGTAGCTCGTTCTCTCTCTTGTCTGAGAATTTAATTATTTATTAAATGGGATTAATCTATATAATAAATGCGTGTACTTTAATAGAGAACGTTAAAGAACAATTAAAACCTACATGTCGGTCCACTTAAAACGATAATGTTTGCATTTAGAGAGAAGTTTGCACGTATGGAGAACAAAATTTGTAACTGCAGTTACCTTTATATTACTTTGATATGTCACTGGTTAAAATGTCGCACATTTTAAGACAAAAATAAGGAAGCTACGGGTACTGAAACCGATCGTATGTAAAACACGAACCGCAAAACTACATTTTTTATGATTATTTAATTTTTAATTACAAAGTTATGCGTCTAAAAACTTTATATATTCTGAGTTTATTATATGTCTACAGGAAAGATCTCTACCAAGTTTCACATCAGTTGGGCTTATAATAAAAAAGTTACAAGCTTTCAAACTGACCTATCTTGCTTTTTGAAACCGATAGTAGATAATTTTGTTCTAATCACAAAGAGCACTGTATTCTTTTTGGTCACTTTACTAACATTACTTTGAATTGAATCAGTAATTTCGAAGTTTATCTTATAAATTGAAACTGATTCTAAATACATAATTCTGTGGAGGAAAAAAATTACAGATCATAATCAATCAAATCAGTAGTTAGATAATTAACTCAATATCTTCCCTATAAGCTTTATTTAAAAAAATTGAAGTTGGTACATGTGCTTTCACAATTAATTAATATTGAGGTGAAATGTAGAACAAGTGTATGAAGAAAAATTTAAAACTACTTGCTCAAGCAACATGTAATTTAATTTATTAAACCAAGATCCCTTTGGAGTTTAGTAAATACTATATTTGCATTTTATTATATTATAATTTAATTATATATTTACATGTATCTTAATTACAAAACACACCAAGTATTGGCTTTTATAGAAAATTTGAAAGCTGTTGTCCTTGCTTACAATAGCTTAATTTGGTGTTTTATTTAAATCTGCTCTCTGTAAATACGCTAACCAAACATTTCTTGTGTTTCCTTACTCCCCTTTTGCACATTCGGATATTAGGCTAACTATTCCTATTAAAAAATGTTTTTTTAACAACTTTATAGTAGCCTTGTGCAAATAATAAATAGTCTAACCGCGCAATCCCTGTGCTCTAATTACTTCGCTAGCTACTAGGTTATGTAGGTTACAGTTACTAGATAGTGCGGGGTTAAAGTCTCCCAACCACAATCGTTCATCGAAATTATAAAGCTCCCATATATCTTGCAAGGATACTAAAAAAATTACTAATTAACCTAAATAGACAAATAAATTAATCAAATGGTTGGAGATAGCAGAAGCACAGTATGGGAAAGTATCAAAACATAATCAAAAAACTTTATTGTTTTCTATTAGCTAAGATAGGGAACCGAAGCAGTGAAAAGATTTTTTTTTTAGGTTAGTATGCTCATGCTTTTGGTTAGTATGCTTATATCTTATGCTTACATGCTTATTCGTAGTCTGTTCAGGATTCCTCCTCTTCAGCCCTGGTCATTCCATTGTTGTTAGTGTTGCGATCTTTTTGTACTTGTGTGGTTGTGTGAGTTTATTATTTTTGGTGTAAAAAAAGACAATTTGTTGAGGGTTTGTTATTTGGTCTTAAAGAAAAAAAGGTTAAAGGTTTGATTTATTTCAGTTGTGAATATTTAGATTTAGGTGTGCGTGTGGTTGAGTGTGGTGAGGGGTGTTAGGGTGTTGATCGATTCGTTAGCCGGTATCCTTGCGTGGTCGTTATCCAGTAGACGGCGGGATGCGGAGTGCATATGGGATGTTATCAGGGGTCTCTTCTATCTCCTCTGGGATGTCGTCTAATAATTGGGTTAAGATCGCGGGAGGGTGTTTAAATTTACGCTTGGGTTTTTCCGTGGGAATTTGGGAGGTTAGTAGGTGTAGGAAGTTGTGATCATTTCTTTGGTTGGGACGGTATCGCCGAAAATCCTTTTGTGTGCAAAGTTTTTCTGAAGTGTTAGGATTCTGTTTGTGATTGGTGGTATGTTTGCGTGTTGTGTTGTGAGGTTGCTGGGGTACCTGAAGGGTAGCCCGTGTATACGTCCAAATTTCCGGCGTTCACAGGATGCTATAGAGGAAAGGTGGTTAGGATTAATGTTTGTGTATATTGGTGCTCGGAAATCCATAAAAGGGGGATGTAAGTTTTGTATGTGTGTTGGAGTGTTTTGGGGTGGCAACCTCTGATTCGACCGCGGAGGGCGCCCAGTAGGTTTGCACGGTTTTTAATTCTGTTAAGTGTTTTCCTAACATCGGGGAGCCAATTAAGTATTCTGGTGAATAGGATACCTAGGTATGTGATTTGGTCTTGAAGGGGGATTCTCCCTTGGTTAATGGTGAGGGAGACGTTTCTGGAGGATAAGTTTGGGAATTTGTCTTCGGCGTAACTACGGTGGCGGAAAAGGATTGCTTGGGTTTTGGAAGGGTTAATGGAGACTCTCCACCGGTTGGCCCAGTTGGAAAAGTTCCGAATAGTTTTGGATATGCGGTTGGAGGCCGTTTCGCTGTTACGATTAACCGACCAGAAGGCGGTGTCATCTGCAAACTGCGCAACGACTACTCCCGGTTGGGTGACTTGAGGGATATCTGAAGCAAAGATAGTGTAAAGGATGGGGGCTAAGGCAGAACCTTGCGGAACGTCTGCTGTGGGTTGGAAAGGATCTGAGAGGTTTTTCCCTACTTTCACCCTGACCGATCAATTGGTTAGGTACGAAAGCAGGAGTTTGGAGAAGGGGTCGGGAATGTTAAGGTTTCGGATTTTTTGTAGGAGAGCGGCGTGCCAGACCCTGTCAAATGCTTGCTTAATATCCAAGAACACAGCCAGATTGCATTGCTTGTGGTTGAATGCTCTAGTGGTCTCGGTAAGCAGCTTCAACAAGGGATCGTGACACGTTCGGTTTGGGCGGAAGCCGAATTGGCTGTTGGGAAGGAGGTCGTTAAACTCTAGGTGTTCCCTGAGCCGCCTGGCTAGAATTTGCACGAAGCATTTTCCGAGGAAACTCAGGAGGGATATGGGTCTGTAGGAATTAGGTGTGATTAGGTCTGCGTGGGGTTTTGGTATCATGACGGTGGAGGCCGATTTCCAATCCGTCGGGAAGTAAGAGCGGGTTAGGCACTTATTGTAAATGCTTGCGAGTAGTTACAGGCATGGGCCGGTTAGGTGACGTAGGATTTTTCTATTGAGGCCGTCGCGGCCTGGGGATGAGTTTTCCTTTTTCAAAATAGGCATTGACCTGTGCGTAATTGGGGCATAGAAAAGGATTCTCGTTATCGAGTTGGGGTTCGGGAAGGTTAAGGTTTCGGAATTCCTCGAGGCGGTTCTCGAGGAATCCCATGATAACAGGATCAAATTGGGGATCGTTGGGTGATTGGAATATGGATTGGAGGTGGTGACCAAAGAAATCGGTCTTTCCTTGGTCGGAGGAGATTAGGTTGCCCTGAAGGTCGGTTAGATGGGATTTGTGGTCAACTTTTCTTCTGGTCAGTCTGTCAAACCGTTACCAGAAGCGTTTACCGTCTCCATAATACAAATGGGAAGTGGCTTTAGCCCAGGAGTCTTCTGTGTGTTTATTGGCTTAACTCGATTGTATTCCGTCTTGAGAGCCAGATCCCTGGATCTCAAGAATTGACGATAGATTCGTCTCTCCTCTTTGGTCCAGTTCACTATGTGTCGTGGGAGCGGTTTTTTGGAAATGTCGATGTTTTTAAGCGGGACTGAGGTGTCGGCCGCTTCCGTAATTACGGAAGTTAGGTCTCTAATGGCTCTCTCGAGATCTTGGGTGGTTTGAAGATCGGGTATAGGAAGGTTGTTGGAGATGTGTTCGGCGAACATATTCCAGTATGCATTCGAAAAATCTTTAATGATTGTGTTTTGAGGGGTGTTGGGGAGCTGGACAAAATGCAGTTTTGACCAGAAGTAGTGGAAACTATTATGTGTCTATTATTGAGGCTCCTAAGTGGTCGAAATACGTAGGTTGTGTATTGGCGATCCTCAACATAGGCAACTGCAACAGAGCAGATGATAGTCTGTTGCCGTTTCCATTTGTTGCGGTGTCACCGAATTGAATATGGCGGGCATTGAAGTCACCTAGAATGACTGCATTTGGGAGGCTGGAGGCATAAACTAACAGGTCATCGTAAAGTGTATTGTGCCCTGGTAGATTGTAGTAAGATATAAATACTATAGAAGTGGGGAAGTGCACCGTCGCAGCAACGCATTCGAGTTGCTGCAGGTGCGCAGGTAGTTAAAATGGAATGGAACAGTTTTTACTTAGGAGGGCGGTTCCGTGTGCGCTATTGTTGAGGAAGGAATTATAAGTGGTAAATTGTAGTGTGCATTTTTGTGAGAGTTTGGTTTCTGTGATTGAAAGGACATGTACATTGTGTTCGTGTAGGAAGTATTTAATTAGGTAGCGTTTCCGACGAACGCCCCTAGCATTAATGGTCCCTGCTACGATATCCATTGGGAACAAAGGCGTTTAAGGATGGTGTTGGCGGGCTACGGCGACCTTCCTCCGCGTACCGGCTACGCAGACGGAGTAAAAAGGGCTTAGGTTTACTTTATATATCAAGATCACTGGTAAATTGGCGTTATTGACCGTTATTTTGCAAAACTGCGCAACTCTCTATATGCAGAGGATTAAGAAGAAGAAAACATTTTCGTGGTAAAATTATATATTTTAAGTTTAGGATAACATTAAGGCAATTTTAATTTAAATACCAAACGAAACCTAAATTACGTGAACGCACAGTATTTACACTTATGTACCAAAGTGTGTATACAACTGCCAGGAATGTATACTAAATAGCAGCAACCACGAGCATAAACGAATGATACTGATTAGGAACTAGTACATTAATTAAATAGGCACAGATCTAGTGGTGAGATAAATAAAGTACATTATCACATCAAAATTACTTTAATGATGTGATACATTCATTAAAAATTAGCTTTAATTTTATGGTCTTCTACTTTCCGTTTTTCTCCATCAATCCTCGTAATCAGTGCTTTTAAGTTAGTCAAACAAATTTGTTATTGTAGTTAAAAATATTTGGCGAACACTAGTTCTGTGCTCCATAGGTTTAACGTGCCCTGGTTTTTATTTTACGTCAAGAATGTGTTATTGCTATTACACGATTAACCCACACTAAATTGTATAACTGCATTTGTAAGTGGGTTGTATATGTTACACCGAATCCGCGGAAGTGCATAAATAGATGTAAACGGCAAAATTTTGCCTAATTCATGCAATAGGCCCCTTACTTGCAGATTAAGCATTTTTTGAAGATCTCGTTGCATATTTCATGAAATTTGCAAACTAGTTATCCCATTATCTGATAATTACTATCAACTAAACAGAATCATTGTAGAATGCAAATTGATTTTATTGAAAAGTTACAAAATGCAGATTTTCTAATATAATAATAAACCATGGGTATTATATTAAAAACATAGAAAAATCCTAATACTATATATTAGTTACATTAGCTTGAAATATATATTATGTTTACTTATTCATGGTTATTACATGATTTACCAGTATGACACGCTGAATTGCACGAATATTTACTTTTAACACATTTGCATTTATTTGTAATGCATTCCCGTGTACAACTACACCTCCTGTAGCCTTGTCCGGAACCTACAAAGTCCATACGTACAAGTGTCCTTATACTCATTCTTAGGCACGTTACTGATTTTCATTTTCTTGAAGCTAGTCGATTGCCAGCAGTTTCTCTCCAACCATGTATTAATAATCCCATGCTTTGTTCCTACTCTAAATTTCCCTTCTTTTCTTCTATAACTACTCCAATCAGGTTAGCTGGATCCGCTCTTCCTCTGTCAAACTCACTAATACATATAATTGAAAACATAAAGAGAAATAAAATAAATGAGAAAAATACTTTACATTATTTTTTTATCTATTAAAACATTGTCACCTGTCGCTAATGGTTCAAGTCTTCTGTTGGACCTCTCCACCATTTTCATGGTTTGTTTTAATATACTTTGATGAGCGATCCTTCTTAGCTTCAGAGCTGGATGTCCTTCCTCTTCAGAAAGTTCTGCTCCTTCATCAGTGGGACTGGTCAAGTCGTTTTTATCGTTACCTAGCACACTCATGCTTGTATAAGCAAAACATAAATAAGCAAAGAGAAAGAAGTAAATATCGATTTCTTACTTGTTGATGCTGGTTCACGGTTATAAATTAGATTTTCGTCTATATTTACTTCTATTACTATGTCTGCTTGCCGTATAAGAGATTCAAAATCAGTTTCGTTGTTTGATAAGTCAGCAGTTAGTTTTTCTTCATTTCTATTTGCTCCTTCATTGTTATGAATTGGATTTTCTTCAATATTTTTATTTATTACTATGTATGTTTGCTGTATAAGAGATTCAAAATCAGTTCCGTTGTTTGATAAATCAGCAGCTAGATCTTCTTCATTTCTATTTGCTCCTTCATTAAATTCTCTCCTTGATTCTGAATTCAACGATATATGACACTTTATATTTTTGATACGTTTCGGATGAGAAAATTCATATTCAATGTAAAACATCAAAAACGTACAGTTAAAAACTAATACTACATTAGAAAACCGTAAAATTATTATAAAATTATGTTTTGTACTTTTAAATGATAGACAAGTAAAAAACAAATTTATTTTAAAGGGTAATAAACTCACAAAAGATGATCAAATAGATTCCCGTTATTCTCCAAACATAAATAGCATCTTCTAACTGTAACATCTAAAACATTATTCAGCATTTAATGAGTAATATTAGCAAACGCTTCGAGAACTAATCTTTGTAAAATTTCTCCGTTTTCAATATCGTTTCTATACATGTAATTTTTAATATATCCCCACAGAAAAAAATCCAAAAGTGTTATATCCGGAGAACGAGCTGGCCACAGTACATTTGCATGAGTGCCAATACATCTTTCTGGAAATCTAACTGACAGGTATTCTCTGACAACTCTGGAATTTTGTGCTGGTGCACCGTCCTGCATAAACCAACATGCTTCAACTTCTTGGAAAGGCAAATCATTCAAAGCTATCTCTAATTCATTTTGGAGTAAAATTTGGTAACGTTCAAATGGTAAATGAAAGAACCTATAATTCGAGTACCGAATATAGTAGCCCACATATTAAATCCGAAACGGTGTTGGTGTTTGACAGTTTTGTACAGACGTGGATTTACTCTTGCCCAATAATGAGCATTTCTACGATTAAATATTCCATTATTATTAACCATACTTTCATCGGACCATATTATTTTATTCGGAAAATCTTCATTGTCTTGAGATTGACGTGTATACCATTCGCAAAATATTCTACGTCTTTCTGGGTCACCTGGTCGAAGTCCTTGGGAAATTCTAAATTTATATGGATGTACTTTCTCCTTCTTTAGAACATAATGAGCTGTGGAATGGGCTATGCCAGTGCCTCTTCAATTTTCCTAGTAGAAACCTCTGGATTTTCCGTTACAGCTAATAAAACAGTATTGGCTTTTTCTTCATTGCAAGGTTTTTACGAGATTTTACAGGTTCTTTGAACGCACCATATTCTTTTAGATTAACTGCTAATGTGCGAAAAGTTTTTTTGTGAGGTTGACGCCATTCTGGCTATTTGTTTAAATACAGTATTTTGGCTTCAGAGCAATTACGTTGACACGAAATGTAACACGTCAGTATATCGAATTTTTCATTATTTGAAAAATGTACTCCTACCATATTGTTTTTAGGTAAACACAAAGAGTAATTAACTCAAAGACCACCAAACAAACGTAATACGGACAACAATCAATTATGACAGGTAGGTAAACAAAATGCAAAGCCAACTTATTTTTATCAAATGCATCAGTATGACGGAAGATGTATTTTAACTGTTTAATTAATAGTATTTTCACTAAATACATACTTGTGAATTATTTTATTCGCAACAGGCATTAGAAAATGAGAAAACATTATTTTATAATAATTTTACAGTTTTATAATGTTTCTAGTATTAGTTTTAGCTGTATGTTTTTGATGTTTTACAATGGATACGACTTTTCTCATCGGAAACGTATCAAAATATAAAGTGTGATATATCGTTGAATTCAGAATCAAGCAGAGAATTTAAACATGGCAAAAATAATTTTTTCGTGTATTTAAAAAAAATAAAGTTGATGATGGTTGCTAACAAACGAAACGTTGTATCAAAAATTGAATAACAGCATTAAGTAGAGCTAGAAACAAAGACCATAAATACATCCTCTCAAATGCGTAACTTTTGCTCCATTTAACCGACCTTCCATCGCTTACCGTTTCCGAGATCCCCATAGTGGGCATCCTTATCTTGGACACGGTATATATATATATATATATATATATATATATATATATATATATATATATATATATATATATATAGTTTATTGTGCTTGTTGCTCAATAACCAATTCCGCAGGTGTAGTGCGCTTAAACTCTTCGCGCATTACTAGGTTTCCTGAAGTGGGTTTTATTTCTACGCTATCTTCCTATTTATTTGCACTCACTCCCTAGATTTATATTGGAGAACTAGACCTAACCTTCCAAACCTGGAAAGGAGTGTGGTTATTTTACTTCAGAATGGCCCATTGATCAATATTCCTCTGGCAGACAAAGGAAACGCGACTGTGGTAATAGGGACAGTAAGGTCCAACAACTACTTAACGGGGGCGATTGTAAACAAATACCAAGAAATTCCACCCCATCGAACAAAAGAGGGATATATCAAAAGCTGGCAAAACATAAGGGGAGTTCACGATTAGAGGCTAAACTACAGCAAACTTCCGTATCTGTATGGTCTTCCAAAGATCCACAAGGAAAGCGTTCCTCTGAGACCAATATTTGCACATTACCTGCTAGGCATCATCTGAGCCTATGGTCAATAATATGCAACGCTTCGTAGAGACTATCAGAAACTTTAAACCTTACCACTACGAAATACTGCCAAGCTTCGACCTCATTCACAACTATGCCCACCGTTAGACGAACGCATGCAACACTCGGTAAACCCAATACCGGAACTTCTGAAAATATGCGTTAGTACAACATACTCCGAAGTAGAAGATAAATTTTATCAACAAGAGTTTTGTATTGCGATGAGTTCCCGCTATCACCTGCAGTGAGAGATATACACTTGGAAGATCTCGAAGACCAAGCGACATCAAAATTCCCGGAAAAACCAAGGACGTGGCTTAGACACAAACTGCCATTCCTCAGTGTACTTGTACACAGCAATGACACTTTTACGACAAGTGTCCACAGGAAACCCAATCACACGGGGAGGTACTTACATTGCAACTCCAATCACCACGAAGGTGTGAACTTAGCTGTGACAAGATGCTTGTGGAATCTACATCGGAATTTGAAATCCTTGCTTACTTGGCGGAGCTAAATGTAAAATACCAATGTTCTATAATGTTGCAGCAATATCCAATGGTCAAAAGTACAATAAGCCTAAATGAAAATGTAAATATTTAAAACGGCAGTCGGAGGGATATGTTCCAAAAAAAGCAAATACTTTTACTCCAGAGGATATTAACAAATTTTTTAAGCGTGCGCCAGATGATAAATATCTTCCAACAAAAGTAACCGTTAAATATTTTTAATAATTTGAACTAACCGTATATCTTCGCTAGATTGCATTAATAATGGAAATAATGGGTGCTTACCGCCCAATTGAACTATATAATATGAAATATGATAATGTAAACTTTCACCATTATCACACATAACATTACTTATTTTTTTTTGGGTTTTTATTGGTGTATTTTAAATTATACAATCTAAACGTTTCGATAACTCTTACAGTTATCTTCGTCAGTAGTAATGCCTATTAAAATTGTTAAAATGTTGAAAACAATTTTGTCAAAGTTGAAAAATTAAAACATAAATATATATTAAAACATAAACTATGTTTCAATTTTCAAGTTTGACAAAATTGTTTTCAACGTCTTTAACAATTTTAATAGATATTACTACTGACGAAGATAAGTGTAAGTGTTATCGAAACGTTTAGATTGTATAATTTAAAATACACCATTAAGAAACCCCAAAAAAGATAAGTATTTTATTATACAACATGAAAATTAACCAAGTTCAAGATTGGGGAACAACACCACGTGCTACAGTCCCCAATACAAAAACAAAGATTATACGCAAATTTGTATATATTTATATATATTTAAGCGAGAAGTGAAAAGTGACATGATTTTTCTCCCGATGAGAAACGCAAAATTAACAAAACAAAAATTGGCACTAATTCCTTTATAAAAATGGGTAGAGATAATGCAAATTTGGTCGAAACTACCAAATCTAGAAAGCTACTCTGAACATAGTTCCCGGAGAACTTCCGCTACGATTTTACTCGATGCGGTTGGTGATATTACTACCTTGAAAAGGCATAGGGGCTGGAAGTCCACAATGGTTGCAGAAGGTTACATTAACGAATCCACACAACAGAGATTACTGCTAACAAAATTTGTAGTGCAATTACAAGTATTAGCAGCAGTAATGTTATTACTGAAGCAAATATGGGTAAATTACGGAATATTGAACTAAATGAAGTGTCAGCATTAAATATGAAAAATGATTCTAAATTTGCAATTAATACAAATGTTAATTAATAAAATGTCTTTACAATTTATGGTATTTGAATACATTTTTCGTAATACAGGTTTAATCATAAAATACGTTTTTGTGGATAAAATTTAGGTACATAAGGACACAGGTTAAGTAATTGAGAAAATATTAACATGTTTCTCCAGCCGTCTGCGAATACCCTTGCACATAGGTCGTATAATTCTGATAACTGTCTGTGTATTTAGACAATACAAACAAAATAAGTTTTGTTAATGACGTTCAATATTATTTAACGCAAGTTTAAAGCCAAGTCTCTAATACCAAACATAATTGAAGTAAACTGGTATTCAGTGTAAGTAACACGCATGATGTCTTACCAATAAATGAATACATTTAATTAAAAATTATTAGTTATCTGTATAATAAAATTAATAATAATTTTTAATTAGATATTTAAAATTAAAGTCAGAAGTGACACTAGTGATAATGTACATCTATTAATCGTAAGGATACGCCTTTTGCATAAAATGTGTAACTGATATTATACAACATACGATAAACCGTGGTTAGCTAGATTGGCAACAAATCCAACCGTTTCGAAAATGTGGGGCAGTACTAATCAGTCCGTTTGATTTTTGAAGTTAGTTCCCATAGTACACAACTATTGCCTTGGTAAGGTAGAACATGAAATTTGTCATACGTGAAAATCTACCTTATTGTTACGTTCACAACGTGATGTAAATTGTATTCAAACGTTAACATACGTGAAACAGTAGACATTCCGTATTTACAAACTCTAGGTTACCAAAATTATCTGTAATAGATCTAAAACAGTATCCTCGACACAAGGGAAATAAAATATCACTAAGACACTAAAAGAGAATGGCTTCCCCGATCTAGCACCTAAACTGAACAGAGAAAGGTAACCGAAAAAGAAGAACCTAAATACCAGGTATTTTGGGCAAAATACGAAAAATACGCACTAAATACTGGATGCGCACAGTCTTCAAATACACCAGAACGCTAAGAGAAGTACTAAACAAAACCGAACCATAAAATGAAGACCAGATTCCAAGAATTGTGTATACAACCTACCGTGAGGGGGGCGGCAGCTCATACAAAGAAGAGAGCAGTAGCGAAACAGAAACATCAAAAATAACCGAATACACCTGGAACGAAGACCACCGAATCGAATGTGATAACATACAGAGATTGTAAAATGACAACTTGTGGAAAATCCATGTATATCGCACTGGCAGGAAATCCGATAATACAAGCAAGTGAAGAAGTAAATCCCATATGGATCACAACATAGCAACCTTTACTTACTAACTTTGACACCTTAACCGCTGAACCCTGAGTAATCCAATATACATCTTTTGGAACGTTAGCTTGCTATTTATTTACACTCGATCCCTAGATTCAGGTAGGCGAACTATACCTAACCTCCCAAACCTGGCAAGTAGAGCGGTTATTTTACTTAGGAATTATCCATCGATTAAAATTCTCCCGTTAGACAAAGGAAACGCAACGGTGGTAATAGGTATGGTAACTTATAGCAGTAAGATCTGACAACTACTTCACGGGGCGAGTATAAACAAATACCAAAAGATTCCACCCGATCAAACAAAAGACGGATGTATCAAGAGCTAGTAAAACATAAGGGGGAGTTCCCGATTATCAGAGGACAAAACTACACCTGTATGGTCTTCCAAAGAGCCACAAGGAAAGAGTTCCTCTCAGACCAAGAGAGCACGATAAATTCTCCTTATCATATATGTGCACACTATCTGCTAGGCATCATCTGAGTCTATGGTCAATAATACGCAACGCTTCGTAGAGACTATCAGAAACTTTCAACCTTACCACGAAGAAATAATGCTAAGCTTCGACATCATGAGCCTATTCACAAACGTGCACACAGTTAGATGAACGCATGCAACACTCGTTAAACCCAATACCTGAACTTCTGACAATACGCTTTAGTACAATATACTCCCAAGTAGAAGATAAATTGTACCAACAAGAGTTTGAATGGTGATGAGTTCCCGATATCACCCATAGTGAGCAATATATACATGCAAGACCTCGAAGACCAAGCGATATCAGAATTTCCGGAAAAACCAAGGACGTGGCACAAACTGCCATTCCTCAATGTACTTGTACAGCAATGACACTTTCACGGAAAGTGTACACAGGAAACCCAATCACACGGATAGGTACGTACACTGCAACTCCAATCACTATGAAGGTGTAATCTTAGCCGTGACAAGATACTTGTACAATAGATCTAAAACAATATGATGAAAACAAGAGAACCTGAAAAAAGGAACAACGGTTAAAACGACATAAACAAAAATTAAACATTTTTTACCATCATACATCTTGCTTATTGTTCTAATGGTTTATATTAGTTTAAAGCTTTTCCTCATATACTTATCCTAAATTTCACCTCCAGGTATTATATTAATTAATTTTTATTATTTACCACTATTACTGTCTGACGATGAACGTTAATTCGAAACATGTAGCGATTTAAATGTTCTAAGATGAAGCCTATGGGGAGATTTCAAGTTTATTATCTATAGATTACCCTGTTTTGAGTATTAATGTGGACCTCCAATAAAAAAAATTTAGGAACACAATACCCATATTCCATCCTGCTAATTTGTTGCCTAACTAAGTTTTAATCACTTTAGCTGAACTTTCATTGGTACATTTCAACAATTTTATGTTTTATAAATTAAATTGCTAGAATCGAATACAGCTACATTTTCTTTTGCTATCCACTCAACCAAGGGTCACATTCAAATGCTTACCCGTAATTTTCAATCCACTTTTTACAATGATTCACATCAGTAACAGGAAAGAAAAGTGTTTTTTGATTTGGTATGTGGCGTTTTGATTTTTCACATAAAGTGTAGGAGCACTTTGCGGTAATCCACTAAAAATAACAATGGTAATTAGTTTTAATATTATTTCATTACGTCATTGACAATAATTCTAGTTTATACTTATGGAATCTAATTTCTGTTAAAAAGTTTTTAATTGTACCCAGAGGATAACATAATATTTTTATTTTCTGCCACTAAAATGTTTATATAAAAAATATTTTTGACAGGAAATGTTAAGCTGAATAATTATGGTTCAGAATAAACATACCAACTAAATCACTATTTAAAATTTATATTAGGAAACCGGTGCACACGATCTCCCGTCTATCTTTAATCCTTCGCACGATCTCCCAGACACGAAGTCCCGCCCGGCCGAAAAGTGCAATTAACGTATTAAAAGTACATTAGGTATTTTTCAATAATGTTTCTAGAAATTCTGTATTTCCCATTTTACCTAAACTTCTTAATTACTTATCTTCCATTTGTATCTAAAGTAGGGGAGCGGTAACTCTATAAAGCAAAGGGTTGTTTCAAAATGTTGATAGTTGTCAAGCATGGCTTTAAAAGAAATAGTTGAGCAGCGTGGTAACCCTCTTCTAGTATTAGAAAACTATACTTTTTATAAGTATAAAGAGTTGAAAAGTAGTGGTGAAACGTGTTGGGAATTGTGTTAAAAAGAAGTGTAAAGCCAAATTATACACTTTAGGCGATTGTGGAAGTTATATTTTTTTCGAAGAAGTGCGGAAGCCATGACCATGATCCACTCACCGAAAAAGTATTGAATCGACGAACAGTTAACAACGGTTTAAAACGAAAACGAGAAGAAGTGTCTAGTGAAGAACCACCAACTAAACTGATTTACACCTTTTTGGAGACGTCGACTAATGCTTTGAACACTTTCAGTGTAACATACTCTCACTTACATAAGAAACAGCATTGGCCAAAGTCAACGAAGAAAATTTCCAAAGATGTCACGTAACACCCAAGCAGTGCATGAATAAGCAGTTCCACCTTAAGACTGTTTATAATGAGAATTTTTTAATCATTAATGACAAGATAAACAACATTATAGTGTTTTCCTGCAAAGGTAACATGCAACTTATGTGTAAATATGACAAGTTTTACGTCGATTATACATTTGATTATTGAACCAAGAATTTGTGCAACTGTTCACTATACATGTGTTTTTTAAACACGAATACATTCCTGTGTCATTTTGTTTACTGAACAATAAACTGAAACTAAACTGTTCACGTCTATTAGTGAAAAATGTAACATATTGGGATATTTATGGAAACGAAAACAATTTGTATGTGATTTTGAAGTTAGTATTCATAACGCTATAACAGAAGTATTTCCTGAAGCCCAAATAATTGGATGTAGATTCCATATTTCTCAGGCTTGGTTTCAAAAATTCAACAATTTGGATTAGTGGTGGAGTATAGAGACAAGACATCACCAATTGGCAAGTGGCTACATCATTTATTTGGTCTACTTTTTCTTCCTCCAGAAGAAATCGAAGATTGTTTTGTTTTCGATTTTATGGAAGACGCCCCTGTTAATGAACGAGGGACAAAATTCTCAGACTATATCACTGCAACATATACATATATATATATATATATATATATATATATATATATATATATATATATATATATATATATATATATATATATATATATATATATATATATATAGCGTTAAAAGTATCTATGAAATACAGTATAATATTACATGAATAATGAGCGACTGAAGATATGGTGGATTTTTACTCAATTAAAACAGATCCTGGTGTTTTTGAGAGAGTTCGCCAGTCAATGAGGAGAAGATTGGATTCTTGCATCCAAGCTCGAGGTGGTCACTTCGAATAGTTTTTGTAATTTTTGGTTGGTAAAATTTTTGGTTTGGTGAAATATTTGTTTTTGCCCTTGAATGAAACCCTTGATTTTTAAAACTTTTTTTCTGTAATAAATGAACATGCACTAAAATGTTTTTTTTTTACTTAAAAACGGTACGTCGTACGATAAAAAGTCAAGAAAGCTGTTTTCTTCACAATTGAACAAAGAATTAAAAAATATTTTTTATTTTTAGAGAAATCAGCGGCATCCTACTTTTTTCTTGAAAAATAGCCTGTGGTGTCTCCCACAGCAATTGACACGCGTAAAATTTCATTATGAGAAATGAGATATCAAGCCGTTTTGGAAAAATCTCATTTTCTGGTCCTAATTTTGTGAAATTCTACTGTTGCATTTATAGGTCTCCTAATGACAGCAACTTTCAAGACTTCTTCGATTACCTTAGTACGAAAGTTGACTATCTCCTGTCTCAGTTTCCATCTTGCGATATCTCATTTGTAGGCGATTTCAATGTTCATAACTCTAATTGGCTTCAATTTTCATCTACTACAAATCCCGCTAGTCATAGTGCAGAAACATTTGCTATTTCATGTGATCTCACACAAATGATTTCTGAACCCGCAAGAATCCCTGATAACCTTAACCATACTCCACATCTTCTAGATTTCTTTCTTACATCAAACCCTCTTGTTTATAAAACTTCCGTTCTTTCGCCTTTAGGTCTTTCCGACCACTGTATAATAAAAATCATTTCTACTGTACCTAATTCCACTGTTGTTCGCAAAACCGATAGAACCTTGTGGTGTTTTAAGTCAGTTCGATGGAGTGATTTACGGGATTTCTTTGCAACCTTTCCATGGCGTGAATATTGTTTTAAGTCGTCCTCTTCTTCGGACATCGCTCTTTCAGTATCTGAAGTCATCCTCATGGGAATGCAGTTGCACATTCCGAAAAAACAGTACCGTGTAGGTCATTCACGTTCCTAACCCTGGTTCAATAAGGCTTGTTCTGATGCAATATCTTTAAAAAATAAATGTTACATTAAATGAAAGTCTAATAAATCGGTTGACAGTCATGTAGAATACGTTGGTGCTAGAAATATCTGCAAAGGTGTCATCACTAAAACTAAAAAGTTGTTCGAACAACGAAAATGCAATGAACCAGCTACATCTCCTTTAGGCAGTCGTAAATTTTGGTTTTTAGCAAAAGCCATTAGTAAAAACTTTCGAACATCTTCATTTCCCCCCCTGACATCTATTGACGGATTGGTAGTTGCTGATTCTGTAGACAAAGCCAACTTTTTTGTGGATTTGTTTGCATCAAACCCGTGTCTCAATGATTCTGGAAAAGATGTGCCCCTAGTCAACTCTTCTTCATACGTTATGAAACCAATTCATTTTCGGTACAAGCTCTTGGAATCGATCATCAGTAGGCTTGATCTCAATAAGGCGACTGGCCCAGACGGTATCCCAGCTATTGTCTTAAAGAAATGTTCCCCGAACTAGTACCAGTCCTATCTAAGCTCTATACGATCTCTATATCTTCTGGGAATTCCTTCATCATGGAAGTTAGCAAATGTTCAACCTATTCCCAAAAAGGTGATAAGACCGATCCCTCAAATTACAGACCAATTGCCATCACTTCCATTTTGTCTAAAATCATGGAAAAAGCCATCAATCAGCAACTGCTCACGTTCCTTGAAACTAACAAACTCCTTAGTGACCACCAATATGGGTTTAGGCAAAGTCGTTCAACAGGCGATCTTCTTTCATATGTGACCCAAGTTTGGAACAATACAGTAGAGCAGTCCGGTGAAACAGTTGTAGTCGCTTTAGATATCTCAAAGGCATTTGACCAAGTTTGGCATAAGTGTTTACTTGCCAAACTCACCTCGTTTGGATTAAATGATACGCTCATCAACTGGGTTTCTAGTTTCCTTGATAAAAGACGAATACGTGTCGTAGTTGATGGCTTTTTTCAAAAGAAGTTAGCATTAACGCGGGCGTACCACAGGGATCCGTTATAGCGCCTACACTTTTTCTGCTGTACATAAACGACCTTATTTCTTCAACAACTAACCCCATCCATTGCTTTGCTGACGATAGCACTCTTCACTGTAGTTCATCTCAGTCTACTCATAGTGGTAATCCACCTTCTATTTCAAATTAAGAAATTAAAGCTGAAATGGCAAATTCAATCAACAAAGACATTCAATGTACTCTCGAATGGGGAAGCAATAATCTAGTTAAATTTAATGCTAACAAAACTCAGTGTTGCCTTATGTCCGCCAAAAAAGATCGATAATTTCCTGTTGTAAGTATGAATGGCTCAGTTCTTAAGTTTTCAGACTTATTACTCTGTTGGGTATGACTGTATCTTCAAATCTCTCATGGGTTGACCATCTTCTGTCAGCTACCAAAACAGCTGCTCGTAAAATAGGCTTTTTGTACAGATCTAAGCAGTACTTTACCTCTCGACAACTCCTTCTGCTGTATAAGGCCCAAATTCGGCCTCATCTGGAATATAATTCTCACCTTTGGGTTAGTGCTCCCCAATACGCTCTCGATATCGTTGATCGTATTCAAAAGAGAGCGATTAGGCTTATAAATGACCCGTCCTTAACTTCTCACATACAGTCCCTTGAGCATAGAAGGATGGTTTCAGTTCTTTCTTTGTATTCTCGTTATTACAACGGCTATTGTGCTGGTGAATTACATTCTTTGATACCATCTCCGGCTATCTTTGCGAGAAACACTCGGTTCGCTCATTCACATCATCAGTATGCAGTACAAATCTCCACTTGTCGTAGCAAACGGACGCAATCCACATTTTTCTACACGGCTTCTAAACTCTGGAATGATCTCCCTAGTTCCTGTTTTCCTCTCACTTATGATATGAGAAAATTTAAGGTAGCTGTTCATAGGCATCGATTGGCAATTCATTATCCCTCTATCCATCGTCCTAAGTGTTCCTAAGTGCTTTAGCACGATAGGCCTTATTTAGCCTGTTCAGGTCCACAATCATAAAAAAAAAAAAAAAAAATTTACTGTTTTTTTAAATTAAACTTTAACACGCTGTAGATCGGTAACGAAGCGTTTGCGGACCTATGTTTATAGGAACTTTATTGCATAAAATGACCTGGGCAATCACCCCCTTAAACACCCTGTATATATATATATATATATATATATATATATATATATATATATATATCAGAGGACTCTATTTTTCCACCAACCATATGGGCTAAGGATTCTGCCGAAATGACCCGTACAAGTAATACATGCGAGTCATTTCACTCCAAATTTAATAAGTGTTGCTGCACATCCCATTCAAATACAAATTCATTTATTGCCGCATTAAAAAACATACAAAAGATACTTATATTAAAATCAATTCAGAAATAATCAAACTGAAAAAAGAAACTTTGTTAAATTACAAATTTGTCTCAGAAAAAAATTTTCATTAACGAATGTCGTTAATTTCTCGATATAATTTTGTTAAATGTGTAGCCTATAAGTGAAGTTTTTGTAACACTGACTAGGTTTAATTATTTATGTTTGCATACAATAGGTATATCTTGAAATAAAAATACCTTTTTTGCAAGATTTTCTTTTTTCCATTATATTAACGTGGTTGTGCACTTTCACCCTCAATAGTTACATAAAAACGGGAGTTATTAATGTGCGCGATGGAATAATTAAACATACTGATAAGGACTTGGACGGGAGATCGTGTGAGGGATTGTAGACTGTGACGTCATTCTACCGATTATACGGGACTTCGAGCGCGTTCTAAAAAACGTGCATTGCTTAATAATTCAAAAATAAATTAGTAGAATGAGAAACTGCTACTTACGATTTAATAGGGAGGAAAAACAATCTAATTTTCCAATAAATAAATATAAATTGTTATTATTATTAAATGGTTCAGTCTACACTCACAAAACTCAAGCAAAAATTCAACACGTTTAAAAAGATACAAATAAAATACAGCTATAGAATTAAATTAAAATAAAACAATTACTATGTTTATAGTCAATCATGTAATTCAAAACTCAAAAAACTTCAAGCAAACAAAATAGTATTGATAACAAAACACTTGTACGTGCGCATTAAAAGAAAATTTTCAAGCTTCTTTTATGCAACCCATCAAACAGAATTGCGTTTCGAACTTTCATCCCAAATGTGTTATTAGTATGCCCTCTGTCAGTTATTTTTTACATTATGGGGTTGTGAGCTAAAATAAAATTTATTACAAGCGACGATAGACATCTTACTTAATAATTACCCCACGTCCTCTACGGATTACCCACCTATACTAACCATAGGTTGAATAAATGTTGAATAAATGTATAAACAATGATAATACCAATGAATAAACCAAAAGAGTAATATTATGTGCTACCAAGAACAGAGAAAGTACAAACCGTTCAAAAATCCTTCTATGGACTCACAAAGACAAATGTACAATATTACGAATTTTGGCATTTCGTATATAAATTCACATTAATAACGCGGTATAAACAGAAAACTAAAATTAATTGTTGTAAAATTTAAGAAAATCTTAGGCGTAATCTAAAAAAGATGTATTGTGAATCTTTAACTGTAATTGATTTAAAAGATACTCAAATTAAATATTTTGTTAAAGATATAAATCTTGCAAATTAAATATATACATAATTTATGTATTCAATTCAGTTATTTACAAATTAAGTATGTAAATGAAGTAATTATGTTTATTACTCGTATAAATTAGGTGTTATCTTAAATAAAAAACAAAATATGTATTAATTACTTAATTAAATATTAAAAAAACGCATGAAAACATTAAAATTTGTGTCAGATTATTTTATATTTTAGAAAATGTTTTAGTAGGTTATAGCTAATTATCTAACGTCGCCTACATTCTCAACAGTAATAATAATAATAATATGTTTATTGCCCAATTGATAACCAATTATAGAACAATATTAAACTATACATACAAAGAAATATAACATTTAACTGTACAGGGTTGCCATTAGTGCGTCAAAGTGAATTTGCGGCTAAACTGTGCACAGTAGAAAAAAATGTTTTATACAAAAGTTGCTTGAATTCAAGCACGCTATAAACTAAAAATATTTTCGCATATACAGAGTGTTCCAAAACAGCGGTACATAACCTATCTTTCTTATTTTAAATGGAATGGTATAGGTTTTACTACGGATTTCGTTTCAACTCTGAAAAACAACCACTTTCTATTAAAAATGTCGTATAGCTAAACTTAATCGCTTTTGACATTTGTACTTTTAGATAAAAAATTATAATTTTTCTTCGTAGTTAAAAAATTTATTTTGAGGTTACTACCACATCTATGAATTTGTAGCTCCGCATGTAATTAGTGCAGACATTGATCTTTTAAGAAATATTATGGCATATTTAATTTTTATACAGGGTGTACCAGAAATATGAATTCATAGTTTTTGTTTGTTTCAAATGTAAATAACTATATTATCTTAAATACAACACCCTGTATATTATTACAATATTCGAAAGAAAATTTAAAGACCTACATTTTTTGTTATAGACGAATTTTGTCTATCTGCAACGGTTTTTGAAATCTTTACAATTTTAAGAATTTTATTTTAATTTTCGTGGTATAATCAATGTGCACCCTATAAAATATTACGTATATTGACCAGAAAACGATCATAACAGTTGCCATACTTAAGTAACTGGTAAAATGTATTTACTTTTGTATTACGTGAGTAAGAATGTAATTTCATAATAAAAATTTTAATAGATATAAAATTTCTAGGAAAAAAATTTTTTAAAAACACGCTTTTATTTACGCGTAGAAAGTGCACTAAGAAAGAGAAAATAATTTTTTTCTTTGCTCTAAAATGTGATCAAACATGTTTACGATTAAAAATAACAGCGTGGGGCGCTCATCATAATTCATTTCTCTCAGTCACATGTTTATAATAGCGCCCCACGTTTTTATTTTTGGTCGTAAAGATTTTTGATCACATTTTGGTGTAAAGAAAAAAATTATTTTCTCCTTTTTAGTGCGCTTTCTACGCGTAAATAAAAGAGTCCTTTTAAAAAAAGATTCCATTTTCATAGTATTATTTTTACATGTATTAAAAGTTTTTTATGAAATTACATTTTCACTCACATACGTAATACAAAAATCAATACATTTTACCATTTATTTAAGTATGGCAATTGTTATGATCGTTCTCTGGTCAATATACATAATATTATACAGGGTGCACTTTGACTATGCCATGAATAATTAAAATAAAAATCCTAAATTGGAAATATTTCAAAAACCGTTGCACATAGACAAAACTTGCGTACTACAAAAAATGTAGGTCTTTCAATTTTCTTTCGAATAGTGTAATAATATTATTAATAATTTATGTTTTAATTTTTCAAATTAAAACATAAACATGTTTATGTTTTAATTTTTCAAATTTGACAAAATTGTTTACTACATCTTTAACAATTTTTAACAAACATTACTACTGACGAAGATAACTGTAAGTGTTATCGACACGTTTAGATTGTATAATTTAAAGTACACCATTAAAAAATCCCAAAAAAGATAAGTATTTTATTATGAGTGTTAATGGTGAAAGTTTACATTTTCATAAAAAAACTATAAATACATATTTCTTAAAAGATCAATGTCTGCACTAGTTACACGCGGAGTTACAAATTCATAGATTTGGTAGTAACCTCAAAATAAATTTAAAGTTAAGTTTAGCTATACGACATTTTAAATAGAAAGTGGTTGTTTTTCAGAGTAGAAACGAAATCCGTAGTAAAAACTATACCATTCCATTTAAAATAAGAAGGATTGGTTATGTACCGCTGTTATGGAACATTCTGTATATGCGAAAATATTTTTAGGTTATAGAGTGCTTGAATTCAAGCAACTTTTGTATAAAGATTTTTTTCTTCTGTGCGCAGTTTAGCCGCAAATTAACTTTGACGCACTAATGAGCAACTCTGTATAAGCATACAATAAACATAATTATACGTGAAGAACGACAAATTAAATATGTAACCCATAGAATACAAAAACCCTACTAAAAAGCAGAAGTTTTTAAGAAACATTGTAATAATATCTATTACAGAGACAGAATAAATATGTCATCGTAAATTTTGTTTGCGTTCACTGACATATTATTAATGGGAGCTCGTTTACTTAACATTTGTTTTCGCTGTTGCACTGCAAATGGTCTAGGCATATCTACACACAATTCTATGAAAGTGAAATTACGTAAGCTAACCGTAGATCGGGTGACTTTCCCCCCAGCGGGATAATCATTACCTGAAGGTTATGAAGAGCTGTTAGCTCAGATTCTTAATTGATTTGATTGAAATTGCTTTGATTGAAATTGATTGAGATTGATTTGGTTGAGATTGATTTGATTGAAGTTGATTTGAGTGAGATTGATTTGATTGAGATTGATTTGATTGAGTTTGTATTGATTGAGATTGATTTGATTGCGATTGATTTGATTGAGGTTGATTTGATTGAGATTGAATTGATTGAAGTTGATTTGATTGAGATTGATTTGATTCAGATTGATTTGATTGAGGCTGATTTGATTGAGCTTGACTTAGCTGAGATGGTGTGAGAGCCCCCATATGAAAATACTATTTAAAATCTCCCGCCATAACAATTTGGATCAAACTCTATTACAGAAAACTCCCGACAAGGGGAGCGAAGACCTGAGAACAAGTTCCGAAGTCGTATACCTGTCTTATGGGATAGTATGAGAATAGTATTTCAAATTTCCCGCAATAGCAATTACAAAGAATGGCCGACAAAATAGCCGCGAAAACAAAGTGGTCGACAACACAAAAATGGCCGGCAAGCCACGCCTACAAAATGGCAGCCACCAATCATAAACCAGGGGGCGTGGCATACCCTTAAGCGCTCTAATCAGAACGCTGTATGCGTGCGTATCACCTACCAGGGCGACTGCGGTTGTCTACCCCTCAGGGGTTGGCCTGCCAAAAGGTCCCGAATTACGGGGATAAGAACCATAAATACGTCATCAAGGGGTTTGAAATGGTGCCGGAAAAGAAGCCGACAAAAAGGAAGAAATGGGTGTGGCCAACCAGAGCACGGTGGCTGGATGGTGGACGGGTGTGTGAACCAATCAGAAGTCAGAGGTGTAACCAACCCTCAGGTCCTCAGATCAGCCCACCGTCTCAGGTTGAATGCTCGCGCACGACTAATTAGCTACAAGTGGGCGTGGCCACGTGACCTCCACTACTGTCACGGAGGAAAAGGCAACCCCTTCCAATGGTAACAATTCATTACTTTAGCGATAAATAGTGCGCTGCATAATTCACGTCTAGTATGCAAAGAGTCAGTGTTATGTTCGAGTAACAACTTAGAATAATCACTAGATGTAGTTGGGTAAATTCCAGACTTCATAAAGGCTAATATTTAAGAAATTTCCTTCGCTCTCGCTCTACTGTCAGTTGTTGAGTTAAGTAATAAGGATACCAGATCACGGAAGCATATTACAGGAGGCAACGTAAAAAAGTAAGGCGAGTATTAATCCCGTATTATACGGGACAGTCCCTTTTCTAAGTACATCAATTTGTACACGCAATTATTTTAATAAATTACGTAAATATTTTGTATTTATGCAGAAGTCCCGTTTATGATCGTTTAGAAGGAGTTAATCAAAATCTAGAAAGTACGGAAAAAAATTTCAGATGAAACACAATAGGATGACATCACCAGTGCTACAGTTTACAAGACTTTATATTCATATTGACCTGAAACTAAATAGCAATCATCGGTATGGGTGTTCCAAAATGAACCTAAACCAACAAAAGTGGTGCGCTCGCAAAGCATTTCAAAGCAAATGATTGCTTGTTTTTTCGGAAAAACCGGTCATGTTGAAACTGTTGCATTGGAAGATCGAAGAACAGTTACTAATGATTGATATACTTCAACTTGTCTCCCCCAGGTGATCGGTGAAATTAGAAAAACCAATATAAATAAGCGAATCATTCTGCACCATGACGATGCAAATGCGCACACACCCCTACAAATTGTACAATTTTTGACTAGTCAAAATATCTAACTAATGACTCATTGCGCATATTCTCCTGTTCTGTCTCCCAATGACTTTTTTTGTTCTAAAACATGAAAAATAAGATGCGTGGTAAACGTTTTTCATCATCTAAAGAGGCCGTTGAAGCTTTTGAAGTACTTGTTTTGGAGGTACCTAGCTCAGAGTGGCAAAATGTTTTGAAGATTGGTTTTCCGAATACAAAAGTGTATAGATCTTAAGGGAGACAAACAATAAAACAACTTTACGTAACATGAGTGCATTTTTACATTTTCACGAATTTTAGCAATTTCCCTTGTAGCACTTTTGTCGACTTAGATAAAGTTAAGTTTTAATACATAACTTTTTAAATAAATAATCGTTAGGTGTAGTGTGTATCTAGGACGATAAAATGCCAAAAAGAAAGTGTACGTTTAATAAAGATTTGGAGAGTGAATATCCATTTATTAAAATGCTTAATTTGAATTAAAATGGAATAAATTGCTTAAAATGTTGTGCACAGTTTTCACTTGCACATGGTGGAAAGGCGAATACTGTTCAACACATATCGACACTTAAGCATAAAAAAGCAGATATTGCTTCTAATAGTGACAAAGTGTCATCTTTTTTTGGAGGAGTAGCAACGCATGGCGTTATTGCAGGTTCACATTCTATTGATATAAGTAATTTGACTGTAATCCCATTATATTTAGAGTCTTTATCAGTTCTACATACATAAAGACAATATTTACATCGATTGGGGCTTATATCTCGATAATGCAGTTGTTAGCGCGGTACTATAGCAAAATACAGGTCGTACGTCCAAATCCTACTCGAGGTAAACTTTTTATTTATGTATTTAATAAAATTAATAATAATTTTTTATTAAATTTTTTGAAGTTGGGCTATGGTTTCTTCATTAACAAGCTTCCACATTTCATTTGTGCTGCAGGTGGAATCTGAAGAGTCTTCTAGCTGATTGGTCCTGCGCGCATACTGGCTAAGGCTGAGCAGTTTGAATGATGGGCCTAAGCGCAGGCCACGCCCACTGGTTTATGATTGATAGACTCTGTACTCTAATTGGAGGACTGGCTTAATTGCGTTTGGCGGCTTGGAGGGTAACGCCTTGAAGGCTCCACATTCTGACTGGCTGGTTTTGTTTGTTCGTGGTGCTATCTAGTGGGGTATTTTTAAAACTAATGAATGATTACTGTTATAGATGTAAATCGTGGCTCCACCTAGTGGTATATTTAAAAAGTAAATGTACATCCCTGTAATTGTGATGGCGGAAAAACTTGATATTTGAAATAGTATTCTAATAATGAGGGCCCCACACCGTCTCATAGGATACCGATAGGTCCCCATTGTTTATTACGGAGGGAAATCTTAAATTTTGAACTGGTATTCTAATAATGGGGGCCTCATACCATCTCGTAATACACCGATAGGGCTCCGAAATTTATTGTCGGGTCTTAGCCCCTTACAGGACTCTCTTGTGTGTTATAGTGGGAAAACTCAAAATTTGAAATAGTATTCTAATAATGAGGGCTTCATAACATCACGTATGACAACGATAGGGCTTCGGAATATGTTCTCGGGTCTTAGTCCCTTACAGGGCATCTTGTTTGTTATGGTGGAAGTTTTAAATCGTGTTCTAATAATGGGGGTCTCATACTATCTCATAGGAGAGCGCCAGCCATCGAAGCGTCCTAGCCCCAGTTCAGAGGGTCTCTTTTGTTGTTTGTGGTGCATTCTACTTCCATATTTTCGAAAAAGCTAATGGAGGTTTCCTGTAATAGGATCTGGACGTGGTTTTATCCAGCGATATATTTTTAAAGTGTTGGAAGGCGAGAAAACCTAAAATTTGTAAGAACACTCCGAAAGTAGGATTCAACACCATCTCATAGGATAGTGCTTAAGTCTGGCAACTTGTACCTGAGTATAAGCCGCAGTTCAGGACCCTGTTCCTCTATTCTATCTATACCCTTTTTGGCTTTCTGCCATCTTGTTTGCGCAATTTTGTTTCTGTGACGTTTTTGGTTTCCCGTCATCTTGTTTCCGTCGGTTTTTTTCGTCATCTTGTTTGCACCATCTTGTATTCGGGGCATGGCTCCACCTAGTGGTATATTTTAGAAGTACACTGTTTCCGAGTCGTGTTCCACCAAGTAGTATATTTTAAAGGTTCCTGCAATTGTTATGGAGGGAAAACTTAGTTTTAAATAGTATTCTAATCCTGAGGGCTTGATATTGACTGATTGACCTTTTGTGCACTAATTTTAAGTTTAACTCTGTTTTGTAAATAACTTTATTTAGTGTTCAATAAATGGCAATAATAATAAGACACCTCTAGGGCGCGGAAATTTGTTTTAGGGATCTAGGCCTTCTGTTTTGTAAATAACAACGGCCCCATCGGTTTTCCTCGAGGTTAAAATCAAATTTCACCAAACGCGGGTATAAGATCCTTGTAGTTTAAGAGACTCACATTAAAGTTACGAGAGGCCATACTTAAAACAGCTGCTGCACAACCAGACGAATTACTTTTAAAGATAAAAAGATTAAAATGGGGTGTGGAAATTTACGGTGTCCAAAGAAGGTTGCAAAAGATAGATCCGAATAAACGTAACACCAGACGACTTAAGAGATTGGCGTAACCAATAAAGTATGTAATCGTACAAACACTCTAAAACTTATACATAAACAATAATCACACAAACCAAAACAAAATAAACTAGTCAACAAGCAAGTGCAAACACACCAAACAAGCAAGAACAGCAGCGGAGTCTCAGCAGGCAGGATATTTTAAAAACTAATGGAAGATTCCTGATATTTTAATGGACGGGCTGCTTTGAAATTTCACTGTATTATTCGTTGCGTTTGAAATAAAAATATCTGAGCATTAGTTATCGCAAATCAAATTAATTAGAGTTAAATTTTAAGCGAACAAATACATTGCGTAAGGTGTTAATTATAATCACCACCTTTAATTAATTGTGTATCATACTTGTCAGCAGAAAAAGCTCGTTATTTGTTTTAAGCTTAAAATAACAATTATTGTTAAGGCAAATCCCTTTTCAATAACGACTTTATGTGCTGCGGTTGTACATTGGCTGTTTTTTTGTAAGATTCAAACTGCAAGTCTAAGATGTTGAATTCAGATGTTGATTCGGTGACTCATGTAAAGGCGCTTACACCAAATTGCCCCCAAGCGTTTGTTTATTTTCTGCACGGTAACTCAAATCAGCATCTTAGACTTAAATTTTAAATCTTGATTCTACATCTAAAATGTTGGCAGAAGCTGATAAGTTGAATAAGGTGATCGGGTTGAAAGGAATGCTTGAAACTTGTTTATAAATTTAGGGAAGTGTTGACAGGACCAGATTCAAATCAACATTATAAATTTGAATTTTAATCTTGTTTCCATATCTAAGTGTTTTGAAAGAAACTGGTTTCAGATCAAGAAGTAATTACAATGTGTTGAAATCAAGATCTTAGACGTTCATCATGTTTTTGTATCTAGGATCCTCAGACTGAAACTGGTTTCAGGTCAACATACTGAATAAGTCGAATAAGGTGATAGGGTTAAAATGCACTATTGAAACTTGTTTACAGACTCTTGTGACAGAGGCTAGTTTCTAATCTACTTCTTAGGCTTGCATTTTAAATTTTGTTTCTACATCAAAGATGCTTTTATAGAAACTGGTTTCAGAACAGCATCTTAAGCTCATGTCTAGTATTACTTAACGCTTTAATAATTGGGACGTAATTAAAATCTATTTATGGATTTTCTTGTAAACGTATTAATAATTGCTTCGTTGACCTTGTTACGGGTGAAAATGGCAATAGATCGGAAGTAAATAGGATAGCCCATAATACGCGAGACACAATAAGAGTAAGTCAAGATCGTACGGGCGCCATGATGTTTATAAATCCCAAAATGCGATGGGTCACAGCTAAGTTTCCAAATAAACAAAACAAACTTGCTTACCCTTTTGTCGTACACCAATTAAATCAGTGAATTAACAGCCGGTACGATGGTTTCTATAACACTCCAAAATATTTGCATGTACCCGCAAAAAAATGACATGATAAAAGACCAGTTGATCGGTCAATGATCTTGTTTACTCTATTTTTGGGTTACGTTAAACCTTGCGATACTTATCTTTTAACATGAAATTTTAACAAAAGCTCAAAATAGTTAAAATTCTAACACAGAAATTCTCATCATTCCTTACGTTACAGCTTTTATTAAAACAAACAAAAATTGAACCTTGTCGCTTTCAAGTTGCACAAATCAAAATTCCCATCACATAAGTAAACTACTCGGTGACTTGAACGTAAACGAAATATCTAATCTTTTGAATTTGGTACTCCGTAAATAATAACAACGTAGTAACAAAGGAACAAGTTACAATAATATTATACACTGTAATGAAATAATACTCTCTAGTCATTAACAATTTATGATAATGATTGTAAGTAAACAATCAGCGTAATAATACATGTAAAACACATTCAATTTAGTAAAATGACTTAGTTAAATAGGACGCCTCTGGAGTGGGGCTAAAGCTCTATGAGAAGCTTAGGAGACCTATCGGTGTCCTATGAAATAGTATGTATTCCCGTTATTAGAATAATATTTCAAATTTTAACCTTTCCCTCCATAACAAGCACTTAGCCCTGTAAATGGCTAAGACCCGAGAACAAGTTCCGGAATTCTATCGGTGTCCTATGAGATAATTTGAGGCCCCCGTTATTAAAGTACTGTTTCAAATTTCAAGTTTTCCCGCCACAATAATTACAAAGATCTACATCTACTTTTAAAATATACTGCCCTGTGGAGCCACGGCCAACCTCTATTATAGAAAACATTAATTAGTTTTTAAAATACACAATTAGATGGCACCACAAACAAACAAAACCAACCAATCAGAATGCAGAGTCTTAGGTCCCCAATCAGCATATGTTACTCCCACGACACCATCCACGACTACATCCTTCCAATCAGACCTCAGAGCCTGGGGGCCAGGGGGCGTGGCATGCCCAATCAGAGAACTCAGTCTGAGGGAGTATGCGCGCAGGGAAAATCAAACAGAAGTGGCCGTGATCACGTAGGAGAGGGTGTAGGTCACGTGGCAAAAGTGGGCGTTGTCGAGTGAAAGAGGGGCTTGGGCATGCCCATTGTGATAGGATTACGATTTTCTAGCGATTTACCGTCAAATTGTTGCTGTTGAGTTGAGCTGTATGGATGAATTTGTTTTACGTGTGTCGCGACCTTTAAGGATGGTGTGTTTCGAGTTTTTTTTGTTTGTGAATTATTATCCCGTAATTTAAGGAATTAACTATGATAGGAATTAGGTTTGAAATCGTCGGTAATTGGTTTCTAAATTTATTGAGTTTTCTTCGTAATAATATATTTAAAGTTTGAGAGATTGTTTTCATTATTATTCCCCGGTTATTGAATGTTGAGGAACGTTTTATTTGTATATAGTTGTATATAAATTTAAATAATGTTTATTTCGTTTGATTTCCTTAAAATTTAATAGAAAGTTTTGTAAAATTAAGTAACTTAAAGAAAGAGTGTAGATGTAAATGTATTTGATATCGTTCTGGCGACAAGAAGTCGAGTGATTGCAGTGGTTCAGCTTAATATTGAGTATGTTGGTTTTGAGTCATAAAGATAGAATGTGGGACTAACTGCTTGAACTGAAAATACAGAGATACTTTTCACGTTGATTCTGCTGACGTTTGGAATTTTGAAAATTATCGAGTCCTTGCGGTTGAACACGAAGTTTGTGTGTAGGGGGTATCAAATCTTCTCCTTCCGTTTCTTAATTGGTGGAACTAAATTAAATGAGATTTTTTTGTGAGTGGTGGGATTCAAAAATCCAAGATGGATTTTTGGTAATAATTTGGAATTCTGAAACTGACAGCGCTCCCAGTAGTAGTACTGTGACGTTTGTTGTTACGGCTTAAGGGGTTGATTAGAACGTTGATATATTGGACCTTTCGGTGTTTAACGAACGAACTTTCGTATTGTGAGGGTAGTTATCTACTTTTTGAAGAAAACCTGTGAAGGGATTTTAAGTGAAATTGTTCAATCACCAAAGGACTAGACCTAGTGCCGATTTCGATTTTACGTAATCAAGTTACCTAGAGATCACCGTCGTGTTATATTAGTGCTTCTGTGACCTCATTAGTTTATGTCGCTTTTGCGGATTTATTAAATTAACGTTCTTGAAGTGCCACTTAATTGCCGTGTAGGGCGTGTTGAAGTACAAAGAAACTTTCGCAAAATATTAAAATTATATTTATTTAAATAAAGTTAATAACCTTTTGGATTGGTAGTGTAAAGAAAACTATTTTAAAAGAAGTTTTTAGTTAATGCAGTAACATTTCACCGAGATTCAATCAAGGAATCGTTTGAGTACAAAAACAAATAGTCAACCTTATCACTCATCATCTTGTGTCAGACTAGGGAGATTCCGTATCCGTAGTAGCAGTAATCGGTCACCTGGTTCATTCTCGATTGTTGTAACACAGAAGAGGTGCCAATTTAGACAGTAAGGTAGTATAACATTGTGTTTTATTGAGTATTTACAAGATTTCTTGTGTGTACCTCGAATTATTTGTTTTGTTAACGAAGGTTTGAAAGCGGAGTCGTGTACCTTTTAAATTAAGTTGTTGCTTGGGTTTATTTATTGTAATTAATCATAATTCTGACGCTTCGCCTTCACACCCTTCATCTTAGTATTAAAGGGTAATTGACCCTGAAGGAGTGTGGTTAAATAATCCACGAAATATTTAGGTTAAACAATTTAGTACGGTGTTACGCAGAATTTTGGCCAGACCTCCCGTCGCCAATTAAGGATTTGTTATCTTTTCGTATTTACGCATTATCGTATGTATGTATGCATGTATATTATTTTCTTATCTTATTACAGCTTTGTTTAGGTTTTATAAAATTGTTTTAATTCTGTGAAAACCCCTTTTGTGTTACATAAAAGTTTTTTTGCAAATTGCAAGTTCACCGGTAATTTAGGAGCTTAAGTTTTAACGTAACGAAGTGACAGTTTCTTTATTGAGTAATAGCGTTAATAATATTCAGTGATTCATTTGACTTCTAGTTGATTATTAATTCATTTAGAGTGCATTCAACAAAGGTGATTTTTTTTTGTTTTGTTTTGTTAAGATTATTATATAATGCCTAATTATTTACACTGAGGTGTAGTAACGTAACGTAATATTATTGAGTGATTAACACGCTTTTATTTGTCAGGCGTGTAGTGCTATTTTGAAGCTCTATTTCAGGTGATTTGCTGAGTTGCTGTCCAGTACACCTGGGATTGATTGCGGGTAGGTAGGCGTATGTTTTTTGTATGTTTAGACACGCTATGTACTCGTAATTTTGGCACGACGTCTCTTATTTTGACTACCAAACATTCTGGCGCCCTAAACCGATCTGATTACGTCTTCATCCCCTACTTTGACTTACGTACGATTTACTATTCTGGTTGTGCAAAATTTATCAACATCATACCTACTCCCATACGCTGACTAGTCGGGGCAAAAAGGCCAACTTTATCTGTAATCCCGTTCTACCACCCGTTTATATCGTTACACCATACAGGAGTTAATTTTTCTATTGAAGCATGGATACATGTTCTAGTCCTTTTCTGTTTTCCTTTTTGTTTAGTACAATAGTCATACTGTCCGTATCCTATTTAAGTTTATAATTTGCTCCACTACTTCTACATTTGTACCTAGTTATTTAATTTTTGTTTTGAAAATGCTTAGTTGTTTTCTTTTACTTTTGTGAATATAAAACTAGGTTACTGTTTCTTGTCTCCAGGTTTGAAAATACAGTAATAGGTATTATTTGTGGTCGACTTTCATGATATGGACCTGCACTATTCATCATGCCGAACATGTTTTGGGACACCACCTGTTGCATTCTTTTAGTGCCATTTTAAGTTTTTGTACACATTTCTAATTGTTGACCTCAATGGACGGTTTTTGAAAATCTAGTACAATAGGTCTTTGTAGTCATTTCTTTTCGTCACTTGTTTTCCCAATACATTCGCTATTTATTATGTGATCAGTTAAAATGTCTTCTGAATCCTCACATTGGAGGTTATAGAAAGAGAAACAAATTAGCAAACACATTTTTGTAAAGATTGTAAGTACCTCTTCTAATTTATGTGGAAAGCTAACAAACACGTTAAACAAACCTTCCCCAGCTGCTCTAAGTACACTAGTCACAGTATTCCATAAAAAATATTACCATTTTATAATTGTTTGGAGCTTGGATCATATGATCATTCTACATACAGTAATTTACTTTTTGTATAATAATTTGACTTTTATCTACAGCCAAACTAATTTCATGTGATGCCATGATACTCCAGATATTATCACTTACTCACTAGAAACCAGTAAAAAGTTTAATATTTGAATGCAAACAAGTTTAAATTCTTATCATCCAGCAACTTTCTGTCTTGTCCTGGAGATATTTTTTATATTAATGAAATAAGTAATTAGTTGTATTTCATTGGGCTTTTATAAAACAATGTTGGTACTAACCATATCAGGCTAAGAAGTATTATTAAGAATGTCAAAATCGGATATCGTAATACACACCTGCATCACAAAGACATAATGAGGTCAGACGACATTTGGGTCCCGGACGTCCTAGACGTACTACTGATCGTGAAGATCGTGCTCTTCGGCTTGTAGGGATCGTTTTTCATCAACAAGGGAAATTGGTGATAGATCGACGTATCGAAGAATTCGATCTTTTGGGCTCAGATCATACCGACCATTGCTTTGTTTACCTCTAACTCCACGCCATCTTACTGCACGGCGGCAATGGTGTAACGAGAGGTTGCATTGGAATGTGCAATGGAATCAAGTCATCTTTAGTGACGAATCTCGATTTTGTTTATGAGCTCATGATGGTCGCAGATTAGTTAGAAGACGTCCTGGAGAAAGACGCAATTTGCAGTTTTCTGTACAACGACATACTGCTCTCACTAACGGTGTGATGGTGTGGGAGGGTATATGCCATGGAAGCAGATCTCCTCTAGTAGTTATTGAGGGAACATTAAATGCAAATCTGTACATTAACAACGTTCTTGAACCAGTATTACTACCATATCTGCAAGAAATAGGAAATCCATTTTTTCAGCAAGATAATGCCTGGTCGCATACCGCAAGGGTTGCTACGGAGTTTCTAAATAATGATAAAGTTGATCCGCTTCCATGGCCTTCACGTCCGCCAGACTTATCACCAATCGAACATTTGTGGGACATGGTAGGACGGAGAATAAATGATCTACAGCCACTCCCAAATAATGTTGATGCCCTTCAACAACGGGTTTTAGGAGGGTGGGATAGTGTACCTCAGGTTAACATAGATTCACTCATTTCAACTAAGCCTAATCGGCTGAATGTGTGAGAAACAGAGGAGGGTCGACGTATTATTAGTGTTAATAATATTTGTATCTGCGCTAAAATTTTCGTCGCTTATTAATAGGAATAAAATAAACGTTTTCTTAAAATTCCATCAAAATAAATCAGCGTTTACTGTGTGTTCATTTGTTTATGGCCACCAGTATATTTTATATATTTTAAGATACAGGTGGGCCCAGTTGCCAGAAAATTGGGATAAGTGGGTCATCCAGGCCTACTTTTCATAAGAAACGACAGAATCTATAATTGGGCGCAGTGCTTGTTTATTTAGAAATCAGATAAAATATTCAACCTCTTTATAAAACAAAGTTTCCAAGTAGTACCTTTTAGTTAATGGGGGAGTGTTGCCTAATCGTACCATTTTTAACGTATCGAATCCTCTATGTCATCGCTTCTCTGTCTCCCAACTGGTAAAATATACCTCTTCAGAATTTTATGTAATTAATAAAATACACTAGCATTGCGTTCGGTACAATTTAGGAACACGAGTTCCTAAATCGTACCTAACAAATTAAATTGCCTAAACATATAAAATAAATTTTATTAAAAAAACGAACAGAAAAAAATGGATTGAAAATGGTTTTGAAACATAACGAAATGTTTTAAAAATAAAGTGTCAATAATTTAATTACACAGTTCACATATACAGGGTTAGGAAAAAGTACCGGAACGCTTAAATATCTACAAAATCGCGAAAGTTACGATTACAAAATTCGGCATTTGGGGGTTTCGGGGCGCGCGGAATTGGAAAATGATATCGGCACTGTTGCCAGATTTCCTAACTTTGCGCTATACGTAGTCATTTTGTTTTCTTAAATAGAATGCCCTATTTATTTTTACTGCAATCAATTGGGCGTCTCAAACTTATGAAGATCTCAAATTTTCAAAATTTTATCTCTACTAGTTGCCGAGATAAGACAACACCGCGTTTTCAGTAACAAGTACCGAAACGCTTAAATATCCGCAAAACCGCTAAAGCTATGATTACAAAATTCGGCATTTTGGGGTTCTTAGGCATGTGGAATTGGAAAATGATATCGGCACTGTTGCCTGATTTCCCAATCTTGCGCTGCACATAGTCTTTTTGTTATCTTAAATGGAATGTCCCATTTATTTTTATTGAAATAAATGACTTGAGTTATGAAGGTTATCTTTTTATTTGTGATTGGCCACTTTCCCTTGCACTTTAACTAATAACAATAATGCAAAGATATGAAGGAGATTAAAAGCCAATGGACTAAAACAACAATAACTTAATTAATTAATTAACAATAGAATTAATAATTAACGACACTAACTTTTAATTAAATGCTCAAAGTGGGCTCCATTATTTGCCTGCCGGTATCCAAGTCGATCATAAAATTCTCGCAATGTGTTGCTCAACATATCCGGTGTTATAAGTACAATTTCGATGCGGATTCTTTCGCAGAGTTCGTTCAAATTTTCTGGACGACTTCTGTAGACACGGTTCTTCAAATGACCCCACAAGAAGAAGTCCAGTGGAGTCATATCAGGGGATCGAGGTGGCCATTCTAATGCTCTACGTCTTCCAATCAGCCTTCCTGGGAATTGGTTGTTTAGAAATTGCATGGCTTCTCTTGAATAATGGGGCGGAGCACCATCATGTTGGTACCAGATTTCACCTACATTTCTATTTTGTTGAATGGCAGAAACTATACTTTCTCTAAGGAGCTCCAAATACTTTCGCCCTGTTAATGTACCTTCTATGAAAAAGGTCCGATAATATTGTTTCCCAGTATTCCCGCCCAGACGTTAACTTTCTCAGGATATTAGGTATGAAGTTGTTCCATCCATTGGGGGCTACCTCTAGACCAAATTCGGTAATTGTGCCTATTAACTTGGCCGTTCAAGCAAAAAGTAGCTTCGTCACTGAATACAATTTTGTGCGCAGAATAAAGATCTTGATATTTTCCATCATGATTTCGGCGAATTCATTGCGGCGGTCAGGATCACCCTCTAACAGCTCTTGAGTGTAATAGATCTTGTACGGCTTTAATTTATTTTCCTTCAAAATAGTCCTTGCAGATTTTTGACAGATGTCGGCATTTATAGCTAACTGGTTAGTGTTTACTTTTGGATTTTCCTCTATTTGTAATAAAACGTTTAATTTATTTTCATCATTTGTAGCAGTTCTTGGGCGTCCGGTTCTAGGTAAACATTTTATGGACCCTATTTCCTCGTAACGCGACAAGTTCTGTGTACGGTAGACTTTTTAATGGGTTTATTAGGATAACGATCATTAAACAAGTTGCAGACTTCATGATATGTCCTTGTTTTATTTCCATATCCACGAAAAATCAAAATATCAATACGTTGGGTTTGTGATAGAACAAAAGCCATAATCAAATTATAATTTTGTAATCGATGCAATATTCAGCGGCTTAACTGACAATGATGTGTTTAATTTGTCATTGTTATAACATGGCGACGGCTACAGTGTTGAAAACAATTGAATCAGTGTTTACTTATTCGTAGGGTATTCATATTTTCGGGCATCTCCGATAAATTTATTGTATGCTCATTCTAAAATAAGTAACCATCCCATAATATTTCTCACTAGTATCTAATAGTATAAACAGAATTTTGAGAATTTGGGATCTTCCATTTAAGATAACAAAAAGACTAAGTATTGAGATATTAATAACTTGAGACGCCCAATTGATTGCAATAAAAATAATAATAATAAAAAGAAAACAAAATGACTACGTGTAGCGCAAAACTGGGAAATCTGGCAACAGTGCCGATATCATTTTCTAATTCCGCATGCCTAGGAACCCCCAAATGCCGTATTTTGTAATTGTAACTTTAGCGGTTTTGCAGATATTCAAGCGTTCCGGTACTTTTTACTGAAAATACGGTGTCGTCATATCTCAGCAACTAGTAAATCTAAAAGTTTGAAAATTTGAGATCTTACTAAGTTTGAGACGCCCAATTGACTGCAATAAAATATATAGGGCATTATATTTAAGATAACAAAACGACTACCTGTATCGCAAAACTGGGAAATCTGGCAACAGTGCCTATATCATTTTCCAATTCCGCGCGCCCCGAAACCCCCAAATACCGAATTTTGTAATCGTAACTTTCGCGATTTTGTAGATATTTAAGCGTTCCGGTACTTTTTCCTAACCCTGTATACATCTTCACATTTAGTGTTAATCCACAACACACTCTATGTGGACCCACTGTTTGCACTACATACATTGAAACCACTTTTCTCTTGACTTGGACCTAGAATATGGTTCAGAACAATACGGGTACCAGGTATCTTCTTCAGAGTTGTCTTCGGAGAAGTCTTTATTAACTGAAAAAGTTATTGTAGTTCTTAACGCTGCTGCTCTTTTCGTTTGCTCCCTTCTCTGTTGAGCGGAGGGTAAATTATCGATTGTAGAAAGTTCTGTACGTTTTTTGGATACAACAGAGTTTTTTCTTGGCCTTGTCATGCTCCCTATCGTTGTTTAAGGCGCGTTTTACCTTATCTGTTGCTTTTTGGGCTTTCTTTGGCTTCCTATAATTGGTCTTTGTAAGGAGTTGACGTTAATTCTACAGCTTGTTGTGCTCTTTTGAAGTTTTTAGGGATAACTGGTTGAGGTGGTGTTAAATCCTTAGATGTTGATAGTAGATTTAGATTTTCCGGGGAAGCAATGGATGTATTTGGGGTTTCAGAAGTGTCATTTAAGATAGATACATCAGGGTTTGGTATTGGTACTGGTTCTGGCAGTAAATATTCCGAATCTGTGAACTGATCATTCCTAAACACACTTCGATCAACAGACCGGCATCCTGTACTTTTAAAGCATCTTTCCGCAATAGCTACTGTTGCTGATTCTCTATAGGACTCGGCAAGAAGTTGTGACATTTGAAATTGGCTTATTGTTTTCTGCCACGATTATCTCTCAACCAAGTTTCAGCGGCCTGAATAAAAAATGACCTTAAAGGTTTAAAAAAACACATCCAGAGGTTGCAGTCTGTGTACTGTGTCACCAGGTAATTGTAACATTATTCCAGATTTATTGGGTAAATATAGCGTTTCCAAAATCGTACAGGTACGAATTAGGATACCCAAGGTGGTACCATTTGAGAGCTTGGACGAATTTAGACACATCGCCTTACCACAACTTTACTCGAATGTTTTATTAATTTATTTTATTGTAGAAACAATCTTCACACTGCTTACTTTCAGCTTAAATTATCAAAGTTCTTGGAATATTACTACTAAACACTAAAAACCGTAATGCTTACCATGCAAATGTTACATCAGCGGGTACCAAAACAAAACAACGTTTGTACACTGTCATTTCTACTTCAAACTAATCATATATCACGTGGCGAACTTCTAGAAGGGTAAAAGTTCCGCTCTCATAACGAAGATGGCGTTAGGTGTTGTAAATTAAGAGAAATTGAAGAGACACGATTTTCAAGCTGGAATGAATTGGGCGCAACCTTCCCCTACAAACAAAAATATAAAGAATATCCTCAAGTGAAAAATAACACAAATGATTTTCAAATACTGGAGTTATGTAGTTATTACTTTACTCATACTCAAACAAACACCCTTTCAACTCTGATTACCCCTTTTGTTCATGGAGATTGGGGGTCTAGTTGGTCTTGAAATATCCTCTTCTTCGTACCATAAGACGTCTTCCTCTTCTGGCCATTGCCAAAAAGTTAAACCAGCGTTCTTCATATGTTTAAAATTTACTTGGTCACCTTTCAAATCTTCAAGTTGCCCAGGGTATTTGGTACCATTGCATGATACAATCACAAATCATAACCTTTAGCTATTGTAAAATAGGTGGCGTAACATGTAACTGTGTTCGCAAACAAATATTTAAAACAAATTGAGTAGTTTACAATCACATTAAAAGAGAGATTGAAACAATAGAATGGTACCCTACTTAACTTGGGTAAAAGAAAGAATCGAAATCTGAAGTAACCTGAGAGTATAGTAGAAAATTTACGGTAACCTAGTAAAAGAAAGATCAGGTAATCGATAATAAACATGATCTAATATTATACACGTATTTTTGTATCGTGATCAGATGTGCGTGTTTGGTCACCTATACTACGGGATATTGTTTAATTAACTTAAAAATTATTATGTAACAATGAATTTATGCGTTACCTGCATTAATCACAGAAACGAAATTAATTACAAACCCATAAACTGTAATTAATTACACAGTAATATATTGTAATTCAATATAACAATGACAAAAAAATTACTCGACTAGCAAATCAGTCAAACGGTCCTGAGACTTCAGAGCACTCGGATAGCGTGAGCGTTTTGAAGTGCGGATAAAAATAAAGAACATCGTACGATCTGGGCCTAATAGTGTAGAATCCGAAGAAGGTGGTGGACCTAAAAGATCACCAAACAAAATATGTTCTCATTCAAACAACGCATAGTAAGGAGAACGCCAATAACTTCATGCTTTGTAGAACGAATAGAACACCCAATCTTATCTAAATTAACACCCCACTTACGTTGATTCTGTGTGGAATAAGAAGATATAAGGGTTTTTCAAACTCTGTTAATTCTTTCTGCAGGATTCGCTCTAGAATGGTATTAAGCGTTAAAGAGAATGGTAGTTCGATAATCGGAGCATAATTGAGTAAATTCTTTATTCGAAACTGTACACCATTATCACTAATAATATATTGTGGAGTACCGAACATCAGAAAGATATTGTCTTTCACTGCTTGTCAAACAGCAGAAGCGGTAGCAAGACGTAAGAAAATTTGGTAAAGCAATCAGACACAACTAAAACGGAAGCATGTACCTTGGAGGATCTAGGAAGAGGACCGACTATATCAAGACATAAGATAGCATGCATATACGAGTATCTCGTCCAGTAAGATTAAATACCAATGATCGGAACTCTTTTCAAGCAAATTTATACTTAAGCTAACACACCTAGTATAACTAATATGACACAGACACGGTAAATATATATATATATATATATATATATATATATATATATATATATATATATATATATATATATATATATATATATATATATATATATATATATATATATATATATATATATATATATATAAGGTAAGGGCTATAATATCAGCTTATTCATCTAGCGTTATTTTACCTGTATAGGTCGAAGACGAGCTATACTGTAATAATTTACCACGAACTGGTTAAATATATTTCTTTCAATTTACATATCGTAGTTTAAGCCTAAAGAAAGATTCTAATTGTAACGAGTTTGAAGAAAATCGAGCCAACTCACCATGTGGGTGTAAGCAACACATTTTTTATATCCGCAATAACGCAGTAGCGATTCTATTACTTCATCAAATAAAGAAATAATTTTTGAAGGAATACTTCTCCTCTAGAAATGGTGATTTACACCCAGAAAACAGAGAAAGTTTCTAAAATATAATTTTACGCCTCAACAAAATGGCCGTGTTGAAAGAACCACACCTTCGGAAAAAGGTATTCAACAGAATCGTTCTTATCAAATTTTGTAAAAATGTTAAACAGATGTTTGTTTTCAAATAAAACGTGGTTAGTAATACGGAATTATTTAATGGTATCACCATCTAGTGGGGATTTAGCAAAGTGACAGGTACCTAAAAAAATGTAAGAATTTGAAAATAACCAGAACCTATGTATAGATGGTACTAGCAGGTTTATTTTAAGAATTTCTGTTATAGAATACAAAGTTAAATACGAAAAGAAATAATTCCTTTATAACGCAATAAAAGAAAATCATTTAATCCATTATAATAAATGGTAAAGGCGCAGTAAATACAGAAAAATTAAATCACTAAATCATAATTATATCTTTTTTTATTGCAAAAAAATGTCTTATTTTTTGATTAAATGAAGAGTAGGTACATCATAATGAAGAGAGTTGCTATTGATGAGACTAAAAAAATGTAGTGTACAATATGGTGTCTGCAGGTTTTTATATATTGGCTAAGCTCTTCAAGGTTAAAATTTATTGGTACATTACAATTCATACAAATCAATTTTCAAGGTTAAAGTTTATTGACAAGGTATTGAGAAGGAATTATTTTACAGTTCTTATGCTAGGTTCTTCAATGTTCTTAGAAATAGCAAAATAAGCATTCTTAACCAATGACTCATGTAACTGGCTTTGTGCATGCATAGGTCAAGGTGAGTATTGTCGGACTTTGTGCATGCTCGGGTATCCTCATAGAGTCTACGCATCTATATAAGTTGAAATTTTATAATCACATATCATTCGCTTCGACATCATGTTTTTCTAAAAAGTATATATGTAAAAGCACTGTTTTTGCACAGTAAAATCACTTACGTATTTACTATTGCAATAGTCTGTGTAAATCTAATCAGAAAATCAGTTCTATTTGTTTAAATGTAACATGTAGAAATACTGCACGATTGCATAGTTATATACAACGCGCTAATCAAGACAGCCTGACAGATATATAAAAGTAATGATTGTTATAATTGATGTCCAAGGCTTCAAAACAGCAAGAAATATGTTTACACCTAAGGAACTAGCGATATATAAATGGAGAGCAATTTTCTCATTATGTATTCAAGCCTCCATTTCCATGGCACACCTTGGATAGTGAATTTCAAAAACAAGCTAACTGGTTAATTAACAACCACCACTTTATCAAGTGGGAATATGGATATACCTCTCCACGTCTATTCCCTCGTATACTTAGTGATTTCATATCAACAACAGATGAGGTGTACGTTAAAGGACTAGAGAAAACCGATTATATTCAAAAAATTTGTAAAATAACGTATTACGGTATTTGAATAACAACCTACTTTACCCAAACTTAATGCATGCTGTTTTTTTCATACTCAAAACACGTCACTGCGATTTGGATCATGTATATCATTTATATGACAAAATTGTAATGAAATTCTAATAAATAAAGATTTATTAACTAACATCTATATACATATCTTATTCACATGTATTACCTCAACGCTTTTATGAGTATTTCAAAGAAGAACTGGATCGCTTTTCCCAAATACAGACAGCTGTAATTCTTAGAAACAAGAAAAAATTATTGGGGTTGTTGAGAGAGAGAGAGTGATGAAACTTATCATCACTTTGTGTGGATGTCTTTTCATATTTATTCATTATCTCAAAAAGTTAAACATACCGTGCACATTAGCACCAGGCGTGTATGCAGCTCATTTTACACAAATGCTTATCCTTACATAACGTTTATTTGATTGTACACTCATAATACATCAATATATATTTTTGGCCTCCTGAAACGTAAAATTGACATTATAATCTTGTGAACGTATTTTAGAAATACTGGGTGAAAATTAAGACTAATCTAAATAGTACGACTTACGACAGACATATAAAACACAAAATCTTCAAAAACCTTAGGGTTACTCGAACCTCACTAACGTGTGACATAATTAAACGCTAGATGTGAACAGTGACAATGACATAAATCAGTGCATATAGAACGAGATAATCTGAGACGAAGTTACCCGACTTTTCCCTATGGAAATGGAACTATCAGGATATAACGTGCATTAAAAACATTTTTTTGATTAATTGGAAAAGAACTAAGCAGGCAGTGACCAAAATAACCTCTCTTATTGTTTCTTTTTTGCTATTCTTGTACTAGACACCAGTGTAATAATTGTAATAGTAGCCACAAACCTGAAGGTAAAAGAATTACATGGACGTTTTAGGTAATGGCAGTTACAACTGGCAAAATAGAATACCGTATGCGCCAAAATATGCAGTGTTCATAACGATCACGCAAATTTTGAAACAAATTCTGGAACATAGGTTCTGAAGTAATGCAGGCACAGTATTAGGTGAATCTGGACAGCTGAGAATTTTCTCGTTTAACATTCCCCACACATAAGCACCAGATGTTGTCAAATCGGGGAATGTGAAGGGTAGGGAACTCAGTCCCACGAGAAATGATTCGTCCTGGAAAGGCCAAAAATCGTGGACAATATCCAATCCTGACATACCTATCTTGCTCCGTCAATCGTTGTCCAACCTGTACTTTAAACATGATTTTCATTTGTGGACACAGTTACTAACCTACCAGACCTTCCCTTCTGTTGATACCATGCACTACTTGTATGACGAAATTTTGTAACGATAGACAGCGTAACGGTCTTGCTTGGAGCCGGCTTATTAAAATGTTCACTATATTTTGCTCCACTAACTTTAAACTCGGCCCGCTTTGATAACCATTTCCGTACGAGCGAAAATAATATTTCACTATGAACACTTCTTCCTCCATCGCGAAACCCAGTGCCACTTCCGACCACAGAGTACAATGTTCGTTACACAACTAGGAATTCAAAATGGTGATGAAACAACACCCGACATAAGCATGCGGGCTGCGCGAAACCCAGTACTGCATATTTTGGCGCATACCGTAATAGATAATGGCTAAATAAAATTAAAGGATAAACTACTAGTACTTACCTTTGTTGCTTCCGCCTGGAAAGGCTTTCAAATTCTCAAAATCGTCCAGAAACTTGTCTCTGGTCCAGACTTACCATAGGCCTAGATTTTTCTTGAAGGGCGACGTTCATTAAACATATCTTTTTGACTAATTTGAAAAGAACTAAAAAGGAAGTGGCCAAAACAACTTCTCTAAAGTTTCTTTTTGCTCTGCTTCTGCTAGGCAGCAGTATAATATACTCTGCGACATAAAAAATGCAACACCAAGATGGCGTTGGAATTTTTAGACTAAACTTGGCAAAAATGTTTAACTAGTCAAATGTAGTAATTGATTAAAATGTCAAAGAAATTAAACAAAAGATGAAGGCATTTTTTATTAATAATGTGTAGGACCACCCCTATTAGTTTCACACTCCCGCACCCTTCTTAGCATGAATTCCAACAGGTAGTCGACTTCTTCCTGAGGTATTTCATCCCAGGCAATCTGTAATTCATGCCGGAAAGTTTCTAGTGTCTGTGGAGGATTAGCTAATTACTTGAGTCTTCTACCCATCATATTGGATGGGCAAAAGGTCGGGAGATCTGGGATATTGACGTTATCGGCGCTCCATAGAATACCTTGCAATGTGGGGACGGGCGTTATCCTGTTGGAAAATCGGAGCCTCCAGCTCCTGGAGGAATGGAATAATATGGGGTTCTATCACTTCATCAACATATCGGTGGGCATTCATATTGCCTCAGATGAATACCAACTGAGACCTACTTCCATAAACAATAGCACCCTATATCATAACCCTCACAGTGGGGTGCACATGCCGCTTAACAGAAAACTGCACATGCGACCATCGTACATTCCCAATCAAAATCGGGATTCGTCACTGAAGACCACCCTACGCCATTCCACGTCCCAATCCAGTCGCAAGGTACACCACTCCAAAGATCGCTGTCGATGACGAGCCGTCAGCGGAAGCACAAGATGTGGTCGATAGGACTGCAAGCCAAAAGCTCTAATTCGACGGTAAACTGTACGAGGGGTTACAGGACGTCCTTCCTTTCCAAACCATTGATCGGCTATTGATCTTGTACTCGAAAATCGGTCTCTTAATGCCATTAATCAGATGGCGGTCCTGGACCACATTTGTCCGTCTTGGCTATCCACTTCCTCTTCTACGACGTTCTTGACCTTCTCTAGACCATGCTTGATAATACCGTACTACACAAGATTGATTACGGTTAAGACGATTAGCAATTTCTTTGAAACCCCATACATTTATAGACCACCTAGTCTGACTGTGAGTGACGATATGTTAAGGATTCGATGTAGAATAATAATGAAAATTGTGCATATTTGCACTTCCACTTTTATGAAATGTAGCCTCGTCACCAAACAACACAGTCGAAAAAATGTCTTTGCACCTGTATTTGAAGTCCCCATTCACAAAAGTGTACGCTTGTCTCAAAATCATTACCTCTTAGCCCCTATTACAATGGAATGTGTTAAGGATGCATATGATTTCTTGACAGAATTCTTTGTACCGAGGTGTAACTTATTTCTTGTACCCGTGAGATTGTACGGATGCTCGAACAAGGATTTTCAGTAACTGCTTGTAAAACATCCATTGTAGCTTCTTCTGTAATAACAGTTTTAGTTCTTTCTGTATTCTCATACATCACCGATCCAGCGTGGTTGAATCTTTCTAATAACCGTTCAAAAGCAATTTTATTTGGTTTGTGTTCTGGATAACGTTCGTTATAAATTCACATTGCCAGCAGACGATTTTTATTACTCTCACCTAAAATCCATGATATATCTATAAAGATTCCATGAGCGAAATTCATTTTACTTCAAATAGCTCTGACAGATGTCATAAACCTAATAAACGAATTGGCAAAATGTAAATGTTTCTTGATATTTCATAGCCTATACTTATTGCCTACCTAATTACTAAGAACGCTAAGGATGATGTGGTTCTAATTTAACTATTTAGTAAAACTGCATAAGAAATTTGACCCTCCTATACTACTTCTGGTACTTTTATCGACCTTTCAAAACATTTTACACACAAAATTGCTGCTTCTATTGGAAATACAATATTTAATCATAAAATTGAAATATCACAAACACTTTTCAGTTTTGGTATAATGAAATTGAAAACATAGTAAAATAACGTTCATTTGCCGATATAAAATACAAGGTGATCCATTTAAAAAAAATTGTGAAACTAATTGTATTCAAGTTTGTTTCAAGTCTATATAAGGTCTTTTAGATATGGAAGAAGATCTAGTGAATTATTACACTAGACGATCATCACATACATATGGCTGTAAAAGATTAATTTTAAAATGTGCAGTTTAAAGTATACTTGTACTTGCTCACGTGAAAGGTGTATTTAGGGTTTGGTCTTGGGCTGGGGGTTGGTCTTAGAGCTGGGGCTGGGTGACGGCTTCTTTTCGAGGGGCCTTTTTCAACCCTTGATGGGAATTTCAACTCCGAGTCGTTTTTTTTGTTAATCATTTTTTATTAATTAATTAATTGTTTTTTAACCCGGAGAAATTCTCGATCCTAATCTGTTGCCTTATAAGATGATCTTAAATCTGTATTCAGATAAGGGTACGCAAATAATCGTTAGATGTAAAAGATAGTTTATTTAATCTGTGTCTACTATTAACATTTATTAGAGCTTGTTTATCAGATATTTGAATGGTATAAAACTCATTTAAAGGATTGATTAGGTAATAATTACGTGCGGGAAAAATTGCCTGTATTTCCCCATATTACTTTATTAGCGTATTTTTATCAAATGAGATTGTTATTAAAATTATTTTAACTCCTATCTACAGATTGTTTAACATACGAAATTGATACATTGATTACGTATTAACTTGTAAGACACGTTTCGCTGAAGAGTACAATTGTATGCGCGTCCTAACATAATCTGCTAACTTATAAGGTGATCTTAAATCTGTATTCTGATAAATAGATTACAGGTTTTCATAATAAAATATTATTATAGTCGAAATGCCGTTTATTTCAAGTAATTGTTTCAATATATATAAAATGCGTGAGAGTGGACCTTGTATTATTTGTTGTAATATGTGTTACTACACTTTCTTTTTAATTGCCGGTTGTAACCTTCTACCTACACAACCTCCAACTTATACACAAATTAATAACGACCTCCATTAGTTTATAGCACTATTGCTTGGTACCGCATTTTTATTTACGTCGAACTCATATAATTATTAACGTTTCATTTTAATGGGGCTATCAACTATTGAAAGGTCAACCGTTAAAACTGTGTTCCTAATTGCAAGGTTGTTAAAACACGTCAGGTGGTATTTCGAAATGTTTATCTAGTGAACTCCTGTAAATGCATTATGCAATTAAAAGAAGAACAATAACGCCCTTGATATTAAAAAGACGATTAATACCTTTGCATTTCAATTTTAAAAAATCAAACGCTGTATTATGAGGATCAATCAGCGCGGGCATGTAAAATAGACTTTTTTAATTATGTCCATATAAAATTGTTAAAATAATATAAGAGTAAAAAGTTTATTTAAAGATTACTACCGAAGACTGTTCTGTAATAAAATGATAAAAGGGTTCTTTTAAACAAAGGTCGTAGATTTTAAGTGTATTTTTACATTTTGATTAATTAAAATTATTTTTCCAATGACGTTAAACGACTGATCTAGTTTAACAATAAGTGTTTTATACCGTAATGAATGTTATAAAAACGCTTAGCTAAAATAAAAAACGTTATTAAAATTATTACATTTCTTTTAATGCCAATTTTAGCTTCGTATGTACAAACTGTTATTATTACCTAACTTCACCTTCAGCAATAAGGTCATTCGGTATTAAACTAATTAAAACTATTAAACTAATTACAATTTTCAGGAAAAAGTGGCCAGAACTTTTTAAATAGTGTATACCTATTACAAATAATATTAAAATAGATTTAAAAAAATGTATCTTTGATCTGGCATGGCGTTCTAGAACACGCTGTACAATTGCGACTAATTTTAAAATATGACCCTTAAGACTGGCTACAATCAAAATTTTATTTGAATATCTTTGAGGGTTTAGAAGATATTGAATTTTATCAAATTAATGAACCACCCTGTATACAATTTTACTTAATCCATTCATAAATCTTTTGTCCTGTACATACATTCTATCTTTTTAATTAAATTTGCTAAAATTCTAGCTTATAATTATAATAAAGTAGGTTCCTTTTTTTTTAACTTTGTTTAAAAATGGTCTACGGTATAAAAATTAAATAAATTCTAATCTGTTTTCCTTCACATTCTTCCGAAATTCTTGATACGGCACTTCAGCCATTTTTAAAGGGCAATTCATTGTCGAACATCGAGATATTCAGATCATTAGATGTTTTGATCTTCGTTTTGTAGAAGGCATTTTTTTATTTCACGTTGGCTAAGCTTTCAATTGGGTTAAGAAGAGTTACGCTAAAAATAAGCAGATTTATACAAAGAATTTTCTTTAAATTATGTTACACAAACACACAAGAAAAGGGGGCTCCATTGTCCCCTCCTCCGGTAGAGCTCAAAATTGTAATACTCACCTCTTGTTGTCGTATTGGTTCACCATCAAATTGGTCATACATTATAGCTGTTGGTATGGTCTCAGTCTGCAGTCACTGTTTTAGAAGACCAAGACAAAAAAAAGGCCTACATAAGGTTCGTCCGCTGCCACCTTTAGATATCAAAATATCTAGGAACAAATAAGATCATTAATTCGATTTACTTATCGTTTACATTCCTTCATTATCATATCATTAATTAATTCTTCTTCCTCCTTATAATAATCTTCATATGTATTAGTACCTCTTACTACCTACCACGTGCATTTACATTCTATTCTCTATCGTGCCGTTTAATCCATTTTTCTTCCTCTCCTTTTTTTTATAAGCTTTATATAACAAAAAAAATTGTGCTAAAAATTGTTTATTTACAAAAAAAACGTAATTTATTATCAATGGTTTCACCTATTGTTACATTTTACAGGTTAACTATATTTTATCTATATGTATACTATGACACTCGTTTATTAAACAAGGCTATGACTCATCACGAAAAAGCATTATGCTAGGACTGTATAATACTCACCATAATCATTCAAATTTGCATGAATATAACTTTAAACGGACTTCAAAACCATGGTGATTCACTGTAAACTTTATGTATGACTGTAAAGTGGTTTTTTTTATCTAAAAACTTACTCACAATCAATAACAATAGATAAGGGGACGGGGTTATCTATGCTCATGATTGAATAATATCTCTACAGTTCACTTTTTTTTAGGTCGATAAAGAAGAAAACTGTAGTTATGTTCAACGACACGCACAGTTGAGTTAAATGTAAACTGAATTACTCTCGTGTTATTTGGGTGGCATAATGTCAACGCTATACATTACTTGATTTAGATCATTTCATTCTATTCCATAAGATACATTTTTTTCGACCAAAAATAATAAAAAAAAACAAATGTTTGTTCTTTAAGTTAATAGTATATTATTCAACAAGCATGTAATGATGACTGTTATTCACGCGGATTATGTTTATGACACGAGCCGTAGGCGAGTATTATAATCATCCAAGTGAATAACAGTCATCATATGCGAGTAGAATACTATACTTTGTCCAAGACTACCAATAATTTTAGCTACAATTAAGTACTACATATCTTTATTTTTAAATGATTAATATTGAATTAATAACATTGAAACAAAATATTGAATTTATCTGTAACTAGTAAGTGAAATTATGTTAATGTTAATGTTAATGTTTGTATTTACACAGTGTGTTAAGTTAAACGTAGGAATGGAACTTAAATCTGCATTAATATTTTGGTTATTTGTAGATAATATGGTCTCGTTGAGTTCATATGTTTGACAATAAGGATTTTGTTGCACTAAATTTGAGATTTTTTCAGCTGCGTCCATTTTAGTTTTGATAGAGTCATCAATGAATCATTCTGCTACTGCCGTAGATATCCATCCGCCATGTCTCTTCAAAGCAGTTATACCACCGCCTGCGTCTACAAGTATAGCCGCAGAAGATCTACGAAATCTGCAACTAGAGTATTTTTATCGGTTGGATAATTGCAGAATAATTGCTATTTGTTTCGCCATTTGTGTAAACTTGTTAATACCTACATTTGCCATTTTGATAGTTTAGAAAGAAGATATTAGATTTGACAGAAGGTGAACCAAGGCTGATGTACCTACTTTTTGCACACTTGGTAAAATTTATCAGTGATTGTAAATTTTCGGGTAATTTTTGTTTTGGCATTCGACACCTTTACCAAGAAAGCCGATCCGAGGTCTTGTAGATTTTCTAGTTTAATATTATACATTTCATTAGCACGGCAAGCGTCCATTACCCCCATTATCACTGCGACCTTAAATAATACGCATATTTTTCATTTATCTTATATTTGAACAATTTCTGGAAAAGACTCCGTTCTCTTGTTAGTCTTCCATTGTACGTTAGTTTAGAAAATTATTAGATAGATCTAGACGATTTACATAGTTTAAATTTTTTAAATACTGTATTTAAAATAAAATAGAAATGTAGATTTGAGTGGGAGTGTTGTAGAATCAGAACAATTTTAGATTTCTATTTAAGTTGGTATACATTTAAATGGACTACTAATTATAAATTGAGGTTGACACTATTGTGATAGACAGTAGACGATGGGTTGAGTTGTTCTTTTTAGTAGTCACAGGTTGTTGATTTTGAAAAAGAAATAAGAAAATAATTAATAATAATTAATAATAATCCTCATATGTAGCAGCCAGGTTCCGTAAAGTAAAATATCGCGACAACAAACTTTGCGGTTATCTAGTGTAACCTGATTTATGTATTTATATCTAAACTCTAAAATGTTCATGCAAATTTGGGATCTAACGTAGCAGTTTTCACAATACATCGATAGAAAATAAAATAGAGAAACCTTACCTTGCAGGCACAAAAAAAACTTTTCGTAATAAAATTTACTGGTCGGCTCGCACAAAACTAGAATTTACGATACACCGTTGCCAGAGTGTGCAGGATGACAAAAAATTGCGGGAAATTTGAACGGTTTCTAGAAATATTTGCGCTGGTTGGATGTTCCCCATGGTTGAATCATCCCCACTCTCCCCTATATATATATATATATATATATATATATATATATATATATATATATATATATATATATATGTATATATTGCGTTTCAAAAATCCCGGACTCTAAATATTTCGGAAACGGGATTTCTAGACAAAAAAACGTTTCAAATAAAATTTGTGCATCTCTTGCTAAACTATCTTTTAAAAGCAGTTTTTATTATACAGGGTGCGTCACAAATCCGGTATACACCAAAGTTGCGTTTTTTTAAATGGCTTAGTACTTTTTTGTAATTTTAAATTCTACATAAAATTTAAGCCTGACTTCTTGTTACATGTCCTATACCTAAATTGAGTAGATTAAACGATATAACGATTTATTTGTACCATATTAAAATAATACCTAATACCTAATATTTTCTCCTACCTGCCAATTTGCAGGTAATACAGATTGTTATAGTATTTTTGACACTGTCAAAAATATTTTAAGTCATTGTTTGTACTTAAACTACGCACTTAAACTTAATTTTTTTTAAATTATGTCCCTTACAAAAAGAGAACGGATTACGTTGTTTATGATTAGAGAATTCGGAAATTCCGAACGATCCTATAATGCAACAAAAGATCTTTTCAGTACTGCGTTTCCAAATCGGCCACCTATTTCAAAATCTACAGTGATTAGGACAATCCAAAGATTTAATCAAACCGGAACTTGTAAAAATCGTCGGCGTTCAGGAAGGCCGAAAGTGGTTACTGATGGTGGAGAAAAAACTTTGGAAGTTTTGCAGCATTTCGTAGAAGATTCAAATTTGTCTTTACGCAAGGTAGCCATTCAATCAGATATTTGTTACTCCTCTGTCAGGAATGTTTTGAAAGCTAGCAAATATCATCCCTATAGGATTACGTTTGTTCAAGAATTGTTTGAAGATGATTTTGATCGAAGGATGGAATTTTGTGAGATCATGATGCTAATAATAATTTCTTTAATGACATTGTTATTTCTGACGAATTAACTTTTATCCTTAACCGTACAATTAATCGGCATAACTGTCGATATTGGGCTAATGAAAATCCTCACTGGACGCTTGAAGTACATCCCCCTACCCTGAAAAAGTTAATGTTTGGGCAGGTATAATCGAAAACCAAATAATTGGACCTTTTTTTGTTGATAGCAATTTAAATTCGGAGACATACTTGCAACTGTTACAAAATCAAATTTTACCTGAAATTTTGGCATGAAGAGGTCCAAATTTTGGGGATGCATGGTTTCAGCAAGATGGCTGTCCAGCACACTTCGGTATAAACGTAAGAAGGTATTTAAATGCTACTTTTCCGAACAGATGGGTTGGTACAAGAGGTGAAGTAGAATAGCGGCCTAGATCTCCTGACTTGACGCCGTTGGACTTTTTTTATGGGGACATTTGAAGAATAAAGTTATTGTCACAAAACCTGATAATATAAACGTATTGAAAGAGAGAATTACTTCCGAGTGTCAACTCATAACTGCAGCAATGCTTCAAAATGTAAACAGTAGATTTTATAACAATTTTCTGCACTGTCAAGCCGTCCAAGGAGGCCACCTTCAACACTTAGTTAAATAAGTTTTTGTTCAATTTTACTCTTTTTTTAATTAAATATTTATGTGGTGTTAATAAAAACACACACACCCATACGCACGCACGTACACATGCACACACACGCACGCACGCACGCACGCGCGCGCGCGCACGCACGCACACACGAACGCACGCACGCACGCACGCACCACCGCACGCACGCACGCACGCACGCACGCACGCACGCACGCACGCACGCACGCAACGCTCGCACGCACGCACGCACGCACGCACGCACGCACTACGCACGCACGCACGCACGCACGCACGCACGCACGCACGCACGCACGTACGACGCACGCACGCACGCACGCACACGCACACACACACACACACACACACGTTTATACGTTCACATGCACACACGCACATATACACACACACACACACACAACACACACACACACACGCACGCATTCGTATTGCGTGTACACGTTATTTATTTGTATAATTGTTATGGAACGGCACTAAATAATTGGTGGCATCATATATCATGTAGTTAATTAACTAATAATTTAACGATCAATAGTTAAAAATAAAAACACACACACCCATACGCACGCACGTACGCACGCACGTACACATGCACACACACGCACGCACGCAGCGCGCGACGCAACAACGCACGCACGCACGCACGCACCACCGCACGCACGCACGCACGCACGCACGCACGCACGCACGCACGCACGCAACGCACGCACGAACGCTGCACGCACGCACGCAGCACGCACGTACGCACGCACGCACACGCACGCACGCACGCACGCACGCACGCACGCACGCACGCACGCACGCACGCACGCACACACACACACACACACACACACACACACACACACACGTTTATACGTTCACATGCACACACATATCACACACACACACACACACACACACACACACACGTTTATACGTTCACATGCACACACGCACATACGCACACACGCGCGCGCACGTGCACACACGCACATACACCTACACACACACACGCACGCACGTACGTACGCACACACACACACACACACACACACACACACACACAGACACACACCAACACATGCACGGATGCATACACATACGCACCCATACTCACACGCACGCACGCATTCGTATTGCGTGTACACGTTATTTATTTGTATAATTGTTATGGAACGGCACTAAATAATTGGTGGCATCATATATCATGTAGTTAATTAACTAATAATTTAACGATCAATAGTTAAAAATTTTAGCATCATATAAATTATTAGAATTTTTGTTTATTAATGTACATATACGTCATAAAATGGTTTCAAAATTAGGTTTATAATAATCAACTTAATTGTAGTGATACTTTACATAAAAATTTAGACTGATTAACATTTACACAGTCCTGATTTTCATTTTCCCACCATAAAAATGTTTGTTATTCGCGTTCACAAATAAGTAACAGATTTTGATACAAAATAGCAAATACTTAAAAAAACTTACATAAGTCAGTACATAGTTTAGTGCATTGTAGTCAATGAGGATTTAGTTAATCCTCATTGATTGTAGTCTTTTCAGATAAACCCATACATTATCACTGGTAAATACAATTATTGCCATGAAAAATTCCTCGGTACTTAAGCAATGTGAATAGAGGTTAATAAAGGTACTTTCACATATTATAAAAAAAATTCATAAATATACTTAAAGAACAAGTATGTTGATAATATATTGAATTCCATAAAATTTGCAACGCCTAGAATTTGTTGAACAATTTTATAAAATTTTCGTCAACGATGTCTTTCATTAGAACAAACAAATGATTAAAATTTGATTAAAATCTATCTAGTAGTTTTTTTTTGTTTTTTCTTTTGCACTTAGTAACAATAAATTTGAAGAAATCAACCAATCAGTGTGTAATTAACTGTCAATTTTGCAAATTGTTTGTTCTCAATTTCGTTCTGAACTTGGAAACAATGCCAAGAGTACGTCAACATCAACATTTTTCCCAATTGACTGATTTTGAACGTGGCCGTATTATTGGCATGAGAGAGGCCCGACTTTCGCTAAGAGAAATTGCTCGACGTGTGAACCGAAATGTTACAACGGTATTGAGATGTTGGTCCAAATGGTACTAGAAAGAGGTGCAACAACGTCGCCCTGGATCTGGATGTTCCCGCAGGACTACAGATCGCGAAGAACGTCGCTTAAGACTTAACGCCACAAGAAACAGATTTTCAACAACTCGATCGATTGCAAATGATTGGATGAGAGATATAGGACCCAGAATGTCAATATCAACTGTTTATCCCCGGATAAGGTGTTATGGGCTGCGCTTCTTCTTACACCACTTCACCGTCTACGCAGGCTAGAATCGAGCAACGAAAGAGCGAATTGGGCGCAAGAATGGCATCGAATTATGTTTAGTGACGAGTCGCGATTTTGCTTGTAGGCCCACGATGGTCGTAGAAGGGTCAGACGGATGCGTAAAGAACGTAAAAATCCAACATTTTTGGTGAAACGCAACACAGCCTTCACACAAGGAGTGCTGATATGGGGTGCAATATGCTACGGTAGCAGATCACCCTTGGTCTTCATTGATGGCAACTTAAACGTCGCCAATGTGCTAGAACCCGCATATCTTCAGGGGCTGGAGAATCCCATTTTCCAACAGGATAATGCGCGCCCTCATACGGCAAGGACTACAACACGTTTTTTGGAAGAAGCTAACATTGCCGTCATCCCATGGCCTGCTTGGTCGCCTGATTTGTTGCCCATTGAACATGTATGGGATGAGATCGGTAGGCGACTGGGTAATTTACCACATCCACCTGATAACTCCGGCTACGGATTCAAGAAGCTTGGGTTGATATACCACAGGCAGCTATAGATCACTTGATTGATAGCATGCCACGCCCTCTAAACGAGTGCATTACAAATCGTGGCGGAGCAACCCATTATTGAAAAAAACATTTTTAGTTTTCGTTCTTTTGTTTTAAAATTTTAATCGTTTGTTTGTTTTAATGAAAGACATCGTTGACGAAAATTTCAATAAACTCGTTCAATAAATTCTAGGTGTTGCAATTTTATGAAAGTCAGTATATATATATATATATATATATATATATATAATATATATATATATATATATATATATATATATATATATATATATATATATATATATATATATATATATATATATATATATATATATCAAGGTTGTTAATCGTGGCTGATTAAGTTAAAAACAATCAGAAAATTTAGTGGTTAGCAGCCAAGGTTGTGGGGCTAGTTTAAAATAAAGAAATGATCCTTTGTTCAAAGGGAAGCTTTCGTAAATTTATTACCTTTGTCAACCAATCTACAAGAAGTTATGCTTTAATAATACATATAAATTAAAATAAGATAGTAACTTACGATCGTGGATACAGTTAAAAACAATGATGCAGCATTGAAAGAAGATATTTCAATTTAAATTTAAATTATATGTCAAAATCAATTTTGGACTTTGACAAAAATCATTGTCATAGTTATAGGAAAAACAAAAAAATGGTTATGAAATCAATGTATAAGTAGATTAATATGTTGAATGCGATTGTGTGGTAAGTGTAAAAGTGTTATGAATAGGATTATTTAAAATTATTTGAATGTCTATTATTACATAGGACTCTTACTTCTATGTGGACATTCTGAAGATTAATACCAAATAGAGTGATTCGTGATAACTCTTTACACTAAACAAAATGGTAAAATCCACACAAAATAAATCCTTCTGCCACTAAGGGTTAATCCGTTAGTAGCTCATCCTATGATTTCTGTGTTTATCTAGATAAAGTATGTTAGAATAAATTATGTTTAAATTTTGAGTGTCACTTCTCTTATTCATTACATAGTCTGTACAGCATATATGGGCCATTTCTAAAACTTTCTTTTGAATAAATTTGATTCGGAGGTCAAGACTTGCACTTTGTCGAAGTCAGGGCTGTGTCCAGTGGAATGTACGTGTTGTGACAAAGCACAAGCATCTTTTCTGACTCTTATGTCACTGCGGTGTGATGTAAGTCTATATCTAAGATTCCTTGAAGTCATGCCGATATATGATTGGTTACAATCACTACAAGGGATCTTATATATAACATTTGTTTTATCTAAAGTGGCGGTCTTATCCATATATATATATATATATATATATAAATATATATATATATATATATATATATATATATATATATATATGACTTTCATAAAATTGCAACACCTAGAATTTATTGAACCCCCTTACTATTACAAATACGAAAAAATGTCTTATATAAAAGTTGTCCACAATCATAAACTACCCTTTTTAAAATTATTTTCAGAAATGGCGGACTTCCGGTTATACCGGAAACTCATGCCAACTTCGTTATTTTAAATAGAACAACCTATATATTATTAGATTTTTGAATTCCTCGTTGAATTTAAAGGTCACTGTTATAACCATACTATAGGTCTACGTCGCATTGCTTCTGAGTTATTTCACATTTTGTAGAAAAAATGACGTTTGCAGTGCCTCCGAAAACTGTCAATAACTCGAAGACGGATACCGGTAGAGAGAGATGACTTTCGTTTTTTACTTCCCAAAAGGGTACCGCATCATTCTCATTCATTGCCAAAAATCTTGCTTTTAAAATTCAATAATTTCTATCGCTCCGAATATAATTTCTTTCAAACATGGCTAACTTGATTTTTTAAATAGAACCACCCATATTTTCTTACATCAGCGGATAGGAAATTAATTTTCCTTTCCATTGAATTAAAATTATCGTATTTTGGAGTGATAGTTTTCGAGATATTCACATTTTTATCTAATGTCAGTTTTTATTGCGCATTGCCGCGGTGCTTTGGAAAGCGTTTGTCAATTGTTTTAAACAACTGATAAGAAGTCTTGCTTTTAGAATTGAATCATTTCTATCGCTCTGAAAATAACTTTTTGAAACATGGATAACTTGATTTTTTTAATGCACAAAAAATAAACAATAAATACTCAAGAATTAAGAACACAAAACTCAAAAGAAATACACAAGAAATATATAAGGAATGAACAACAAATACATAAGGATTGCACAAGAATTACAAAATAATTACTTAAGGCTTTCACAAGAAATAGAGAAGAAATGTACAAGAAATACACAATAAATACATAAGGACAATTACTTAACAATTACAGAAGATATACAAAAGGAATGCATAAGAAATACAGGTTGTCCTGTTGACACGTTCCCTCGTTTGATACTGCACTCGTCCGGTGTTTGTAAAACGTTGTAACAACTTTTGAAAGGCTGTTTCTCGGGGAACTTTTCGTTCAGGATACCGTTTTTTGATTTGAACTGTAAAATGGTGCTTGTTCTTTAGTTGTGAATAGAATCGTGTACAAACTTTGGCAAAAGTACCATTCCCCTGTCTCGAGAACTAGTTCACTAGTGAACTATACTTCTCTCGATAGGAATGGAACACTTTCCACCTCGGTATGTAATATACTTTTGTAGTCGACTAGTATTAGAATGTCTTGGTTATTAATGTCAAAATCGTTAATAATAAAAGAAATTATTGTTTACTGATGTTAATATTAATAGTGCAATTGAAATGTCCGCTTGAACTGCTTAAAGATGTTGATATAAATATTTCTCGGTTACTCATTTGTTGTACGCTACTAGATCATAAGGTTTTGGCAATTTTCTTCTTGTTTTCGATGGAGTCTTGCCTTCAGCAACAGCATCGTTTTTCTCATTCCCATGCTGTTTTAAAGTTCTAATGTCAGTTCCACTGTCTGCCAAGATTATGGCAGAAGTTCTACGAAAATGTGTATTGATCGGCATTGGGAATATTATACTTGGCAATCTGTTGAGGAATCTGACCAAATGTGTTAATGTTAATAGGATTACAGGTACATTTACACCCATTGTAGAATAAAAAAAAATTTTCAATCTTTACATGCTTAAAAACCCACGTCTATGTGTTTTGGTATCTCTAATATAAACCACAAAGACAGAACCTTCTTCTTTAATATCCCCAACACACAGATTGTACAATTATATGCGTCTGCAACCGCCAAACACACCAAATATTGCAACTACTTAAAATTTACCTTCATAAGTAAGTATTTATCGTTGGGTGATTCAAGAAAAAAATTAAGTGCTCTTTTGAACTTACTAATGACTTCCCTGGTATATACCCAACAGAACAATTTTTCAAGTTTTGAAAACTTGCTGATGTCCACATCCTTTTCGAGACGTAACATATATTTTAATTTGTAGTACATGCACCATAATGAAGACGATTTGTAGTTTTTCGACTAATAAAATAAATACAAACAATTATTACCTTTAATAAATGGTGTAATGAACTTACCTGATCAAGGAAATACGCAAGCAAAACCTTCTCTGTAACAGTTTCCGTATTATTCTTGTACATCAACTCAATAAATCTGTCGAACTCTTTCTTATAAATGATTTCGGACTTTTTAGGTATAAGACTCAACTCAGCTTCTGCTTTTTTAAGAATTTCTTCATCCACGTCTGAATCCAGTTTTGCAAAATTTGTTTATTTACAAAAAATAAATGACACTTATAATGCAAAACTATGGCAACTATAATAAGACCGTTCATGAACTCTTATGAAATGATATTTTTTTTTGTAACGATCTGAAGTTAAATTGTGTCTGAAAGTGGCTAGTTTGACGACAAAATAGTATATGAAATTCGTTTATAATGCGGGATTATGGCATAAATCGTGCCATAATCCCTTGAATTATAAACTAATTTCATAATATACTATTAATAATGTGTTTGGTTTTATTACTTTTGAAACTGAGAACTCTATTAACACACTGGATATGTTCTTCCCCTAAAGGACACTAACCAAATTTTGAAAACTTTTCAGATGTGTGATACCACTGTTGGAAGTTAAAATATCATGTAGCATATTTTGATGTAAAAGACGCCGCCGCCAGTCCCTATCAATAAATGAATCGACATGTTACAAAATATGCTCTAAAGAATATTCCCCAAAGTTATCTCTAAAAGACTGCATTGCGGAATACTATTAAAAATATTTATATTTTGTCTGATCCCATAAGTTTAGAAAACAAGAAATCGTTGTTATAGAAAATATAATATCTCTCAATTTTATTCTTTATACACAAGTAAAAGTGTTGTTGTTTTTGCCGCATGTATTTTTTACTGCTCTGCTAAAATAAACTTTTAACGCTACTTTATTATAAATTTTGTTATGAACGAATAAGTTCAAAGGTAAATATGTAATTAAAAATTATTATTAATTTTATTATATACATAAATAAAAAGTTCACCTCGAGTAGGATTCGAACCTACGGCCTGTACTTTGCTAGAGTACCGCGCAAACCAACTGCGCTATTGAGATTCAAGCCTCATTCGATGTAAACTTTGTCTTTATGTATGTAGAACTGATGTAATTTCTAAACATAATGACATTACAATCAAATTTAATTACATATTTACCATTGAACTTATTTGTTCATAACAAAACTTATAATAAATTAATATTAGTCAAATTGCTTTGGTATATGTGAATCCTTGCGATATTGCAGACTCACATTCCATTAATTTAAGTAATTTGATTGTAATCTCATTATGTTTAGAATTTACAACAGTTCTACATAATAATAATTTTTAATTACATATTTTAATGTTAGTGTTTTTTATTGTTTGTGTTTGAGTGCACCTCTGCTAAAAAATACATGGTTTGGATTAATGTCGCGTTCCTAAAATAAAGGGTGCTTTCCATCTAAGCAGACCCCGGTGTTTGATATTTCAGGTATCTAAAATAACTTTTTTGTTAGGTAATTAAATGTGACTAATTATCTTTATATTATATTGTTTAACACACTATTTATTGCTTAACGGATCGTTTTACGTTCCTGTCTCTACGAGCTTAACTCGGTTATAAAATTTAAGAATCCGGTTTCTCTCGTACGTGTAATTAGTTAATTCCATTTTCTTTAGACATCCATCTTATATCTCTCAAATTGGATCAGGACTTTTGCCTGCCATTTTCAGTGCCATGGATAATATGCACATTACGATTATATCGTTTTGAGATTTCTTTAAAGAATATATTATAAAGTGTCACTGAAACTATATAGTTAGCTTTTGACTATGCTCACGATTGCTTACTACATATGTTAGCTGTAATATATATATATATATATATATATATATATATATATATATATATATATATATATATATATATATATTTTTAACTGTCAGCTTTCACTGACAAAATATTACTGTGGCCCATGTATCGCTACATTTGTCAATTGATTTCGGTAGTTCAACTTCAGTCATCGTATTTACGTTTGTGTATATATAACCTGATTGTCCGGTTTCCAAACTTTAGTCATCGCATTTGTTTCTGTATGGATAACTTGAATTTTATTTTATCTTTTATTTGGAAGGCACTTTGCTCACCGAATATTTATATTTAACGGTAAACAGTGTAATGAGCCAGAAAAATTAGTAAGATGAATAAATTTTTATTAATTTAAAATTATGCTAATAATAATTTATACAACAATTTATTCAATTCTAGAATCCAGATGTGCGAACAAACATTACCTTTGCATACGCACCAGCCCCTTCTCTATATGTGCACAATACATCGCGTCTAATTTACCAAAACCCCACTTCTATACGAACTATATAAGCGAAAGTTTTATTACAATTCGACACTTCGCTTGCAGAATACTTCTCTGTAAGCATTCCTCTGTAGTATTACAACACCAGCGTTCCTAAATTTCTATTCAAATTTCTCTTTATTCCAAAAAATATAATAACCTGATCAGCGCTCTTAAAGCAATTTTCTGTACCAATTGAACTTATTGTTCCAGTATTTCAATATTTCAAAGCACAACTTTTTTACAATGAATACGTACATGTAGTTGAAATACCTGTCGATTCCTGTCACCGAAATCGAAAACGGGCTTAAAGCCAAGTCTGGAGAGTTCAAATTGTTGCAGTACCTCTGACACTCTAGATTAAAACCAGATCTAAGCCATTCTAAGTATTTACGGTTGACCGCTTTTTGATGTAAATATCTAGAACCCGAACCTTACTTTTAGCCAGCTAAGGCATCCCGTAGCTATAAAAAATAATAAAAATCCAACTACCAGTATTTAATCTTGCAGATTAAACAGGGTATTTTAATAATGTTAATAATTTTAGTAATTTTATATTTAGTAATAAGTTGAGCAATATAAGTAGAATTAACAATTAAGAAATACGTAAAACGAATCGTAAGCAAAACTGAATATAGAGCAGGTTAATTATTGCGACAATTGTGCTGATACAAAAGTGTGTAAGGTTGAAATTACACATATACTATGTGCATTTTAACTAGTAAGCACAAAAAGGCGCTTAAATGAATAAAACATGACCTACTAACTAGGTCAAAACAATAAAACACGTCATGTAAAAAGTTGTATATAAAGTGTAAATAGTATCAAATAAATCAGTCTTTGAATGAATCTCATCTTTTATTCAGTTACTCAACAGGGTTGTGAGGTCTAGTCTACAATTGTTATGAGTGACGGCGTACCCCTCACATTAAACCCCAACTACTCAATCTCTCTAGTCAGAAAATTGAACATAGTCCTTCGAGCCAACAACATCGGCAACCAGTAAAATTGGACATGGTCCTTCGAGCCACCAACATCGGCAACCAGTAAAATTAGTCATGGTCCTTCGAGCCACCAACATCGGCAACCAGTAAAATTAATTACTATTGAAGACATCATCCACCACCAACAGCAGCAGCTATTGAACATCAGCCTATTGAAGACATCAACACCACCAGCTACATTCAATTCACCACCACCACCGCCAAAAGAAGTTACAGCAGCAAGTCTACCTCTGTCAACTATAAGGATTTACGCCCCTTATAGGAAAGAAGAAACATAACGACAGTGGGTAAGGAAATCAAGCTTTATAAATAAGAAACAACACAAGACTCAAAGCGAAAAATGGAGAAGATAAACAAATTGGCCAACAACCAAAATGAAATTGGCAAGGCTATGGAGAAGATGTTTACAAATATGAAGAAAGATGCGGCGGCACGGAAGAACAAGGTGTACATTAATGAACGTAGCAAGGCATTGGAAACATGGTGGGAAGAAGCGAACAGCACACATAATGAAATATCCAAACTGCAGATAGATGATCATGACTACCACACGTCAGAATACTTTGAAAAATTGGGTAAACTATATAATCACATTAAGAACTATCTGACAGAACTGGAAAAGAAGCTAACAACCACCTCGCAAGAAGACGATGGGGTCGATAAAGAACAAGAACAGCGATTGAAACGACAAGAGATCAAGATGCAACAACTAGGTGCTCTATTACAACAAGTAGAAGAAAGATTGAAGAAAGAAGAAAACACGGTCCAACTTAAGTTATGGCAAGACAAGATTCAGCGCCAATGGACTGCAATTGAAGACCTGCACGAACACATCAAGGTACATGAAACAAAACATCAGGACAACTATTTTTCAAACAGCGAGTTCGAGAAAACCGAACAATGGTGTGACCAAATAAGCATCGAACTCGGAAACAAAATACAAATGGTTGGAGATAAGACATGCAGCATCAAGATGCCAGAAATAAAGCTACCTATGTTCAGCGGTGGCTATGAAAATTGGATGACATTCCAAGACCTGTTTGAAAAAATAATACACTCCAACAAAACGGTGACAACAATAGAAAAATGCAGTACCTTAAAAGCAACGTCACAGGAGAAGCATCAAAACTAATCCAACATCTTCAAATAGCAGAATGCAATTACAAAACAGCATGGGAAATTCTCGAGACAGATACAACAACAAACGGTTAATGGTAAAAGTTTTAATAGACAAAATTCTAGACTTTCCCACTATCCAAGAGCAAGATGCAGGTGCAATAAGGCGTCTGCATCACACCACTATGAGTGTCTGGAAGCAATAAAGAACCAGGAGTAGAAACAACCTCCTGGGGTCCTCTTATTGAATTCCAGCATAAAGCAAGAAAGTAATGGAAAGTTTAAAGACAAAATCAAACTTCCATTCGAACAATCGCTGAACACAAAGTGAAATACCACTAATGGAGAGTAATGGAATTCCTCAAAACCTAAGATTCCAGTACAATCGGAAGCTATGTCCACAAAGAAGAAAATCGACACCATAACTAACAAACATCGAGGACAGCCCCAATGGAACCCCAGTGGCAGAATAAACGGCAAGCATGCGTCTACTGCAACCAATATCACAAGTTGGGTGACTGCATCAAGTTCAAAGGGTTGTCAACACAAGCCAGGATCACATTCGTGAGAGAAAACGTCTATGTTTCAATTGCATGGACCACAGTTCCAACATCAGATGCCACGCAATACGGCGGTGCACAACATGTCAGTACCCGCACCACACATTACTGCACCAGGAATACAAAAACCTGCAACACACCAGCAAACAAAATCGGCAGCGCACGCATCAACCAAAGAAGTTAAGGAAGCATGCAGCCCGAAAATAGAAAAAGAAGTTTTATTAGCTACAGCAATTATCAGAATAAAGGACATCTTCGGTGAATTTCACATGTTACGAGTATTAATCGATCCAGGGTCACAGGCATCATTCATTACTGAAGAGTCTGCACAGCTACTAAGACTACCAAGGCAAAAAGTACATGCCGAGATCAGCGGGTTAGGAGGTTCTACACCAACCAAGGCAACCTCAAAAATAAACATCCAACTAAAACCTTTACATCCAAGTACCTTCACACTAACCACAGAAGTTATAGTGCTAAACAAGATCACGGAGAATCTTCCCATGAAGCAATTCAAGTTCGACAACAGCCAGTGGACAAACCAAATATTGGCAGATCCCACACTCGATAAACCGGGGCCAATAGATGTGCTTCTGGGAGCTGAAGATTACGCAAAGTTAATACTAGACGGGGTAAAAAGAACAGGCGACGTATTAGGTCAGAACTCAGAATTAGGATGGATTTTGTCAGGGCAGATCTACAATCCTAAAAAAGAAGAAGTGACGATAGTTAGTATGGTGTCACGGGAAGAAGAAATGCACTTAGAAAAATTTTGGGAACTCGAGGAAATTCAAGGGCAGTGGAAATGTCCCAACAAGAAGAAGAGTGTGAAGAACATTACCAACGAACCACGGTGAGGAACCCGGATGGAACTTACACAGTAAAAATACCATTCAAAAAAGATCCAGACACGTTGGAAAACTCAAGACCATTGGCAGTCGCAAGATTACTACTGCTAGAGAAGAAATTTTTAAAAGACAACAAGTTGAAGACAGGTTACAAAAAATTCATGGACGAATACCTCCAACTAGGGCACATGAAACCAGCCACCAACCCAAATGAAGACAGGGTGTACATACCACATCAGGCAGTTGTGAAAGAAACTAATACAACGACCAAGCTGCGGGTAGTATTTGACGCATCATCTAAGGACTCCAACGGGAAGAGTTTAAACGAGATGATGCACGTAGGGCCAAGATTACAACAGGATCTATGGGACCTCTTAGTAAGATGGAGAAAACATCGCTACGTGCTCATGGCTGACGTAGAGAAGATGTACCGTCAAATCAAACTTAACAAAGAAGATTACAAATACCACACTATCCTGTGGAGAACCACACCAAGGGAACCAATCAAAGAGTACCAACTTACAACCGTGACATATGGAACAGCTTCCGCACCTTACCTAGCGGTAAGGACATTACAGCAACTAGCCCAAGATGAAGAAAACAATTACCCGCAAGCATCAGCAGTAACACTGAAAGATTATTACGTGGACGACCTGTTAACTGGAACCACCACAACAGAAGACGCAAAAATTTTACAGGAAGAATTAATCACATTATCAGCGAAAGGAGGATTTACGTTAAGAAAATGGGCAGGAAACCACAAAGAATTATGGAAAGAAGAAAAAGAAACGTCGGAACCACTGGATATCAACCAAAACGAAACAAGGAAATCCCTAGGAGTGAGATGGCTACCAGATCAAGACAGCTTTCAATTCAAGGTAGCACTCAACAACAAAGCATTAACAAAAAGAAGCATACTATCAGAAACAGCAAAAATCTTCGACCCGCTAGGGTGGGTCAGTCCAATAACCATAACAGCCAAACTAATAATACAAGAATTATGGATAAGCGATCAAATGGGATCAAAAGTACCTGACAACATAGCCTCACAATGGGTGAAGTTCCGGGATGAATTAAAAGCTATAGAAGAACTTAAGATACCAAGATGGATCCACCACATTCAAGACGAATTACAGTTACACGGGTTCTGCGACGCATCAGAAAAAGCATACGGTGCAGTAATATATGCGAGAACCAGTCAAGGAGAAGTAACGTTACTCACAGCAAAATCAAGAGTAGCACCTGTCAAGACAAAAGCAACCATACCCAAGTTAGAATTATGCGCAGCAGTACTATTAGCAAAACTATTACGAAGAACAGTAGAAGCAGTAGAAATTCCAAACCTAACTGTGTTTGCATGGAGTGACTCCATGATAACAATAGCATGGATCAAAGGGGAGCCATCCAGATGGAAAACGTTCGTAGCCAATAGGGTTAGGAAATCAATAAACTCGTACCACATCAACAATGGAATTACGTCAGCACGAAGAAAACCCAGCAGACATCCTGTCAAGGGATACCCAGCATCCAAGATAAAGACAAAATCCATATGGTGGAATGGACCGGAGTGGCTGAAAACAAATGCATGGAAAGAATACCAAACACCAAACACAACCACAAAACTAGAGCTGAAGAGATGTCTGACAACCATAAAAACAGAAGACAACAGCATCATGAACCGATTTTCGTCATTGCAACGACTGCAACAGTGATCGCCTACTGCAACCGATTCAGCAAAGCATGCAGAAGACAGCAAAGTAAACACAAACACCTAGAATTAGAAGAATTAAGCAGCAATGCATCAAGTCATCAGAATGACACAGCACCAGCACTTCGGCAAGGAGTTAGAAGCACTACAAAAACAACAAGTGTTGAAAAACAACCAAATGGCAACACTCAACCCATTTATAGAAGGGAAGGCATCCTACGTGTGGGAGGAAGATTACACAATTCACAATTGTCATTCGACGAAAAGCATCCTATAATACTACCACCAGGCCAACAACTACAAATTTAGTGATACTAAAGGCTCACCAAGAAACACTGCATGGGGACCCAGATCACACTTGCATACCTACGCAGAAAATACTGGATAATAAACGGCAAAAGGGCAGTAAAATCAGTCATCCATTCATGCGACATGCATCAGATACAAGAAACAGACTACACAACAGCTTATGAATTCCGGCTAGGGTAACTCAAGTTCACCATTCACACACAGGGATAGATTACGCCGGTCCAATTCAAATAAGATCATGGAAAGGAAGAGGACACAAAGCATATAAAGGATACATCGCAATATTCATCTGCCTAACAACCAAGGCAATACATCTGGAAGTAGTAAGTGACATGACCACAGAAACATTTCTAGTAGCAATGAGAAGATTCACATCCAGGAGAGGTCATTGCACACACATATACAGTGACAATGGTACAAATTTTGTAGGAGCAAATAACATTCTTCAAAATGAAGTTCAAACAAAACAAAGCATTCTAAGTCCGACACGTCAGGATAGTGTATCAGTAGTTACAAGTTATCACAAACCAGTGCAAATAAACATGGCAGACACAATCCAACACAAAACTCAAGTTAGCAGCACTCAGAAGGAAACCATACTAAAGGCAACAGATCAACTAAGTGACTTAAAGCAAGAAGAAGAAGAAATCCAACAAGATGTAATCAACACCCACTGGGAGAAAATAGCATCACATTCCAGAATAAACAGTCTCGCAAGTACAGCAATACTACTAGGAGTAGCTAGCAATCTGGGGGCATACAAGGCATGGACAAGAATACGTCGAAAGAAAAAACCCAAGGAAACAGAAGAAGAAAGATTCCAGATGGAACAACTTTACGCCATCCCAACCACCTTCGTCGCGGCAGAATGTTCAATCTGCAAATGAACATGAACTTCGGGCGCCAGGATGTTTAATCTTGCAGATTAAACAGGGTATTTTAATAATGTTAATAATTTTAGTAATTTTATATTTAGTAATAAGTTGAGAAATATAAGTAGAATTAACAATTAAAAATACGTAAAACGAATCGTAAGCAAAACTGAATATAGAGCAGGTTAATTATTGCGACAATTGTGCTGATACAAAAGTGTGTAAGGTTGAAATTACACATATACTATGTGCATTTTAACTAGTAATCACAAAAACGCTTAAATGAATAAAACATGACCTACTAACTAGGTCAAAACAATAAAACACGTCATGTAAAAAGTTGTATATAAAGTGTAAATAGTATCAAATAAATCAGTCTTTGAATGAATCTCATCTTTTATTCAATTACTCAACAGGGTTGTGAGGTCTAGTCTACAATTGGTACGAGTGACGGCGTACCCCTCACATTAAACCCCAACTACTCAATCTCTCTAATCAGAGAATTGAACAACCAGTATAAATAATTCCAGACGAACAAATTCTAAGTATTTATCGTTGACCGCTTTGGGTATAAATATCTAGAACCCAGAACGTTACTTTTAGTCGGCTAAGGCATCCCTTGGCTATAAAAGATAACAAAAACTAAACCCTCTGTATACTCACATCCTGCCCTCATTAAGAACTACCTGTATAATTAAATCCGGAATTCGAAAATACTCCCTTATACAACTAAACGTGAAAATTAGTTCAAAATTGCATTAAACAAGGTTGGCTTTGAAATAAAACGAATACGTTTCAATAAGTAGACTGTTTAATTTCATATATACAGGGTGGTCCTTTTAAAGTGTTACAAAGCGATATTGAGAAAATGGCTGGATGAAAATAAATGAAATATCTAGGGATACAATGGGTCGTTGGGGGACACTTTTTGACAGAGTAAGTAATGTTTTAACCCTTTCCACTTTTTAGAGGGGGGGGGGTAACTTTTAAATGTTAAATGGAAAGGTGCAGTTTTCTTTCCAGATTCGTAATCTCCAGAAAAAACTACGTTATAATCAAGGAATAATTTAATGCCAATGTCAATGTCACTACGCTAAATTTAACAAAATTAAAAATAAAATCAACTAAAGAAAAAAACTGATATTAGGTACATTATTTTATTATAATACATATCTTATTGGGCTCAAGAAAATCCACACTGGATGCGAACAGTCGCTAATCAACACCCTTGGTCGATAAATACCTGGTGTGGGATATTTGGCGATGTTGTTATTGGACCTCCTTTTTTCGATGGTAATCTTAATGGACATCGATACTGCGATTTCCTTCGAAATGACTTGCAAAAATTGATGCCAAATATTCCAGAGCAACAACGTGAACCAATTTGATTCCAGCAAGACGGTGCACCACCACATTTCTGTCGAGAAGCACGTGCTATATTGAATGACACTTACCCTAACAGATGGATTGGACGTGGGGGACCAGTAAATTGGCCTGCAAGATCGCCCGACTTAACCCCACTTGATTTTTTATTGTGGGGTTTCGTCAAACAAAAAGTCATGGTGACTGCTCCAACTACAGCCGAAGACATGAGAGAAAGGATTACGCGTGCAGTTCGTGAAATCACCCCAAATATGTTATTCCGAGTGCAGAATTCTTTTGGAAAGAGGGTTGATAAATGTTTAGAACAAAATGGTCGTCATTTTGAACACCTATTATAATAAAATAATGTACCTAATATCAGTTTTTTTCTTTAGTTGATTTTATTTTTAATTTTGTTAAATTTAGCGTAGTGACATTGGCATTATATTATTCATTGATTATAACATAGTTTTTCTGGAGATTACGAATCTGGAAAGAAAACTGCACCTTTCATTTAACATTTAAAGTTACCCCCACTAAAAAGTAGAAAGGGTTAAAACATTACTTACTCTGTCAAAAGTGTACACCCATTGTACAGATATTTCATTTATTTCATTCAATTTTCAATATCGCTGTAACTTAAGGACACTTATATATATATATATATTATATATATATATATATATATATATATATAATATATATATATATATATATATATATATATATATATAAACAATCTGTTTATATGTTAACGTAATTAAAAAGTAATCGAAACCAGCCTCTTCTTAAATAAATGACAAAGTATTCCCCATACTAGCGAAACTTTCCATTTATATAAATTCAGTTGAAATAGTTTATTGACATCTGTTACATATTTTACTATTGGTAAAATGCAAATAAATTGAGAAACTAAATATCCCGTATTAAATTAACCGTTTCAAACCTGTATATAAAATTTAAGTTTAAGTAATAATTTAATCTTCTTTTCCCATTATCCTGTATATATAAGAATTAATTCTCCCAGAAATAGTAGTAATTGTAGATACATTCACATTACGCATGCAATCCTGAATCGTACATATTTAAATCATTATTATAAAAATAAATAATACTTACCATTCAGTATAATTATCCAAATAATCTCGAGAAAAGACCATCATAATTATATACATACACTCTATTCAAAATAACCCCGTAATAAATTAGAATCACAAAACAACGCGCCATTTGTGTTTGAAAATTTTACATCTGATTGTATTACAGAACCAGTACCAATCTACGCAAAATCCCCAGTAGAAGAAGAGGGACATTCCACAACATCGCGAGGCCGGATGTATTGGGGGCTACCGAAACAACGGGTGTTCCCCAACCAGGTCCAAAAATTTAGTTGACCTTTATTGAATTTTTATAAATTTTTTACTTGTTGCATTTTATCCATATATATTTTTACGTTCCAGAATCGCTTTATTTTATTGTTGAACATTTATAATCTATGAATATATGTATAAAACCTTCGTTTTTACTTTATTACGGTTATGTAAGTCTACGAATCCACGACCACCCTCACTGTTGCTAGTATAACATAATCGATCGATCATGAAAAAATTTGATCTGGAGACCTTCACGTTTTGAGGGCCCATGAATTCGTGTGTGTGTGTGTGTGTGTGTGTGTGTGTGTGTGTGTGTGTGTGTGTGTGTGTGTGTGTGTGTGTGTGTGTGTGTGTGTGTGTGTGTGTGTGTGTGTGTGTGTGTGTGTGTGTGTGTGTGTGTGTGTGTGTGTGTGTGTGTGTGTGTGTGTGTGTGTGTGTGTGTGTGTGTGTGTGTGTGTGTGTGTGTGTGTGTGTGTGTGTGTGTGTGTGTGTGTGTGTGTGTGTGTGTGTGTGTGTGTGTGTGTGTGTGTGTGTGTGTGTGTGGTGCATTGCGTGTGGTGTGCGTGGTGGTGCGTGGTGCGTGTCGTGTGCTGTGGTGTGGTGTGCGTGGTGCGTGTGCGTGGTGTATGCGTGGTGGTGGTCGTGGTGCGTGTGTGCGTTGGTGTCGTTGCGTGTGTGCGTGTGTGCGTGTGTCGTGTGTGCGTGTGTGGTGTGTGCGTGTGTCGTGTGTGGTGTGCGTGTGGTTGTGCGTGTGCGTGTGTCGTGTGTGCGTGTGCGTGTGTGCGTGTGTGCGTGGTGGTGTGCGTGTGCGTGTGTGTGTGTGTGCGTGTGCGTGTGTGCGTTGTCGTGGTGTGGTGTGTGCGTTTGTGCGTGTGTGTGTGTTGCGTGTGTGCGTGTGTGGTGTGCGTGTGTGCTGTGTGGTGTCGTTGTGCTGTGTGTGCGTTGTGCGTTGTGTGTGCGTGTGTGGTGTGGTGTGTGGTGTGTGGTGTGTGCGTGTGTGTGTGTGGTGTGGTGTGTGCGTGTGTGCGTGTGTGTGCGTGTGTTGCGTGTGTGCGTGTGTGCGTGTCGTGTGGGTGTGTGCGTGTGTGCGTTGTGCGTGTGTGTGTGTGTGGTTGTGGTGTGTGGTGTGGTGTGTGGTGTGGTGTGTGTGTGTGCGTGTGTGCGTGTGTGGTGTGCGTGTGGTGTGTGCTGTGTGGTGTGTGCGTGTGTGTGTGTGTGTTCGTTGTGCGTGTTGGTTGTGTCGTTGTGCGTTGTGTGTGTGTTTTGTGTGCTGTGTGTGTGTGTGTGTTGTGTGTGTGGTTGTGTGTGTGTGTGGTGTGTGTGTGTGGTGTGTGCGTGTGTGCGTGTTGTGTGTCGTGTGTGTGTGTGTGTGTGTGTGTGCGGTGCGTGTGTGGTGCGTGGTGTGTTGGTGGTGCGTGTATGCTGTGTGTGGTGCGTTGTGCTGTGTCGTGTGTGTGTGGCGTGTGTGCGTGTGCGTGTGCGTGGTGCGTGTGTGCTGTTGCGTGTGCGTGGCGTTGTGCGTGTGTGCGTTGTGCGTGTGTGCGTGGTGGTGTGCGTTGTCGTTGTGCGTTGTGGTGCGTGTGCGTGTGTCGTGGTGCGTGTGTGCGTGGTGCGTGGTGTGCGTGGTTTGGTGCGTTGCGTTGGTGCGTGTGTGCGGTGGTGGTGCGTGGGGTGGCGTGGTGCGTGGTGCGGGTGCGGTGCGTTGCGTGCGTGTGCGTGTTGCGTGTGTTGCGTTGTGCGTGTGCGTGTGTGCTGTGTGCGTGTGTCGTGTGTGTGTGTTGTGTGTGTGTGTGTGTGTGTGTGTGTGTGCGTGTGTGCTGTGTGTGTGCGTGTGTGTCGTGTTGCGTGTGCGTGTGTGCGTGTGTGTGTGTCGTGTGTGCGTGTGTGTGTGTGCGTGTGCGTGTGTGCGTGTGTGCTGTGTGCGTGTGTGTGTGTGTGTGGTGTGTGTGTGTGCGTGTCAGTGTGCATGTGTCGTGTGTGTGCTGTGTGTGTGTGTGTGTTCGTGTGCGTGTTGTTGCGTGTGTCGTGTGATGTGTGCTGTGTGTTGTGTGTGTTGTGTGTGCGTGCTGTGTGCGTGTGTTCGTGTGTGTTCGTGTGTGTTGTGTTCGTGTGTGTGTGTGTGCGTGTGTCGTGTGTGCGTGTGTGCTTATGTGCGTATGTGCGTGTGTGTCTGTGTGCGTGTGTGCGTGCTGTGCTGTGTCGTGTGTGCTGTGTGTCGTTGTGTGTATGCGTGTGCGCAGTGTGTGTGTGTGTGCGTGGTGTGTGTGCGTGTGCGTGTGTCGTGTGCTGTGTGCTGTATAGTGTGTGCTGTGTGCGTGTGTGTGTGCGTGTGTGTTCGTGTGCGTGTGCGATGTGTGTCGTGTGTGTGCGTGTGTGTGTCGTGTGTGTGTGCGTGTGTGTGCGTTGTGTAGCGTGTGTGCTGTGTGCGTGTGCGTGTGTGTGTGCTGTGTGTCGTGTGTGCGTGTGTGTCGTGTGTTGTGTGTATGTGTGCGTGTGTGTCGTGTGTGTGTGTGTGTGTATGTGCTGTCGTGTATGTGTGTGTTCGTGATGTGCGTAGTGCGTGTGTGCTGTCGTGTGCTGTGTGTGGTGTGTGCTGTGTGTGTGTGTGCGTGTATGCGTGTATGTGTGTGCGTCGTTTGTGTGTGTGTTTGTGTGTTTGTATGTGTGTGCTGTGTGTGTGTCGTGTGATGTTGTGTGTCGTGCGTGTGTGTGTGTGTGCTGTGTGTGCGTGTGCGTGTGTGCGTGTGTGCGTGTGTGCATGTGCGTGTGTACGTGTGTGCGTGTGTGTGTGTGTGCGTGTGTGTGCGTGTGTGCTGTGTTGTGCAGTGTGTGTGTGTGCGTGTGCGTGTGCTTGCTGTGCGTGTGCGTGTGCGTGTGTATGTGCGTGTGTGTTCGTGTGTGTGTCGTGCGTGCTGTGTGCGTGTGTGCGTGTGTGTGTGCTTGTTGCGTGCGTGTGTGCGTGTGTCGTGTGTGTGTCGTTGTAGCGTGTGTGTGTGCGTGTGTGTGCGTGTGTGCGTGTGTGTTGTGTCGTGTGTGCGTGTGTGCGTGTGTGGTGTGTGTCGTGTGTGCGTGTGTGCGTGTGTGCTGTGTGTGCGTGTGTGTGTGGTGTGCGTGTGTGCGTGTGTGCGTGTGCGTGTGTGCGTGTGCGTGTGCGGTGTGTGTGTGCGTGTGTGTCGTGTGCGTGTGTGCGTGTGCATGTTCGTGTGCTCGTGCTTGTGCGTGTGCGTGTGCGTGTGCGTGAGCGTGTGCGTGTGCGTGTGTGTGTGCGTGTGCGTGTGCGTGTGTGTATGTGCGTGCGTGTGCGTGCACGTGTGCGCGTGCGTGTGCGTGTGCGTGTGCGTGTGAGTGTGCGTATGCGTGTGCGTGAGCGTGTACGTGTGCGTGTCCGTGTGCGTGTCCGTGTGTGTGTCAGATGTACAATTAAGGTAGGCAGCCAGTTATAACGCAGGAACTATTAGATATTGAGCAGTGAAATAAAACTTCTTATAATAAATATGTCCAAGAGAAAATACTGGTAATTGTTTTTAATTTCTTACTATTGCCGCCATAGGGCGTTTTACTGATTTCAAATTGAAATTCCCATTTAGGGCAATTTTCCTTGGTAATGTATTAGAAAAATTATGCATTGTAAAATAGTGATCAATATGTAAAACTTTTTAATGAATTTTTACGATTGCTGTCAAAATAAAGGGAGGATGGACGATACAACGTGTTACTGGAGATCACCGTGTAACTACGCAACGGCTGCTTAAACTTGCCAAGATTGGTCTCATTGGTAAAGGAATATTTGATTTCACCAAAAAACTCCAAATCCATAACAATTTATTATCTCCGTCTACCAATAGAGGGCGCAACTTGTCGAAGGAACAAAACAATCGACATTTCTAAAAAAATTCAAATAGTACCATGTAACGTGCCTATTTTTGGCTATTGTTACCTTGATTTTTTTCAATTCTTAAAGTTACCCTAATTAAGTTTCAAAATTGGCATTATTATTGATAAATATATTAACTTTACATTAGTATCTTTAAGCATTTCTTTTTTCTGTCAATAATTACATTTTTGATATTTTCGCTTTAGATTCCATAATTACGAAAGTCCCTGTGTATATTCAATAATATTTATTTTAGTTGTTTTATGCGTGAACGCGTATTGAACACGCTTCATTCACTTACTTTCTGTTTTTTCTACCGTATCGTTTGTTACGTTGTCTTTTTCAACTTTTGCTTCCTTTTATAAGGTATGTAAGGCTTTTAGTTACATTTTTGTAAATATTATATTTAATGGGGTAATCCCTTGGCAGTTGCAAGGTACCAATATGGCAATAATTTCGCATCGTTGCAGAAGGTGTACTGCATGACGTCACGGAAAATTCATAAAATGGCGCATGATAATGCATGTCATCTTTACGAGAATAAATGGAGACACATTTGGTTTGCACACATCACTTATGCTGTTATATATATATATATATATATATATATATATATATATATATATATATATATATATATATATATATATATATTCTGCATTCGTCGTCAATATCTGTCGCTTTAGTCGTGCGAATCTGCGTTAATTTAATCTACATTTCCATTATTGTAGGTGGAACATTTTATAACAATTACCTTGCGTTAATATATGCTACAGTTCGTTTATTTGTACGTTGAACACAAATGCAAATTAACTTTACATTATCGCATATTTGTCTTGAGTACATGTAAGTAACAAGTATCCTTTTGTGTAAAGTAAAGTAATGAGTAAACAAATCAGTGTAGTTTTATTTAGATACGGTTATAAAAGAACAGTTGATTTCTGTTATAAGATAGAAACATTGGAGTTCATAACCCATCATACGGTAATATGTACGTTTCATGATTGAATACCGTGTTGATATTACATTTTGAATTTTAAGTAGAAGTAGATGATAAGCTTGTATAGTTGTATTGGTTTAATAATTATTTAAAATCATAAATCGTTACGAGAAATATCAATGGATGATTTGTCTCCATTTAGTGTATACCGGTTGTTGTATTATAAGAAAAAATGCCAATTTCCAATGAAGAAGCATTTGATATGCTTACCGCATATTTTGAATGCATGCAAAGTGCAACTGTTACAACACGAATGTATCAGGTACGATATACCAACAGACGGAGATAAGACCGTCGAATTTTTGTTAGATTAGCACAACGTTTACCTGCTACCGGTAGCATCTATCTTACTATATGTAATAGACGAGCTCGAGGTTGTACCGAGGGAAACTCCATAAATGTCTTGGCATGTGTCGAAACTAATCCGCATTAAGTATTAGGACAATATCAAAAAATTTAGGGATATCGCATGGAAGCCTTCAAAATATTTAAAAAAAGCACATATTATTTGTAAAATTTCTAAGTTTGATTTCCAGACATAATAAGAAACGTTTAATATTATTTATATTTTATTTATACAGGGTGAATTCTAACCTACGGAGGAAACTGAAAGTTCACGTAGAGGGGGCCAAAATAAGGTTGTTTAAAAAAAATTAGATTCAATGGTAATAATAAGAAAGTTACAACGATTTAAAGTTTTTATAAGTTAAAGTATTGACTTTTTATAATTCACGTTTACATAGAAACATAAACACTTCTCACGCACTCTGATAAATTAATTTTGTATAGTATTATTTTTACGGTAAATATGCAGGAAAAACAACATTAAGATAAAAGAAAAGATAAAAATGAACGAAAATTTAATTCACAAAATTTATAAAAATTACAAAAGTTGTTCAAAATGGGCCCCAATGACCATTAACCAAGAATAGACCCAGCATTCCTTATCATTTTATAAAGAATTGTTTGGCTCCAACATAACGCTAGGGCAAGAGGCAAAATAAACAAACAACGCTTTCATGTATTTATTTATTAAAAGTCGTAGTAAAATGTGGAAAAGTATTTGTGCTTCACACAAAATATGAATGTTCTAATGTTTCCTTACTAGGAGGCTTTGCAAATAATTTATGGTACGTCTATGGTGTGTTTACTTACCGATAAAATGTTAGGTTACGACTTAAATAGTCAATACTACGCACTATCTCACCATTATAAAACTTGAGTTATACAAAAAACAACAAATAATAACGTTGCACGTATCTAAACGTTCAAAAAACACTGCGTGTGTGCGTGCGTGAGTGTGTGTGGGCGCGATATCTTTTGAACCATTAAAGCTATCGACATGAAATCTGGCACAAAAATTCTTTGTCATAAAATCTAGGTCAAGTCGTTAGTGAGCAAAATCCAACCAATGACGGGGAATTTTTAGGGGCTTAGAAAATTCATTAAATCAATTGCTTCAAATTTTAAAAAGTTATGAGACTTGGCGTTAAAGTAACGATTGGTCTGTGTGTGTGTGTGTGTGTGTGTGTGTGTGTGTGTGTGTGTGTGTGTGTGTGTGTTGTGTGTATGTGTGTGTGTGTGTTGTGTGTGTGTGTGTGTGTGTGTGTGTGTGTGTGTGTGTGTGTTTGTGTGTGTGTGTGTGTGTGTGTGTGTGTGTGTGCGCGCGCGCGTGCGTGCGTGCGTGCCTACGTGTGTACTTTTGTGGTACATGGCTTGTTCCAACGTTGTGCCGTGTGCCTTCTAAACCAGAACATCAAGGAAGGGCAGTTTGTTTTCTTTTTCCATTCCCATTGTGAATGGGATCCTCTCGTGTCTGGAGTTAAGATAATCCAGGAACTCCAATTTTTTCATTCCATATGTCTATATGATAAACGTGTGATCGAGTACTTTAGCCAAAGTTTTGTTTTCTTCAGTGCTGAATCTAGTGTCTTGGTCTAGAAGTCTTGCATAAATACATCTGCAACTAGTGGTAATGGTGGTGTTCCTTCCGTTTGCTTGTATCGTTGATTCCCGTAAAAGAAGTAAGTATTGTTGAGGCAATTTCCCACCAAACTTAAAACGTCTATTGTTGGTTGACATTTTCGTTGGAAGACCTTCAGTGCTTATTGAATGGGGATACTCGTTGATAAAGAAACTATATCGAAGCTCACTAGTAGGTCACCGGGTTCCACAGTGTATCCCATCAGTACCTCGACGAAATCGCTGGCGTTCTTTATGAAGGATTTTGCTTCGTTGTATGTGGTTGGAACTGTTTTGCTAGGTCTCTCGCTAATTCGTGTGGTTGTTTTAAAGGCACTTTAGGGAACATCAAAACTGACCATAACCTTCTTGCATATTAAATTCACTCGCTTTTTCAATGAAGTGTGTAGAATTATTAGTAAGATCAGTTGTTTCCCTATTTGAGGCTGTAATAAAAATGTAAGCTGCTGCTTAGGTTACATTTAGAAAAATATATAATGGGCATTAACGGAAGAAGTTTTGATGGAAACGCTTCAGAGCTGTTTCATTTCGTTTTTATTTTTTTAGAAATAGAAGATATTGCAATACGTATTTAGTTTTTAAAAGAAACTTCCGAGGATTTTACGTAATTAACGGTTTGTTTGTGGTTATAATGGTTTATTATTTTATAAATTAATACTCATTCATTTTTAAGATAAAAGTTACATGATCTTTCCCGGATGGTAATACAATTACGTTATTATGTATAAGATCTAATAATGCACTTCTTTGACAGAAAAATTAATGTACAGTTTTATATATATATATATATATATATATATATATATATATATATATATTGATACAAATGTATTTGTTTCCAACAAATTCACTTAATATATAGTAATATACTTATGAGGTATACAATACTGTAAAGCGGGGTAAAGTTACCCCTACAGGGGAACTTTTCATCGCTGCTTGGAAAAACTTTTATCGACATCTGTTAGAACTTGCAGTAATCAACAAAACTACGAAGGTGAGATTAAGTACTGTATAAGGAACTACCACAATAGAGTACTATTCAATTCATTACATGTCGTTGAGATAGTAAATATATAAGCAACAGCGTGTCGATATTTTGTGGCTTGAAAAATTCGGTATTCTGATTATAAGAATCATCTATAGGTAAGTTTTTTTTATATTGCTTAGAATAAACCTGTGTGAGCAATTATTAAAAATACTACGTATTATTTGCGTTTTTTTAATATTACAGTGGATTAGGTTAGTATTCCATAAAATATAGGGTAACTTTGCATTACGCCATAATTGATGCAAATTCTTACCTACCGACCGAAATCCAATTTTTTTAGACATGACACGGACAACGCTATACCCGGTATGTGAGTGAACAAACCATAGACACTGCGTTAGTGAGTACTACAGCCGAGTGCGCAGGGACAATACGGCTACCTCTTGTGTTTTGTGCATAGTGCATCTTAGAATGTAAAAAGGATTACCGAAAGCAGATCAGTACCGCACCGAAAAAGTATTAATTAATGTAATACATAAGTTATTAGCGTTAATTACGGTTCATTCAAAGAAACTTTAGTTATTTTGTTGTTTTTCGTTTTAGGAAATCGGTATTTTTAGTCTTAACGTATTTATGTGTTTGGTGGTTTTTTTAAACCACGTCGTTGTATATATTTACATGCGGAATTTGTCAATATATATATCCTCCGTTTAATTTATTTTGTCGTTTATTTGTGTCAATTGTGTCCCTAACTGGTTAAACCTTCTGATAAGTGAAATTAGTTTTTGTATGTTTTCTAATTTAAGGATCGATTGGAAATTGCGTAACGATCCAGATCGATTACAAAAATTTCATTTTAGCTTTGAAATATTAACGCAGAACACTACTAACAAAGCACTTTTTTTTTTGTTTAGATTAAATTACAGTTTTGAAGTATTAAAGTTTAAACCTATTAATGAATGTCTAAATACGATTTTAAAGGTGAAGTATTAATAAAATATAACGATTTTGTTGATGATACAACCGCTCTATGTTTGAATTATTCAGCAATCAACATTTTGTTGAGAACAATTTATTGTTAAACCGATTTCGTTTATTTTATTTAGAATTTTCTAAATTGGGAATATTTATTTAATTTACAGTTTTATAACAGTTAGAAATATAAATTTACTGGTAATTTCTTAAAATTAAACGTCATGACTATTATTAGTATTGTTATTGGAAGCTTTTGCAACCGATAAATAATGAAGCAAAGACTTATTTTGGAGTGCATTTCAAACTTTCAGGCCCTATTCCGAGCAGAGGAAGTTTTGGTGTTAAGAATTTCGACTCAGAGTTTTGTGTTTAACATCGCTACAAGCGGTTCTTTCGCCAATTTCAAACACTGTATATATATATATATATATATATATATATATATATATATATATATATATATATATATATATATATATATATATATATATATATATATATATATATGGCTCAGGATTGTAGACCTATCTAAAAGATTTCTTACAGCCTCTGGTAAAATTTAAAAGGTTCAGTTTTGATAGAAACTACAATCCTTGGTTCCGACATTTTCCGTTGTATGACGTGGTGGCGTGATAGTTCACACGAAATGTATATCTGTATAAGACCATCCTTAACAACTACCTAAGTTATAAATAGATTTAAAGTTGACTTACTGTGTGCAGGTTTCATTTTAATTTAACGTTGTTCAGGTTGTGACGTATCAATTGGTGAATATGGCTCGAAGAGGCGCGTTATTTGGTGTCTTTGGCTTCAAAAAACACTGAAGGTGATATTTGCGGTAAGTAATATTGTTTCACTATTCTCTAACTCAATTTTGATTTGGGAAGCCAAAATTGGCATCTTGATACTGCTGTTTTGATTAAATTAACGCATAAATAGAAAAGTAACTAAAGCGCTCACTCAGTTACCATGGAAACCTTAATAAAGGAACGTCTAGTATTTCTGCGACGTGTGACACAAAAGTATACGTATTTGACAAATGTCGACAATTTTGTGACCAATTATCGTACTATAAATATCCGGTGCGGAACACCACACCACCTTCCAACCTACAAAATGGAAATGAAAAGAAATGTAATTATTTTAATAACATTATTTAGGATAATTATGCTACCTCTTTTATAATAAGTTCATTACGCAAATAAGCAACATTGTAAAAATAAAAACAGTTATCTATGTCAAACAGACGTTTAAAACAACATTCAAATGAAATAATTTTAATTATAATTTTTTGTATTGTTAAAATTTGAAGCTACCTATGTGTAGGAATTGAAGTTCTGAATGTACATAATTATTATAAAAAAATAACAATAAATAAATTACCACTAATCTAAAGTATTCATTTTTATCAGATTATATAAAGTAAGCTAGTATTATGGTAGCCACGGTTTTATTAACCTTAAATGTTAGGAAAAACCTCAAGTACCCTAGAGTTTGTGTGTTGGCGTTTAATGTTTAATGTTAGTAAAATACAAATTACCAACTTTAGTTATACAGAGTAATAAACATTGAGGTTTGCATAGTCTAATATTTCCTTCTTAAGGAGTTTTCTTCCACTAAAGGCGGTAGAAATTTATTTTCTTATAAGTACTTCAAAGAAATAATATCAATTTTAAATAAGTACATAACTACATGATTACCAACTTTAGTTATACAAAGTAATGAAAACTTAGTTATAGTAGCGCCGGGGATAGGTGTCTCAAGGCGGACTCGAGAATGGGGATATAATTATTACTGTGAAATGCATCTGTTTCCTTTTATCTTAGTGCGAAGTTCCCACTTAAAGAAAGACGGGTTATAATTTATACGTCTGCTATATATTTTAAATGCAGGACTTAGAAACGTATGTCTATTCTAAAGTCAAAGCGCATGACGCTGTCAGATGTCTTCTTGGGTATTTAACCTCAAATTATTCTTCGTATTTCGTTTCGTATAATCGCATCGTGTTTTGTAGTTATAATAATTTATCTTTCGCTTAATTCGCGTAATTTATTAGTTTGCATTGCATTTGTAAACAACAGTTTTTTTCAAAACTATTATTATTAATATTCACTATTACGAGGTAAGTTTATAATGCAAAATGTATTTCCAATTGGTTGAATGCATTTATTTATTTTGCAGCAAATAATAATGTCATTAAAAGGTAAATCTTTGAAAAGCCAAACTCAAGTAATGCTAATGAATATACTGCATTATTTCGAGATGGAACGCGATAACAGGGAGTTTCCCTTTAACTGCCATTATCCAGGTACGCTAATAATTATCACTATTTAAATTTATATTTATGTAATATTATGTTGCAGCGAAGTGCTCTCGCTTGCAGCATTTCCGAGAAAACCGTAACTCGGACAAAGGCAAGAATGGCTCTCGCTTTAGAATCTGGGAAATCGGCGCCGGGTTCACCGCAACAACATAGGCTGTGTTTGAAGTCGAAGTCAGAGGATGTCGACGAATACGCGAAAGACGTTTTGAAACGAAAAATTTACACCATGCACGCAACTGGTAAATAATTCAGAAATTATTGTTGAAATGTAGTTAATCACTTTAATTTTAGGCTCACATATTACTATCGAAAAACTCCAAACTGAACTTAAAGAACATAAAATATTTACCTTCAGTAAAACAAGTTTGAAACAATTGTTACACAAAATTGGTTTTGAATTCAAAGTTGACGATGGAAGAAGGCGTTTAATGGAGCAGATTAATATTACTACTGCTCGAGCAACATCTTTGCGAACAAATTTTGCTAATAAAAGTTGTGAAATTAGTTACGATCCTGTCTTTTTGGATGAGACGTGGATTTTTAGTCCAGGAAACATTCGAAAATCATGGCATATAATGATTTGAAAAGCACAAAAAACAAACCGCTAGGAGAAGGGAAACGGTAACTAAATAGCCTACTGCTAGCTAATTCGCTTCTTACTGAAAATTATTGATATAAGTAATTTGTAAAACAGATCCAAAACGAAATTTGGTTGACCCGGTCTCGGTTCTGATAACCGTTTATAGTTGTACAATATATTTTTTCTTCAGACGTCAATAAAAGATGACATTTTAAACTTCACCAGACAACGTTAAAGTTTGACATTTTCACCGGCGGTACAAAAGTCTTTTGCATCCCCTCGCAGCGGATGCAAAAGTAATGTAAGTTAATAACTAAAACACCCAATTTGGAAAACAACGAAAACAAATTGTTTAGAGTTATAAAGATTAAAAGTACAATGATTAAAACAAACATTTTCTCCAAAATAAAATCCGCCAGAGGTAACAGTGGAGGTCTCGCTGCGTTCTAAGGAAATGGTCTTTAATTCTTCCTCTTCTACATGAACTTCTGTACTAGGTGCAAAGATTTTCAAGGCTGCCTCTTTTTTTGTTGCTAGAGAGTCTTCAATATAACTCTCAGCTACAGTGCTGGATTTCCAGCCACCATGGCGCTTCAAGCACATTAAATCTGCGCCGCCGTCCACCAACAGTGTAGCTGAGGTTCTTCTTAGACAATGCCCTGTGTATTCTGTATAGTTCGCTAATTTTAAGAAGAAAGCTACCTTCAGATTCGCCACAAAGGTGTCACTTTAGCTTCTGATAAAATAATAAGCTATTTATCATATGACTACCCACACTCGGTGGATTGTACATGCCAGAATAAGTGCGAACAGACCTTAAACGAAATTCGACTTTATTTATACGAGTGGATGGGGATTTTTAAGACCTTTAGGATGCTAAATCCTGCCGAGATATTCGTACAATAATTTTATTTAAATTTGACAGCGCGGTTTAAATTTCGATGTGACACGAATATTATGCACAACGTATTAGGTGAAAGTGCACCATCATATGCCACGGTAAAGAACTGGGTGACAGCATTTAATCGTGGTCGTACGAGCATAAAAGACGAACACCGCTCTGGATGCCCAAAAGTGCAACTACCTGAAATGGTGCGCAAAATCCATACCATGATTTTAGAAGACCGGCGATTGAAGTTAAGTGAGATAGCTAACATCGTAAACATCTCAAAAGAAAGGGTTCATAATATCATAACTCAAGAATTTCATGTGAAAAAGCTTTCTGCGAGATGGGTGCCGCGTTTGCTCACCCTAACCCAAAAACGTGTCCGAATGCAAATATCGCAAGAATGCCTGGATCGTTTTCAAGCAAATCCAACTGATTTTATGAGGCGATTGATAACCACTGACGAAACTTGGGCTCATCATTATACGCCTGAGACAAAACGGCAATCAAAACAGTGGATTGCACATCGTTGTCCACCTCCAAAGAAAGCCTTGTGTGTCAAATCAGCCGGTAAGGTGATTGCTTCTGTATTCTGGGATGCCAAAGGGATTTTAATGGCAGACTATTTACCTAAAGGACAAACTATAACTGGGGTTTATTATGCTAACCTGTTGGACAAATTAAACCAAATTATTCGACAGAAGAGATCAGGTTTAGCTCACAAGAAAATAATTTTGCACCAGGATAATAAAAGGCCCCACGAAAGTGTTATAGCGATGACAAAAATTGACTAAATGAAGCATGATTTGCTTCCGCATCCCCCTTATTCGCCCGATCTAGCTCCCTCAGACTTCGACTTATTCCTCAAACTCAAAATCTTCCTAGGCGGACAACGATTTTCGACTAACGAAGAGGTCAAGTTCGCGGTTGATGAATATTTTGCAAACATTGAAGAAAGCACCTTTCGCGATGGCATCAAGGCTTTAGATCATCGTTGGACAACATGTATAGATCGTTTAGGTGATTATGTTGAAAAATAAAACGATTTTGAAAACTTAAAGTTAGTCTTTCATTCTTAGGCTAAGCGATTGTCATCCCGTCTTCATATACGCAATTTTCAAATAACGACATGGAACAATTATCGAAATTCATGGGACACACGCGAAAACATATTGCAATGTGTACCAGGTATCTAATATATACTAAACAGCGAAGGTATCAAAACTGCTGTTATTAATGATGGAGGAGGGCGCAGAAAATTTTAAAGGAAAACAACTGGACGATATTGATATTGACCTTACCCCTATAACCATAACAATATATTTCCTGAACTTATAAGTGAACCGACAGAATCCCCCACGACAGGGAACGAAGAAAAAGAAGCTGTCGCATGTGGACGTAGTGCTGAAAAAGAGAAGCCATCAGAGAGACAACGTTGGACGCTGACACAAAAAAGAATAATTGAAAAACACTTTAGAGAACACATTAGAAGAAAAGAAGTTCCAAATCAAAAAGAAGTCTATGCATTTATCCAACTAAATTTTGAATCTTTTAAAAATAAAAAGTTGACCTCTATTAAAGCAGTAGCGAACACAGGAAAATTAAAAATGAAGTAGTAGAAAGTTTTACAGTTACAATTTTATTGTTTGATTTAGATATATTGTGATTAAGTTGTATTTTATTAAGCATTATTTTTATAATTTTGTACTCATTTTCTTTTACATTGCAAGTGCGTGTGCGTGTGCGTTTGCGTGTGCGTGTGCATGTGGGTGTGCATGTGGGTGTGCGTGTGCGAATGCGAGTGCGAGTACGAATGCGAGTGCGAGTGCGAGTGCGTCTGCGAGTGCGCATGCGCGTGCATGTGCGTGTGTGCGTGTGTGTATGGACGTATGCTACTATCCACGATAACTCCAAAACGAAAATACCTATGCACTTAAAATTTTATATTTAAGCTTGTTTTCGTTTGGCTTAGAGCTGATTTGGGAGAAATACAGCAGCGGAGAGGGGGTTTATTAGTGTAGTTTGGTTTTCATCAAATATTTCTAAAACAGCTGCATATTTCCAAGATATAAATTTACCTAGATATAGACCTTAAACGTATCGATTATGTTCTATGCAATTCTTTGGTATTACTCGTAATTTAGCGGTAATAAATTCTTAAGGTAAGTGTCCAAATTTTTCATTAGCTTAATTAATTTTATAAGAAAAAGTGTAGACGTATTTTTTAAAGAAAATTTAATTTTAGATAAATTTTCTTTATAAAGTTTTTTAATGTAAAGCGAAATAAATGTAAAAATTAAATAAATATGATTGAAAATACTGAAGCTATATAATGGATATTTTTATAAAAGCGGGCGACTTTGTAATTCTTTTATGTTAACATGTAATTATGTCTATTAATCTTTATATGACATGAAGTTTTAAACGTCTGTTTGACATAGATTATTGTTTTTGTGTATACAATGTTGCATGTTTTCGTAATGAACTTCTTATAAAAGAGGTTGCATAATTTTATTATCCTAAAAAATGTTATTAATATTATTTCATTTTTTCAATTGCCATTTTGTAAGTTGAAAGGTCGTGTGGTGTTTCACACCAGATATTTTAATATATGTGTTTATATGATCACCCCAATTCTGACCTACAGTTTAACCGTTTCGTGGGCACTGGGAAATATGGTTCGCACCTAAATGAAACGTCATTTTAAGGCAGCCAACTAAATAATCAATCTTGCAATTGGTAGCGACATCTAGTAGTATAGTCTAGCGTTCACTACAATGCAGAATCACAGACATTTACCATAATCATAGAGCGTCAAGTTATTCTGTGCTTTATATAACCAGTCCTTGTGCACCTATTACTAGTGCTTTTTTCAAATCTGTGTTCCTTGCTCTTGCAAAAGTAAGTATATTAGCTTTTTATCAATATAATATGATTTTACATTATATAGCTGAGTCAAGTAAACCATTCTTATCTTTATTGTATTTACTTGCATGTAAAAAAAGTAATTTTGAATCGGTGGGATATATTTTTCCTACCTCCCAGTTCACCATATAAGTGGTGGAAAAAAGTTTCTTCGCGTAGCCCAGTTTACTTTAAATATCCCTAAAACATTTCTTCACTGTTTTAGATGTGTAGGTATACAAAGTGGAGTCTTGACGACACAAAACAAGCCGAAAAAGCATTGTATTATTTCTTTAGTTTACCATAAAACGAACAAGATTCAGATGTTGAACCTGATTGCTGAGGAGGAATTGAATTCACTAGACAGAGCATCAGCAAGTATCAACAGTTCTAGAACATCTTCAGAATCACCTGAATCATCATTAAACAACAGCGTTTTTTCACATTGGCCGGTTACTGTTGATCATCACCGCAATGACTTATTGGAAGATAATCCCAAACGTATTGACAACAATTCCGAAGTAATATACAGCTTTCACCAAATAGTCATCAATCAGATAGCGTATCAGAGGAAACAGGTAACACATTTTTGCTAATTAAATGCTTGTGCTTATATTTTTACAATGTTGAAATTGTAGGTCTGCATGCAGAACAGATTGATGCCACTACCGCTGTAGCTATAGATGATGAATTTGAAAACTCGGCATGGAGAGAGGATTCTGACTATTTTGACAAATTTATCAGTTGTTTTTGATAATCCTCTAGTTCTACATACATCTGCTGATGCAAACAATGAAATATCATACTTTTTTGACGATGAGTTATTTACCTTCATAGTTGAACAAACCAATTTGTATGCTGTACAGAAATCGATCAAAAACTGGAGCCCTCTAAATCTCTCTGAATTGAAGGCATATATTGGATGTCTCATAATGATGGGTATCCATCAATAACCTAGGCTTGAACACTACTGGAGCAGCGATTCCCTCTTAGAGTCAGTAGTATTTCAAATGTTATGAACTCCAAACGGTTCAAAAAAAAATACTGAAGCCCTCCACTGCAATGGCAATGAATCTTGTCCTTCTAGAGAGTGCCCAAGTTATGATAAGCTTTACAAGTTGAGACCAATTACTACACACATAAATAATAAATGCAGTTCCGTTTATGAATGTTCATCTGTACTTTTAGTGGATGAGCCAATGATTCCCTTCAAAGGACGCTCTAGCTTCAGGTAACACATGCCTATGAAGCCAGTTAAATGACTGTATAAGGTATGGTGTATTGCTAATTCACAAACAGGATTTATTTGAAAATTCGATGTCTACACAGGAAAAGCTACCGAGGAAAGCTCTTAGTAGGGTATTGGGTTAGGAGATGAAGTGGTGCTGAAACTTACAGAAAACATAGCTGACAAAAATGTCTTGTAGCACTTGACAATTTTTTTACTTCGGTTACATTGTTGAGAAAGCTTTATAAAAACGGAATTTATGCTATAGGAACTGTAAGAAGTCATAAAAAATATTTACCTGCAATGATAATAAACCAGTTACTTTGCTGACTACAGCTGTGTCCCCTAAAGAAGTGACCACAGTGAAAAGAAGAAAGAGGGATGGTACTAGAGAGAATGTTTTTTGTCCCAAAGTGGTTGATATATACAACAAAATTATGGGTGGAGTAGACAAGTTTGATTAGAAAGGGAAAGTGTATGCCATTGGCAGAAGATCACTGATATGGCGGCATAGAAAATTTTACTTTCTGGTTGATTTGTCAATTGTAAACGATTTATTTTATATCAAACATCTCGACGAACAAAGGTTGACCAATTGGCGTATCGTCTCAGTCTAGCTCGTCAGCTTATTAGTGGGTACAGCAGTCGAAATCGAAGGAGAAAACCTGTGCATTATTTAGCGAATAAGAAACAAGTTCCTGGTATTGTTCGACAGTCAAGTGTGGGAGCCCACTTTCCCGAAAAAGGAACTTACAGGAGGTGCCGAATCTGCAGCACAAAAGCTAATGAAAAACGAACGCCTTATATTTGCTCTAAATGCAAAGTTTCAGTTTGTATGCCGATCTGATTCAACAAACTTTATCGAAGATCACAATAAGTTACTTGATATACTTACAATATAACATGTAATATGCTTGTATTATAATTAGTTAAATTTTTTCATAACTCAGGCCAATTTTATCAATCAATAAATGTTTTCACCATGTTTCTTATATCTTTCAATAATAAATACTGACAAACCTAGATGGGTGGTGGAAAAAATATTTCCCACCTAATTTCTTTCAAAAAATAATCAAAAATTTTACTTCATTTTACTGTAATGTCAAAACTTGCCATCAAAAATAAAGGTTTGTACCAGAAAAATTCTAAAAATTTACTTGCTTATTAATTGCTCATGAAAGGGTTAATATTCTGATGAAGGTTGAAATTGTCAACACGTAATATATAAAATTATAGTTAAATGGTCGTTTTTGGTGGCTTTACAACTTTATTATTGTTATTATTTCATTATTAATTTGAATTATATTAAGATTTTGAATACAATAATCATAGTTAATTTGATTAATGCACATTGAGTTAATGTCCAATTATGTTTTATCGTATCTAAATTGTTCAAGGAAATTGAGTTATAAATTTTAATTCGCATTAATATTTGTGTCACACCCTGTACGTAACAAAATTTCTTCAAAAAGTACACTTGGGCATGCGCTGTGAATACGCAAACATGTGATTTGATTACAATAAAAAGTGAAATTCGACATACAAGTAAGTATAACTACGTTTGAATTACAAACAATATTATTATAAACTATTTAAATTTTTAGAACAAATAATATTCCCTTTGGACATGCATACATGTTGTTGCACATCCTGATTGTTACAAAGGATCGGAATTATGAACATAACAATAAAATATCAATGTCAACAATGAAGTACTCACATAAAATGTCCTTCTTTTCTTGGTTACTGCTGCTGAAGTTGATTGTAGACAACAGCGCCTTCAAACTCCAACTCTGGTCCTCGAACATCCAAATTTTCTTTTATATTAACAGCTTATACGCTTAGGTAAGTTTCACTAATGTTATTATAATATTGATGAATCTTTATCTTTAGGATCATCACTTCTTTTTATATTTATTTCAAAATAAGTTTTGAAAAGCATGGATCGTTGAAGGATATTATAAATTAAACACACTTTCAATAAACAAGGTGTATAATGATAAAAACACGAAGAGAACACAATTAAATATCCATACCAACGTAAACAATATAAATTTAAAAGCAAACAATGTCGAAACTGCGGAAATATTTTCATTAACTATCGATAACCTCCGATTTTAAAATTTTAAAAGGTAAACTAACCTTAATTTAATTATTTCCCGACAAAAGACTATCACTTGTTTCTTTAACACTTCCGATACTAAAATCGCACTTTGTTTTTAACGAAGTGACGTTATTTTGTTTAAAATAATATTTTCAAAAAAAAATTTGGCAACACCTTACTTTAGCAAGCTGTTGAAACAGAGGAAAATTAAGAGAGTTTGTAATCCTAAAGCACTTCTATTTATATGATTTTGGTTGACGACCAAATCTTCGATTGTTCTCTATAGTTACCAAGAATATTTCCTAAATTCTGATTGGCTACAGTAATTTTTACATTACGATATAATTTCAAAACCCCACAACTTTTGCCCCGTTAAACCTTTCTTAAAACTAATAACATTTTCATAATTTACATAATTTTCTCTATAATTTAAAACCAAACACGAACTAATTTCTACACTTAATAACTAAGTTAATTTTTACACTTAATTATTGATTTTACGCCAATTTTATGTATTTTACAGGCCTGGAAACGATTTCTACATGAATATGGGATGCTACTACCCCTAAATATTCATCTTTTACATGCCTACGGCCAATTTGAGAGGAAAATTATTTTGATTTTTCCAACACTCTTAAAAACTAAATTTAACAAAATGGACACAAATATAGTGAATTGTAACTTGAAATTGAGGCTACCTTACAATTTTTGCCTCTACTAATTTATTTTACACAAATTGTCTCAATATAAAATACTTTTACATAAAATTTTATGCGAGGAAATAACATAACCACATATTGTTAATATAATTTTCAATGTAAAATTTCACACTTTTAACCACTATAACTGTTTGTGAAAGTGTTTAAAAGTAATGTTCATGTCTCAAATTAATTTATTTTAACATTTTCGTAGGTTCATAAGTTCTTCTACGACTAGTGTCGAAATGTTGCAAACCACTAGTTTAAGGTCATTAAATGTTGATTAAACACAATAATCGCAGAGCAGCTGCTTGATTTAAGTTTTATAATTACTCACTAATGTACTTGTTCTGTTTTTTCATAATTTTAGCACTGATATATGTTTATCGCACTAACACGAATGTTTTCATGATTCTTGACTGCGTACATGTGAATTGTGACATTG
>JARFJB010000821.1:1450721-1593221 GCA_036346205.1 Vesta saturnalis
TAAAAGTGTTAAATAATGTTTAAATAAAGGTTTTGAATTCGTTAGTTATATTTTATTTGACGTTACACGGTACTCCAGTCAGATCAATAATCAAAAATTGTCATTTAGACTTCACGTTCCTCGAGTTGCAGATGTTGCAATGGTAACTTTAAAAAACGCGCATGCTTTAAATAGGTAAAATGGGGCACCAATAAAAACTAATTATTTTATTGTTCTAAATCTATTTCGTTTTGAATACTTATATATTTGTTTTTCTAATTAATCATAATGATATGTTGTAACATGAGTAAAAGCTGTTTTTAAGGTGAATAATAATTGACGTGATCTTCAAATAAGTTCAGTCAACAACTTAATTACAAAAGTGAGTGCCACCTATCGTGATAAGCTCAGTGCGAATCCAAACAATAATGGAGAAGTGCGGAGGTTTTAAAAGGTTTAAACCCTCGGACCTACCCAACAAATTTACATAATTTAATCTCGCAGACTTTCATTAACAATATTAATATTGTGAACTTAGTTTTAGGTTAATATAGTTCATAGCCAAGAATACCTAGCTATTCACGGAATACTATAGAAGAAAATTGCTATTGTAGGTAAGATCCCACAAGTCATTTAGCTAATCATACTAATTACTGATTGCCTCTTTGAATTGGCAGATTGTAAAGTAGCGGAGCGCGAAAATTTTATTATTGTAATATACGTTTCTCAAATCGCCATTGTTATCACGATAGAAAAGATAATTAGTGGATTTTTAATATCTTCATAATACGTCGTAATTTGCTAATGTCTATTTTATTTAGATATTTTATGTAAGGAATGTGAGATTGTTTGTAACTGATATTTGTCTAGGGTTGTAACACACATGTGGGGGGGGGGGGGGGTGAGTAGCAGGTGCACGCTTAAAAATGCTTTACTGAAGGGGCGTAATGAATCATTGGAATTTATTATGCGCCGATTCTTGATGTAAAAATGTCACTAGCTTAATACGTAATTGTGAGGGTACAGACCGCGCTCAAAAGATATCTTTGTTACTTAGAAACTCGAGAGAGAAATGTAGGGTTGTTACGGACGAATACATATTTTTAAAATTAAGACGTCGTGCAATAATAATGTAAAACTGTTCCAACGGAAATTAATGTTTCTTGTTTTTTATTACTTTTGAGAGATGGGGGGTTGATTGCGAGAGTGAAGTAGTTGGGTTTTAAATCGGGGGAGGAGTAGTTACTGTTAGAGTGTTCATCGGACCAGATCGATTTTTGAGTTAATTAAATACCTTCATTGTAAACAGTTTGTTTTTAAAATAATTCTTGCGTGTACAATTTTTTTTTGGATTCGCCAACACTAAGTTGTCTCTTCTTTAGGGGTTAAACCGCATATGTTAACGCTTTGTGTCTGTGATCAATTAAGAGAATATTTATTCTAGTGTAAGTATGTATTTTTATATAACTGAAAGCTCGCAGCAAATCATTTACCAGCCTAGATAACATATTAAATACTAAACATTGTCTTGCAAAGGTATCTCATTAAGCTGAAATCTGCTAAAATAAAAAGACAGTGCAGGGCTCTCTCACTCTGGTATTTGTGCGAATTAGTATTGTTGATTGTTGTTTATATTTATATTTGTGTAAAGGTGGCTGGTGAATGGGTATATAATACCGCTTTAATTGTAAAAGGCAATTGCCAGTAGGAACACACTCCCAGGCCAGATCATTGAACACCTCGAATTTTTATTTCTATTGTTTTTATTTGTTGTATAGACAAATGTGTAATCTTAGAGAGGGGCATTGTATTTTTCTAACGCACTCAAACTTATATATCGGTCACGATGTTAGTGATCTATTTATAACTTACCCTTGTAAGGCTGTGTTTTAATGAGTTTTTTTTGTCAGTTTGTTTAAGTAGAATTATTTGCCTGCGAGCTGATTTCTCTTTGTATCTGCTTTATTGTAATTTGATTTATGTATTCCGTGTTTTAGTGGTCACTAAACAATTAGGTACGTGCAAATTCCTTGTCTGTTTTCTTTTGTCCTTGCCTTTACCTTATTATCACCTGTGCAATTTTATTGTTGTATTTTATATGTACCGTAATTTGCTTATTGTTTTATGTGCTTATTTACTTAAAGACCGGCATGATTGGGTTTTAAAGGGCCACATGTTTAGGGTTACGATTTTTATTATGATTTTTATTTTGGTTATTTATGACCCAATTGTGCGTGTGACTATAGGTGGTATTTTTTTAATTTTGTGTTTCTGTGTAACTAAACTGCTTTTTATTCATTTTCTCTTAATGTTATAATTTTGTACGCACTTTAACCTGACTTAATGGTGTTTTGTTATATATTTAACACTTTCATTCCTTTTGTACGTTGTTTGATTTATTAATGTGCTTGTGCAATTACTTATTAATGAATAAAGTGGGTTTTATTGGTGGTTTTTCCCACAATAGTATGTTAACGGGCTGAACCACCGCTGTGCAAAGCTCGTTGATTTTAATTTGAGTAAGTTCATTTTTTTTATCTGCCCCTAATGATGCAACACTTATCTCATCCAGCCTCTCTAATTTAAATAGCACAACGTACCTAGCACTAGACGGCCACTTCGTTTGATCAGATTTGAGGTTTGCGAGTAATTAAATATCAGACTTGTAAATAAATTCTAATGTTTTAATTAGTGCCAGGAAAGTCAAAGTAAGGCAGGCAATTAATTTAAGTAATAGTAACATTATTCTCAGTCAAGTCAAGATAAATCACTTAGCTATTGTTTTATACTTGAATTTGCATTATTGCAAATAAGTTCAAATTACGCTTGTCAAGATAGTGTACCTGGGGGACGCTACACAGTTAAATAAAAAAAGGATAAATAATAAAACGGTCGTTTTAGGATGTTCATAAAAGGCTTTGGTGAATGTATGGTAATTTCAGTATTGACATTAATTACCTTCTTAGAATAAATAAATTTAAAGCTAGTAAAGGTTACATGTATAGTAAAATGATGAAAAATGGTTATATATTTATTAGTTTATAATCAATATGACACACTGGGTCTGTCGTATCACTTCGAACGATTTTCAATAGCTCAGCTGTTATCATCGGCGGTCGACGAGGACGAAGATATATATATATATATATATATATATATATATATATATATATATATATATATATTATATTATTAGGCTTCCGCAGTATTATTATTAGAGTAAACAGACATTTTGGGTTTGAACTCGTGTAATAAATGAAACAGATATTGTAGTATCCACGTTTCGGTAGTCTTTCTTGACTACCTTTTTCAAGATTATTTATTTTATTAAAATAAATAAAATAATAATAAAAAGCGTTCGATGTGATTAATAAGACGTAGATATTACTATATTTGTTTTATTTATTACACGAGTTCAAACCCAAAAATTTCTTTTTACTCTGATATATATATATATATATATATATATATATAGTGAATATTTTAGAGAGCTACAAGGAGATATCTCGAAAACCGTTTGACTATTTAAAATGGAATTTTAGGACATTAATTTGCTCCAAGGGGGACGTATTTTGACGTCTTAATTAAAATTTTATGACACACAATTTCGTAAGGGTGGGAGTGACATTAACGTTTCAAACGTAACGGTATGTTTTTTTGTCAAAATTGATACCGTGGGTTCAGTTATGTATTACTACAAAAAACCATTAAATTTGTTTGAATGGTTATTTCCATGAAAAATGAAACGCATTAGAACCTAATATGGTATTTTTAACCAAGGTAGGTCCATACATACATCATATAAAAACACGTTACGTCGTTTCAGTGGCAACCACTTATTTCAAGCTTGAAACAAACAGTGTTTGGTATTTTGTTGTCGAAATTATTATTAGTATTACAAAGTGTGTCTAAATTATGGCCAATGCCAATTTTGACCTGGAAGTCGATATGTTATTGATGTTGGACAAATGCAGAAAAAATTATCAACAGTAAGATCGTTGTCGAAATACTGGCAATCTAAAATACAATAAGAGGGCATGAGGACCCTTACAAACTGGAGAAAACAAAACTGTTACTATTCTAGCTGCAGTAGATTTGAATCTCCATATTAGTTCCAGAAAACAGGCTACAGAAGCAGACATGTGCCAAGCAGCAATACTAAAAGTCTTGGATGTTTATAAGTTCCATCCATACCATATTACAATTAACCAAGAATTGTGCGGTGTAATGTGTGTTTGAACGCCCTGTATATATATATATATATATATATATATATACGTATTTCTTTTCTTTTCGTTTCTTTTTCTATTTACTCAGTTCTCGCATTCACGCTAACGAAATTTGTTGTTTTTATATGTCTTCATAAAGTTAAATTGAATTGATATTTATTTTGGTGCCAAGATTCTTTTGCAGTACAGTTCACCGATTCACTTTCAATTACAAATCATTACAGGAGCAGGCAATATTAAGCTGGATTAGAATATGAACTCATTCAACTTCAAGTTCATATGTATTGTAGAGTAGATAAGCGTTGCTTACTTGGAAAAGCAACCCTTGCAGTTTTTTGTGTGAAGGCGATAATATGGCGCAATATTTCTTGATCATTTAGGGAAGGAGCATATCGTTTCTACCGCATTTTATAATTTGAATGTAAGAGCAGCATGATTGGTGGTCGTTTTAAAATCAAGTATGGCGTAACTGATAAATTTTTGAATATATATGCTCAGTCTTGGTCTTGATCTGGTGGAGGTAGTGTGGCATGCGGTTGGGCACCGCTCTTAAAGTCGATGTTCCCGGTTCTATGGAATGTATCCTAGACTTAAGTCCGTTCGCCTGTGCGGATTTTGTTGTTGATTCACCAGGACGGAGAACTTTATGTGGTGTATCGTGGTCTACTAGACCTACCTTTTCGTAATCAGGACAATGTTTAACCAGTGCTTCCTGAATTACGGAGTTTTTTATCGCTTTGCGGATTTGAAGATTTGTTTTGGTGGAGTATTGTGTACCCAAACCCTGTATTTTTGTGCTTTTGAAACAGCCTTTGATAGACCAAATCTCACTGTAAATAATTTGTAAATAGACCTTTTTTCCATTTTAATAATTAAACAGACTTGTAAATAGAGCTACCGGTTTAATTGAACATTAAAGTGTGTAAATATATCTCGTGTGTAAAATCGATTCGTTCTGTGCACATAAACTATATAACGTCTTGGCCAATTAAGATAAACGTATCGGTATCGAAATTAAGACTGAGAAATTGCAGCAAATACAATCAACAAAGACATTCAACGTATTCTCGAATGGGGAAGCAATAATCTAGTTAAATTTAATGCTAACAAAACTCAGTGTTGCCTTATGTCCGCCAAAAAAGATCGATCATTTCCTGTTGTAAGTATGAATGGCTCAGTTCTTAAGTTTTCAGACTCTATTACTCTGTTGGGTATGACTGTATCTTCAAATCTCTCACGGGTTGACCATCTTCTGTCAGCTACCAAAACAGCTGCTCGTAAAATAGGCTTTTTGTACAGATCTAAGCAGTACTTTACCCCTCGACAACTCCTTCTGCTGTGTAAGACTCAAATTCGGCCTCATCTGGAATATAATTCTCACCTTTGGGTTAGTGCTCTCCAATACGCTCTCGATATCGTTGATCGTATTCAAAAGAGCGATTAGCTTATAAATGACCCGTCCTTAACTTCTCACATACAGTCCCTTGAGCATAGAAGGATGGTTTCAGTTCTTTCTTTGTATTATCATTATTACAACGGCTATTGTGCTGGTGAATTACATTCTTTCATACCATCTCCGGCTATCTTTGCGAGAAACACTCGGTTCGCTCATTCACATCATCAGTATGCAGTACAAATCTCCACTTGTCGTACCAAACGGGCGCAATCCACATTTTTCTACACGACTTCTAAACTCTGGAATGATCTCCCTTGTTCCTGTTTTCCTCTCACTTATGATATGAGAAAATTTAAGGTAGCTGTTCATAGGCATCTATTGGCAATTCATTATCCCTCTATCCATCCTCCTAAGTGTTCCTGAGTGCTTTAGCACGATAGGCCTTATTTAGCCTGTTCAGGTCCACAATCATAAAAAAAAAAAAATTTTTAAAAATAGTGTGACTTTCAACTTATATTATTTCTTTATTATAAGTTTTGTTATGAACAAATAAGTGCAAAGGTAAATATGTCATTAAAAATTATTATGAATTTTATTAAATACATAAATAAAAAGTTTACCTCGAGTAGGATTTGAACCTACGGCCTGTACTTTGCTAGAGTACCGCGCTACCAACTGCACTATCGAAGTACAAGCCCTAATCGAAGTAAATTTTGTCTTTATGTATGTAGAACTGATTATTAATAATAATTTTCAATTACATATTTACCTTTGAACTTATTAGTTCATAACAAAACTTATAATAAATTAATATTAGTCAAGTTGCTTTGGTATGTATGAATTCTTGCGATATTGCAGGCGCGCATTCCATTAATATAAGTAATTTGATTGTTATCTCATTAAATTTAGAATTTACATCATTTCTACATACATAAAGACAAAATTTACATCGATTAGGGCTTGTACTTCTACAGCGCAGTTGGTAGCGCGGTACTCTAGCAAAGTACAGGTCGTTGGTTCAAATCCTACTCGTGGTAAACTTTTTATTCATGTATTTAATAAAATTAATAATAATTGTTAATTATATTATTCCTCTTTATCCAACGTAGGTACATTAGTCCACATGTTTAGTGATCTAGTGTGCTGACCAGTGGGCACTTTGGACAGAAACTATTAACTTTGTCCTCATGCTTTATATTCCCCTCATCTTAATTCTTTAGAAGACTCTGTACACCGTCATCGCATTATAAATATTCAAGTGCCTACCATATACGAATTCTTTCAAACTGTGTGTGATAATTGTTAGTTAATCTATTTTACATACTATCCTTCGCCGCTACGCTCTCACGCTCATGAATAAAATAGTATTAATTTAGCGGAGAATGTATTGAATATGTGGGTAAATGTTTAAGTGCGCTCCACGAAAAGTAAGAATAATGCCTTTGTTTATTATTCTACTGGGTGAATATTTTAAATTGTTACAAGGGAATATCTCGCAACAATTGATACCGTGGAGTCAGTTATGTATTACTACAAACAATCATCAAATTCTTTCCATTAGTTTTTACTATAAAAACTAATGAATTTTAACAAAAAACAAATTAACAAACAAATAAACTTTTTATTTATGTATTTAATAAATTAATAATAGTTTTTAAATTAACAAATAATCCACTATTTAGAGTTTTTGCCTTCTGTCTTTTTAAAATGTCTTCCTTCTACTTTTAAACATCTTGAAACTCGTTTTTTAAATGAATCGTGTACTCGTTGCAACATTTCCCTAATAATAATTCGGCAAGCATCCATAATTATATCCATCATATTTTCGGGAGTCGTAGGTTCAACAGCCATATGACTTTTTCTTCAGCAAATACCTACAAGAAAAAATCAAGTGGGGGTTTATGTCGAGCGACCGAGCAGGCCAATTGATGGGACCTCTTCGTCCAATCCATTGATTTCCATCTTGCTGAAACCAAAAGTTATGATTTACATTTTCTGGCAAAGGTTTCTCAAACAATTATCACATAGGTTCCCATTGAGATTGCCATTAAAAAAATACGGACCAATAACTTGACCTCGAAAATGTTACACCATGTGTTAACACTCCATGGATGTTTATTTGGAACTGTTCTCATCCAATGCGGTTTTTCTGAAGCCCAACAATGGAAGTTATCCTTATTTACCTTAAAAAGGTTTAATAACAAATTAGGTAGATAGGTGTATTATTTTGTACCTGGTCCCAATTATGGAAAATCGCTTTATCTGTAAATATTAATCTATTTAAAAATTTGGAGTTTTCCTCAATTTTTGCTATAATCCACAAACAAGAATCTATCCGTTTTTGAAAATCACGTCCGTTGTTACAATGGAAAATGAAACTAAAACGGCAAGTAACAGATAATTAGAGGGCACCGGATTAGCTCGGTGGGACAGAGGGCGTGGGCGTGTTTTTGGATTTAAAAATACTGATGGTTGTTAGTCGTATTGTCGAAAGTCGTAGATAAGGGTACGTCGTAATTAGAATAATGTCAAGTAAAAGGGCGTCAGACTGTTATTAAGACGATATCGGTAAGAATACACCTGGGCACACGTAGATAAATCACCCTTCTACAGTCAAAAGATCTCACTTACCTTATGTTGGCTACCTCCAGGTGCGCGTTGGAGATGCTTCAAAACTTTAGCTCTAGAACAAATCTTAAAAATATACACACGCTAAAATACCAAAATAGCGTGGGCGCAAAACAGCTGTTGGGTTTTCTTTAATTTTATATTTCGTTACGTTACCCTTAACGCTTGTGAACAAAATAATTCATACACAATAACAAAAAAAAATTATGAACGTTAAATATTACGTTGAACCTTCTTAACTCAAATTTAAATACTGCTCAACTCCAAAGCTCTGTCATTAATTGAACTCCAAGCTAAAATAATAAGACAAACTAGATAAATGGCATTTAACATTCCTCTAATCGGTTACGTTAAAGACAATGTTTATTCGCTCGTCAACAAATAATTTCACTAAGTTTACAAACAAAGATATTGTAAAGCATTCACAATAACGTACAATATTGCGTTACCTTCTCCATCGGATAGCAACGAAAGCAACGAAAACGGCTGTAGGATACCAGCAGAATGTCCTCGGTCGGAAAACCAATGCTGCAATTTCCCAGTCTTAATTTCGATACCGATACGTTTATCTTAATTTTTTTTTACTTTCATTAAATATTTTGTGTTATTTAATGTAACCGATTAGAGGAATATTAAATGCCATTTATCTAGTTTGTCTTATTATTTTAGCTTGGAGTTCAATTAATGACAGAGCTTTGGAGTTGAGCAGTATTTAAATTTGAGTTAAGAAGGTTCAACGTAATATTTAACGTTCATAATTTTTTTTTGTTATTGTGTATGAATTATTTTGTTCACAAGCGTTAAGGGTAACGTGACGAAATATAAAGTTAAAGAAAACCCAACAGCTGTTTTGCGCCCACGCTATTTTGGTATTTTAGCGTGTGTATATTTTTAAGATTTGTTCTAGAGCTAAACTTTTGAAGCATCTCCAACGCGCACCTGGAGGTAGCCAACGTAAGGTAAGTGAGATTTTTTGACTGTTGAAGGGTGATTTATCTACGTGTGCCCAGGTGTATTCTTACCGATATCGTCTTAATAACAGTCTGACGCCCTTTTACTTGACATTATTCTAATTACGACGTACCCTTATCTGCGACTTTCGACAATACGACTAACAACTATCAGTATTTTTAAATCCAAAAACACGCCCACGCCCTCTGTCCCACCGAGCTAATCCGGTGCCCTCTAATTATCTGTTACTTGCCGTTTTAGTTTCATTTTCCATTGTAACAACGGACGTGATTTTCAAAAACGGATAGATTCTTGTTTGTGGATTATAGCAAAAATTGAGGAAAACTCCAAATTTTTAAATAGATTAATATTTACAGATAAAGCGATTTTCCATAATTGGGACCAGGTACAAAATAATACACCTATCTACCTAATTTGTTATTAAACCTTTAAGGTAAATAAGGATAACTTCCATTGTTGGGCTTCAGAAAACCGCATTGATGAGAACAGTTCCAAATAAACATCCATGGATGTTACACATGGTGTAACATTTTCGAGGTCAAGTTATTGGTCCGTATTTTTTAATGGCAATCTCAATGGGAACCTATGTGATAATTGTTTGAGAAACCTTTGCCAGAAAATGTAAATCATAACTTTGGTTTCAGCAAGATGGAAATCAATGGATTGGACGAAGAGGTCCCATCAATTGCTGCTCGGTCGCTCGACATAAACCCCACTTGATTTTTTCTTGTAGGTTTGCTGAAGAAAAGTCATATGGCTGTTGAACCTACGACTCCGAAAATATGATGGATATAATTATGGATGCTTGCCGAATTATTATTAGAAATGTTGCAACGAGTACACGATTCATTTAAAACGAGTTTCAAGATGTTTAAAAGTAGAAGGAAGACATTTTAAAAGACAGAAGGCAAAAACTCTAAATAGTGGATTATTTGTTAATTTAAAAACTATTATTAATTTATTAAATACATAAATAAAAAGTTTATTTGTTTGTTAATTTGTTTTTTGTTAAAATTCATTAGTTTTATAGTAAAACTAATGGAAAGAATTTGATGATTGTTTGTAGTAATACATAACTGACTCCACGGTATCAATTGTTGAGATATTCCCTTGTAACAATTTAAAATATTCACCCAGTAGAATAATAAACAAAGGCATTATTCTTACTTTTCGTGGAGCACTTAAACATTTACCCACATATTCAATACATTCTCCGCAAATTAATACTATTTTATTCATGAGCGTGAGAGCGTAGCGGCGAAGGATAGTATGTAAAATAGATTAACTAACAATTATCACACACAGTTTGAAAGAATTCGTATATGGTAGGCACTTGAATATTTATAATGCGATGACGGTGTACAGAGTCTTCTAAAGAATTAAGATGAGGGGAATATAAAGCATGAGGACAAAGTTAATAGTTTCTGTCCAAAGTGCCCACTGGTCAGCACACTAGATCACTAGACATGTGGACTAATGTACGTTGGATAAAGAGAAATAATATAATTAACAATTATTATTAATTTTATTAAATACATGAATAAAAAGCTTACTACGAGTAGGATTTGAACCAACGACCTGTACTTTGCTAGAGTACCGCGCTACCAACTGCGCTGTAGAAGTACAAGCCCTAATCGATGTAAATTTTGTCTTTATGTATGTAGAAATGATGTAAATTCTAAATTTAATGAGATAACAATCAAATTACTTATATTAATGGAATGCGCGCTGCAATATCGCAAGGATTCATACATACCAAAGCAACTTGACTAATATTATTTATTATAAGTTTTGTTATGAACAATAAGTTCAAAGGTAAATATGTAATTGAAAATTATTATTAATAATCAGTTCTACATACATAAAGACAAAGTTACTTCGATTAGGGCTTGTACTTCGATAGTGCAGTTGGTAGCGCGGTACTTAGCAAGTACAGGCCGTAGGTTCAAATCCTACTGAGGTAAACTTTTATTTATGTATTTAATAAAATTCAATAATTTTAATGACATATTTACCTTTGCACTTATTTGTTCATAATAAAGAAATAATATAAGTTGAAAGTCACACTATTTTTAAAAATTTTTTTTTTTTTTATGGTCGTGGACCTGAACAGGCTAAATAAGGCCTATCGTGCCAAAGCACTCAGGAACACTTAGGAGGATGGATAGAGGGATAATGAATTGCCAATAGATGCCTATGAACAGCTACCTTAAATTTTCTCATATCATAAGTGAGAGGAAAACAGGAACAAGGGAGATCATTCCAGAGTTTAGAAGCCGTGTAGAAAAATGTGGATTGCGCCCGTTTGGTACGACAAGTGGAGATTTGTACTGCATACTGATGATGTGAATGAGCGAACCGAGTGTTTCTCGAAAAGATAGCCGGAGATGGTATCAAAGAATGTAATTCACCAGCACAATAGCCGTTGTAATAACTGATAATACAAAGAAAGAACTGAAACCATCCTCTATGCTCAAGGGACTGTATGTGAGAAGTTCAGGACGGGTCATTTATAAGCCTAATCGCTCTTTTGAATACGATCAACGATATCGAGAGCGTATTGGGGAGCACTAACCCAAAGGTGAGAATTATATTCCAGATGAGCCGAATTTGGGCCTTATACAGCAGAAGGAGTTGTCGAGAGGTAAAGTACTGCTTAGATCTGTACAAAAGCCTATTTTACGAGAGCTGTTTTGGTAGCTGACAGAAGATGGTCAACCCATGAGAGATTTGAAGATACAGTCATACCCAACAGAGTAATAGAGTCTGAAAACTTAAGAACTGAGCCATTCATACTTACAACAGGAAATGATCGATCTTTTTGGCGGACATAAGGCAACACTGAGTTTTGTTAGCATTAAATTTAACTAGATTATTGCTTCCCATTCGAGAATACGTTGAATGTCTTTGTTGATTGAATTTGCCATTTCAGCTTTAATTTCTTGATTTGACATAGAAGGTGGATTGTCACTATGAGTAGACTGAGATGAACTACAGTGAAGAGTGCTATCGTCAGCAAAGCAATGGATGGGGTTAGTTGTTGAAGAAATAAGGTCGTTTATGTACAGCAGAAAAAGTGTAGGCGCTATAACGGATCCCTGTGGTACGCCCGCGTTAATGCTAACTTCTTTCGAAAAAAAGCCATCAACTACGACACGTATTCGCCTTTTATCAAGGAAACTAGAAACCCAGTTGATGAGCGTATCATTTAACCCAAGCGAGGTGAGTTTGGCAAGTAAACACTTATGCCAAACTTGGTCAAATGCCTTTGAGATATCTAAAGCGACTACAACTGTTTCACCGGACTGCTCTACTGTATTAATCCAAACTTGGGTCACACATGAAAGAAGATCGCCTGTTGAACGACTTTGCCTAAACCCATATTGGTGGTCACTAAGGAGTTTGTTAGTTTCAAGGAACGTGAGCAGTTGCTGATTGATGGATTTTTCCATGATTTTAGACAAAATGGAAGTGATGGCAATTGGTCTGTAATTTGAGGGATCGGTCTTATCACATTTTTTGGGAATAGGTTGAACATTTGCTAACTTCCATGATGAAGGAAATTCCCCAGAAGATATAGAGATCGTATAGAGCTTAGATAGGACTGATACTAGTTCGGGGGAACATTTCTTTAAGACAATAGCTGTGATACCGTCTGGGCCAGTCGCCTTATTGAGATCAAGCCTACTGATGATCGATTCCAAGAGCTTGTACCGAAAATGAATTGGTTTCATAACGTATGAAGAAGAGTTGACTAGGGGCACATCTTTTCCAGAATCATTGAGACACGAGTTTGATGCAAACAAATCCACAAAAACGTTGGCTTTGTCTACAGAATCAGCAACTACCGATCCGTCAATAGATGTCAGGGGGGGAAATGAAGATGTTCGAAGGTTTTTACTAATGGCTTTTGCTAAAGACCAAAATTTACGACTGCCTAAAGGAGATGTAGCTAGTTCATTGCATTTTCGTTGTTCGAACAACTGTTTAGTTTTAGTGATGACACTTTTGCAGATATTTCTAGCACCAACGTATTCTACATGACTGTCAACCGATTTATTAGATTTCCATTTAATGTAACATTTATTTTTTAAAGATATTGCATCAGAACAAGCCTTACTGAACCAGGGTTGGGAACGTGAATGACCTACACGGTACTGTTTTTTCGGAATGTATAACTCCATTCCCATGAGGATGACTTCAGATACTGAAAGAGCGATGTCCGAAGAAGAGGACGACTTAAAACAATATTCGCGCCATGGAAAGGTTGCAAAGAAATCCCGTAAATCACTCCATCGAGCTGACTTAAAACACCACAAGATTCTATCGGTTTTGCGAACAACAGTGGAATTAGGTACAGTAGAAATGATTTCTATTAGACATTGGTCGGAAAGACCTAAAGCAGAAAGAACGGAAGTTTTATAAACAAGAGGGTTTGATGTAAGAAAGAGTTCTAGAATATGTGGAGTATGGTTAGGGTTATCAGGGATTCTTGTGGGTTCAGAAATCGTTTGTGTGAGATCACATGAAATTGCAAATGTTTCTGCACTATGACCAGCGGGATTTGTAGTAGATGAAAATTGAAGCCAATTAGAGTTATGAACATTGAAATCGCCTACAAATGAGATATCGCAAGATGGAAACTGAGACAGGAGATAGTCAACCTTCATACTAAGGTAATCGAAGAAGTCTTGAAAGTTGCTGTCATTAGGAGACCTATAAATGCAACAGTAGAATTTCACAAAATTAGGACCAGAATGTTTAAACCAAATCACGTCAAAATTTTTATTTTCTAAGGAAGAAACCCTCTTGCAAGCAATTCTGTCCTTGATGTACTCACATACGCCTCCTTTATATCTAAAGTTAGAGTGAAGATGGTATTGAGGAAATTGCAAGTCGGGTGACTCGGAGCTTTCAGAGGAGACTTGTGTTTCAGATAGAAACAATATATCAGGTTGTAATTGTTCAAGATGTTGGTGAATAGCATTAAGATTAGACCTGATACCGCGGATGTTGCAGTAGTGAATCAGAAAGTTGATACTTTCGATGACAGAGGTCGCTTGGGCCCTGCCCTCCCGGACATCCGAGTGGGGCAGGATTTTACGTCCGGAATTTATAACCCTAGAAACCACAGCCATCTTATTTTTTAATTTGGGACTTTTAATCCGATAGGAAGACAGTGAGGGCGAGAAGGAAGAATAAGGATGAGAATAGATTAAGGATGATGAAAAAGGTAACCGGCAGCCCTACCGAGCTCAGAAAATCGGAGACCCAATATTAAGGAACCCATGGTAAGGGTGGTGGTACCTCCCCGGCTGGCATGGAGTATACATGCCTACCACCTTTTTAATAAAGAGATTTTTAATAAAGAGTCTCAATTTTCGATACAGTTTCCATAATCCTTTCAAACGTGGTGCACAAACAAAAAACACATAATTGAACTTATTTAAGTAGCACTAATTAAGAAATATAAAATTAATGCAAATTCATGACATGGTAGTGGTCCACAACTTTACCCATAAATACAACAAAATCTCAATTTCTTGTTGCTCTTTACCACTCGAACTGAAGATTCGATTTATAACCTTGAAGATAATTTCAAGCATAAAAGTATCTTAATAATAAATGTAATACTAAACAAAGTAATTCAATGTAAAAACAGTAGATTATGTTTTAGAAACAAATCCATTATATGGTTTTTTCCCACCTATGTAATTGAATTTTTAAAAAGTTTTCACGTCTGTGGCGAGTATTAAACCATAACGCATGTTAAACACAGCACTATCGAGCTGCGTTTTTAAACTTTATGAGTGCCAAACATATTACACTACAAATCTACAAATGGGCAAAAGCACAGCGTTGCCAAAGACAAAGTGTGTATGTGTCTGCGTGCGTGCGTATGTGTGTGTTGTGGGTGTGCGTGTGTGTGCGTTTGTATGTGCGCGTACGTGTATGCGCGCGTGTGTGTGCGTGCGTGTCTGCGTACATGCCTGAGCGCGTGCGTGTGGGTGAGTGCGTGCGTTTGCACATGTGCGCCGGTTTGAATGTGTGAGTGTTTGCGTGTGCGCATGTGTCTGTGTGTTTGCCTGTTTGTGTGAGTGTGTGCGCATGTTTGTATGTAAACACGTTTGCGGTCAGGCGCGTGTGTTAGTATGTGAGTGTGTGTACGTGCGTGCGCGCGCATTTATGTTTGTGGAGGTGTGTTTGTGTATGTGTGTGTGTGTGTGTGTGTGTGTGTGTATGTGTGTGTTTGACTGTGGTTGGGTGTGTGTGTGTGGCTGGGTGGGTGCGTACGTGTACGTGGGCGAGTGAACGGCTGGTTGAGTGAGTGGGTACCTGAGAGCGTGAGTGAGTGCGTACGTGCGTGCGATGGGCGTTATTGTGTGCGTGTGTGAGTGCTATTTATCATCGATAATTCCTGAAAAATAAAATTTACCAACTTTAAATGTGGTATTTAAGGTTGCTTTCATTTATCTTGCAGCTGTTTAGTTTATGAGAACAATCTAGTACCTGAAATAAGGATATATTAGGAGTGTTGTTTTTTCTCAAATATTTCTGAAACAGATCCATATTTCAAAGAAATAAAAATATCGAGATATAGATCTTAATCATATCTGTTAGTTTTAATCTATGTAATTTTTTGACACGACGCCTTATTTAGCCGCAAGCAAAGTCCTGAGGTAGAATTTAAGTGTTATTTCAAATTTTTCAATAGGAGAATAACCATCAACTTTATAGGAAAAGGTGTAAACATATTTTTTAAAGAAAATTTAATTTTACTCAACTTCTCTTTATAAAGTTTATTAATACAAAGTTAATTAATTCTAAAAATTAATAACACAGTATTGCAAATGCTTAAACTATATTACCGATATTAAAATAGATAAAGTTTATGTACTTGGAATTTGGTATTTAAGGTTACTTTGATTTCTCCTGGAGCTGTTTAGATTTTGGGAGAAATCTAGCATCGGGGAAAGAAGCAGTTTTTTGTTTTCCACTCTAAGACAACTATACATTTTAAAGAAATAAAAATACCCATTACCTATCTACCTATCGATTAATTTTGATCTGTGCAACTTTTTGTACGACGCGTAATTTAGCCGCAAAACAATTTGTAAGGTAGAATTTAAGTGTTATTTCAAATTTTTCAATACATGAATAACAATCAAGTTTATAGGAAAAGGTGTAGATTTTTTAAATAGAATTTAATTTCATGTAGCTTCTTCATGAAGTTTATTAATACAAAGTCAATTAGGTCTAAAAATTACTTAAACTATATTAACGATATTTTACAGGAGCGGGAGGCTTTGGAATTTTTTTAATTTACTTTCTAGATTTTTATTGACCTCTACATGACATACAGTTTTTAATGTCCATCTTACATAGACTATTGTTTTTGTTTTTACAATGTTGCCTATTTTAGTTATGAACCTATTAAAAAGGGGGTTTCATAATTACCTTAAAAATTATTTTCAAAATTATTGTTGTTCCACATCAGATATTTTCAAAACCTGAATAAGGATCAACTCTATTAATATCTAGGACACTGTGTAAACATATTTTTTAAATATAATGTTAGTTTTGTGTAACTTTTTGTATAGTTTTCTTAATACAAATCCAAATAATTCTCAACATAAATTAAATATGATTGAAAATGCTTAAACTGTATTATCGATACTTTTATGGAAGCGGGCGGCTTGAATTTTTTTAAAGTTAACATCTGTATGTCTATGAAACTTTATATGACATGACGGTTAAACGTGCATCTGATTTATTGTTTTTGTTTTTACAATGTTGCCTATTTTCGTTATGAACGTATTAAAAAATAGGTTGCTTAATAATCCTAAAAAATTATTAATTTCATCATTCTCAGTTATAAATTTTCATCCCTCCATCCAACACTCCCAAAATTATTAATTATTTGACTTTCAATATCTGTTAGTATGAATTCTGCGTTAAACCAGCTTTCAACAGATTTTTCAATATTTGTTTTTTTACTGCACATTACATCGGGATCGTCATATAAGTCGACTTGAAAATAGTAATTTATGAAAAACATATTTGTAACTGCAAATGGGTTAATTCCCATTTGGTTGATAATTAAACAAAAAAAAAAGATTCAAAATAATAGCAGATTATTTTAACTAAACCAAAGAAGTCATACCTGAGATATGCTTGCGTATGTTGCAAAGAGGCAGACAGCTATTGAAGCATTCATAATATGGTCTTATTGAACTAGGATGGGTTCTCTAATTTTAAGCACTTTTTAATACAGTTTGTTGAATGATAATGTGCTTTTGTATGACAAATTAAATGTTTTTATCTCGAAAAGATATCCATCTATACAACAAGGACTGAAAATTGATCTAGAGTCATTTTCAGTGAGTCAATAACTGGTTTGATATTTTTAACTCGTATACACCTTCCTCTTCTTGTTAGGGTATTTTGAACACCCTGTATACGTATTGGTTACGTCTTTATTTATTTAGTTAGATTTCGAATCCTTTCTTTTCTTTTCTTTCAATTTTAGTTTAAGAGCTTACTGTAGATAATGAATATATTTTGCTTTAATAGGTCGCGCTGTATGTAAAGGAATCTTAGGAATATGCAATTGTGCATTACCTTTACTCATTGTAGATACGAGTTACGTTTTTTTTTGGGTGTAGTTACGTAATTTCATTAATAAAAGTCAGTGTAGTTTTTGGGATTTTGAATACAATTTTCAGGTTAATGCCCGAATCATATCTGGGATTTTATTCAGATAAATTCGTTTGATTGTGTTACATAGTTTCATTACAAAGAAGTGTTGTCATCGCGTTGGTGCCGTACTGTCGCATCCGTGCAGAGGACCAATTTGAGAGTCGGAATGATGGTTTTCATCCATATAAGTACTATGGGTGGGCGATTGGTTGTACTTTTGCAATAACATATCTGTGTCGTGTCGAAGGGAAATGCAGATGTAGCAGTTCCTTCATCTTCAGTCGAGCTACCATCGTATATTTAGGGGGGTGGAAATTTTAAAGTTCAAATGGTTGATTGGTTTGTTTAATTGAATTTATTTGGAGGGGAACGTTTTTTTAATATGGCGAATAAGTGAGTTTGAAAGGAAAAGCACTCTTCCCTAAGCTTTTGACGCGTGGAGTCGTGTGTGTGGAAAGTCGTTCGAACTAGCGGAATTTGGGGTTTCATAATTGTGAGAGCTCCTAGTGAAATTTCTTAGTAGTGTTGAAGACTTGCAAGATTAGTCGAATAAAACCAAGTTTGGGATATTTTGTGAAGTAACATTTCAACCGGGCTCGTTGATTAATTCAATTTCGTGTTGTTTTTGTTGTGCGAACCCGAGGACTATTGAGTTTCGTGATTAACGAGATATAATTAGAGAACCCTTTCCTAAAAGTTAAGTGTACGTAGTGAACGAACACCCAACCACACCGACTGATTAAGATTGTTTTGTTTGTAATTAAACTTACTAATTTAAGTTGTGTAAAACAATTTGCTGAGTGTTTTCTTAGTCGAACCTTAACATCTTTGAGTTAAAAGAAATTGTTAAAGTGATCTAATCTAGTTACTACTGCTTCAATAAGTTACGAGACATTATTGGTGTCAATTCTGGAGAATTTTGTAAACTAATTTAAAATCAAGTTGAATACGCGGTAGCGATCTACTGCGAGTCGGTATTGCCGTCATCAAGGAGTAACGCCGAAGACCGTGGGCCCGCTCGAGCCTTACACGACGCTTTCGTGGAGCAAGGATCATCTCCTAGTTACCTGTGTGACCTAGGTAATTCAATTTATGTTCTGTTTGTTGGTCTTGCGACCTATGAGAATAAAATTTGGTTGTGTTTTATGTGGAATATTTTATGCAATGTGTGTTAACGGAGGAACCTGTTGGATGTAATTATTGTTGAATTTATTGTGTCATTTTGTTAACGTTCACGGACAGTTTCCTTTGTCTATTTAGAAGCTATTTAAGGTGTTTATGATACTGTTAATATTTTATGCATGGAGGTAAATAAAATCTTACCTTAATTTCTTTATGTAAGATTTGCGTACGGGCGTAATCCAGGTCTATAGAAATTTTTAGGATACTATTTAGCTTAAGATAGTCTTGCTACTGGCCAGAATTCAATGAGGTAAAAGGTTAAGAGTAGACGATTATCATTTTATCCAAATTGACATTCTGTTCAAATTTTAATTGTTTTATTTTGAGTTAATAGATGTTTATCTTAGTTACGGTTTTGGAGTAATTATTTTAATATTAAGCCTTGACAAAGGGTGATGATATATTGCTCAAATAGGAAACGTCGCCGAGTTTTAGTGAGAGAAGTTTGGAGTTTTTTTTTTGTTTTTTTGTTTTGTTACAAAGATTAAGTTAACGTAACGTAGCTTACCAGTTTAGAGAAGCTTCGTAACCGAATTGAAGTCAGTTTGGTATGTGTTATTTTGATTTGTTTAAGGAATATTAGCAAGTTAACGTAGTGGGAACCTTAGTGATTTGTATTGAGTATTGAATTTGAATATTGCTGCACGGTGATAAGTTTAGCAGATTAAGGTGCAGATTTTGAAGCCTTTCAGGTGAAGCAGCATTGCGGACACCTGGATCTATTAGCGTTACGATTTGGTAAGTGGGGTAAGTTGGGTATTCGGACCACCACGTACCGTCGTTTATTTCGCGTTTTAAAACACCGTGGTGTGTTCGTTTGGAATATCCTGGCGCCTACTGGAACCTATTGTGACATTTCCCCTATTTCGTTCTTGGTAGATGGCGTATCCTACGGAGAAGAAACTGCTTTTCCCGACAGACCCTCACCTGCACGCCGAGCTAGCCGTGCAAAAACCAGGTTTATCTGTCACCTTGTCCTACTTGTCCTACCGTAACATTCTATCCCAACATAAAAACCCTATGGGTTTAATTTGGAGAGTCAAAATGAAGTACTAAATACAATGCTACTAACTGTATAAACAATGAGTTGCAGAGGCAAAAAGAACCTCCAAGTATTTCAAAAAGAAATGATTATGTCCATTAAATCTTTGCAAGGTTCATATGAGTTAGTTAGGAAGGATTATGATATTAACACACCGTTTAAACCAAGACTGCTAGGAAAATTTTCTCTGTCAAGTAAGTATGTACTTAACTATTCAACGGTTGTTCCTACAGGTTCATACTTTATTTTAAAAAATCTTCAAGGTATTCTGATTTTGATTTTTTCGGCCAATACTATATTTTCATTTTCTTTAAACAATTATAACAAAACCATTAATGTCTAGCATAACTAATTCTCGTTCCTTCATTTTTTTTGTAGATTAGAACCCGTGGTGGGGTTCATAACGATCCATCCCCTCTCAACACACAATTTAGAATGAGAATGATTTTACTTTTTTTTTTTTTTTATGATTGTGGACCTGAACAGGCTAAATAAGGCCTATCGTGCTAAAGCACTCAGGAACACTTAGGAGGATGGATAGAGGAATAATGAATTGCCAATAGATGCCTATGAACAGCTACCTTAAATTTTCTCATATCATAAGTGAGAGGAAAACAGGAACTAGGGAGATCATTCCAGAGTTTAGAAGCCGTGTAGAAAAATGTGGATTGCGCCCGTTTGGTACGACAAGTGGAGATTTGTAGTGCATACTGATGATGTGAATGAGCGAACCGAGTGTTTCTCGCAAAGATAGCCGGATATGGTATCAAAGAATGTAATTCACCAGCACAATAGCCGTTGTAATAACGATAATACAAAGAAAGAACTGAAACCATCCTTCTATGCTCAAGGGACTGTATGTGAGAAGTTAAGGACGGGTCATTTATAAGCCTAATCGCTCTCTTTTGAATACGATCAACGATATCGAGAGCGTATTGGGGAGCACTAACCCAGAGGTGAGAATGATATTCCAGATGAGGCGAATTTGGGCCTTATACAGCAGAAGGAGTTATCGAGGGGTAAAGTACTGCTTAGATCTGTACAAAAAGCCTATTTTACGAGCAGCTGTTTCGGTAGCTGACAGAAGATGGTCAACCCATGAGAGATTTGAAGATACAGTCATACCCAACAGAGTAATAGAGTCTGAAAACTTAAGAACTGAGCCATTCATACTTACAACAGGAAATGATCGATCTTTTTTGGCGGACATAAGGCAACACTGAGTTTTGTTAGCATTAAATTTAACTAGATTATTGCTTCCCCATTCGAGAATACGTTGAATGTCTTTGTTGATTTAATTTGCCATTTCAGCTTTAATTTCTTGATTTGACATAGAAGGTGGATTATCACTATGAGTAGACTGAGATGAACTACAGTGAAGAGTGCTGTCGTCAGCAAAGCAATGGATGGGGTTAGTTGTTGAATAAATAAGGTCGTTTATGTACAGCAGAAAAAGTGTAGGTGCTACAACGGATCCCTGTGGTACGCCCGCGTTAATGCTAACTTCTTTTGAAAAAAAGCCATCAACTACGACACGTATTGGCAAACATCCTGGGTTAATAACAAGTAATTCAAATATTCAAGACTGACCAGGATTAGATGAAGAGGAATACGTATTGCCAAGATCCATAAAGCAAGCGAAGTTAGGTAACTTACAGGCTAAATATGATATCGAAGAAGAAACGTTTGAGCTTGATAATACTAATATACCAAGCAGTATTTTATCGAGCATTATTAGCTCTGAAATGTCATACAAACAAGAAGAATCAGAAAGAGATGGCTTGATATACATAGCTGGATTGTTAGCAAGAAAGCACAAGATCGATTTAGGAAAGTATACCTATCAAACCAAAGAAGCTATTAATTTTCAAAATTATACAAGATGTCCTTCTTTTATTCAAAATTTGTCATATGGTGGCTTAACAGAACCCTCCGAAGAGTGGATGCAACAAGTATTTGAGATGGACAAATACTTTAAAAAGTTTCATAATGAAAAATTTTGTGAGAAAACAAAAGTTGGAAAAAAACCAAAACATATATACAGAATAAGTTAATAGACATCCCAACAGAGCTCGCGAGGTCGTTTAGCCAACAAACGATATGTGTCAGAATACAATTTTTAAATTTAAAACAAACTGAAGAAAACGAGAAAAAGAGAAAAGCTCAGGCATCAGAATAAAAAGAAAATAAATTAATAAAAAAATTAAAAAGATACTGAAATAAATAAATTTAATTTGTAATAATTACTTTCGATTTTTATACATAATTTAGTTTTTATTAGGACATAAAAGGTTAAATCATTAGTTAAATTAAGATATTAAACAAAAAAGGTTGTAGGTACATATGTACTTTATGTTAAATTTTAAATAAAAAATTATTTTATTAAAATTTTAAAACAATAACATTTATAGTTTCCTATATTTTACCTCCCTTTAATTTCCGTTCTTTAAGTTAAAAAAAAGGAAATCTTTGAAAGTCTTTGTTTTTAGAAGGGTTATATGGACTATTGGCCATATGTGAGTGAATCGGACTATTTTTCCTTATTTCGTACCTTTGTTTTTAATTAGTTTTGATTAATCTCTACAGCCAGTGACTTCAAACTAAACATAAATTAACAAATTTTGCAATACATGAGTCGATTAGTTGAGAACATTGTTAAATCCAAAATTTAAAAATAAGTATTTATTATTAATAATAATATTAAATATTAATAAATTGATAATAAAACACAGTCTAACGCCACTCCCGCGCTTTTAATGCTTACGTCTCATTGGCGGAAAGTTATGACTTATGAGTCAACCTGTTTTCTTCCATTAACTTTCGTAACCTACACAGTTTTTGTTGAAGATTTTCGGGCCTTCTCGACACCATACGCTATAAATGTTGTTCACATCAAAAACATTTTAAACGAATCGTGTCGTGGGTTTTTAAGCGTCTTAATTCGTAAGTATTTTAAGTACCACAGTGCGATCACTATTGTTTGACCGTGCCGCTCCTAGAACAGTACTACTGTTCCACACCCTTAAAATGAAAATTGTGCTATGTCCAGTGGCGTAAATGCTTATATTAAAATAAATACTACCATAAATGACAAAAACTTTCGCGAATGACGAATTGCCTATCATGAAGGCGTACAAAAACTTGAAAAATTGTAATTTACGTTTATTTTGAATTAACACTTAATTTTTTTAAATTTAGCTTTATTTAATTATATTTACGTACATAATACAGTAGGTATATGTTTATTATTACAGTTAAAAATAGAAAAATAAAATCACATAACCAGATAAATGGAACCAAGCTTCATCCGTAAAGAAACTTAAGTTCAGTATTTCGTCATCTCTCAAGTTGTTGTTGAACCATTGGCAATATTCTAAACGCTTTTGAAAATCTAAAGGTAGTAATTTTTTTTCACAACCGTTATTTTGTAAGGATGAAAATGTAATTGTCGTTTGACTGCTTTATGGCATGTACCATAAGAAACACCTGTAACAATTGCTTACATTGAAATAGGCACAATGTTGTCAATCTAACTTTACTTACTTAATGTTTTTATTTTATTACTTAAATATACAAGTCAATCATGTTTTGTATAATGCATAGAAGGCATAAAATACACGAATTAAATTATCTTGAAAAAAACTATTTTATTGTAATACAAATATTGATTGAGGAATAATTAAAAAAGCAAAAATCTACGTACGTTTATGAAATGTCAATCGAGGTTGAAATAAATATTTGTGCCTAACTTCATCAGAAACAGTGTTGGGTAGGATCTAGATCAAAGTGATCTAGATCCACTAAACGGATCTATGATCTGGATGTAGATACTTTGCTCTGCTAGGATCTAGTATCTGGATCTAGATCACATTTTAACAGATCTTTAGTACTTGAATCCAAAGATCCATTAGAATATTTTAAAATGTATTTTAAGGGTATTTTGTGAAATTTTTAACTGGCTTGAGGCAACAGAGCTTTATATTTAAAAAATACATTATGCTCCGTTACGACCGTTACATCCGTACCCCACAGAGATACATACACATTTACACAATTACCTACTGCCTGAGGCATGTTAAATTCCGAAATAACCAATAATAGAACTATTCATTTCCTTTGTTAATATTTCCGTCGGTTGTTTTTGTTTCCCAAAGCTACAAAGGCAGGTAATAACAGCTAAGTGCTAATCTAATGACTTAATGAGTAATGACTATGGGGTCATCCATCCATTAAAGTAGGTACTTAAGTTAAGTGGAACTGGAATTCCCTGTTGCTAATTTAATCGAACAAAAGGAGGTATAGAAAAACAACAATCTTGTCTTCAGTTCTTAAGAATACGACTTTAAGTAAAGCACATTTGTTAATTGTTAGTTAGATCAACAATGAGTGACGAAGCTGAATTAATGGAAGTTCCGCCAATCTTAAGCGGTAAATTTTATAAAATTTTATCAAAATGTGACAACAAGACAGTGACCCAGTGTCTAAATTGTCCCGCACAAATACAAGATCATGTGACTTCAAGAGGAAATATTATTCGGCATATGAAGGTATGTATTAATATAGTTTTTGGCAGAATTTTAGTATCATTTATTGGATTCTTACGAAATACATCATCTGATATATCAAAACGTGATTTGTAGACTTAATTTTTCTTATTAAATTCTATATGAATTACGTAAAGTATTTTTTGTTGCAAAATACTTAGTTTCTCGTGTGTAAAAGAACGTTTACAAAAGGTTGAGATTTATTTCTTAAAGTCCCTAATGCATCAAAAAACTTTTTTAAATGTTTATGATACCTGTATTCATAAAAAGATGGGATTCAATCGCTTTCAAAATTGGTGTTATCTAAATTTTGACTGAAACTTGAAGTGACTTCAATCTGAATTTTATAAATTAACATACACTTTCTCCTTTTTTTCTAGAGAAAGCATTCAGTAACGTTTAGCAAATTCGATGCAGAAAAGACAACAAAAAAAAAGTAAAACCGAAATTTTATCAATGAAGAATTTCAACAAGACTAACATTTTTCAACGATCAACCAGATCTACCACAAAGAACTCGGTTAACAAACTCGTCTTAGATTACATAATTGAAGAGATGAGGCCTATTTGTACAGTCGAAAAACCCGCATTTATTAGGTTAGTAGAAGGACTTTCTGGCAAAAAACCTTGTGACCGAAAAACGCTCAAGAGTAAATTAGAAGAAGAGAAATCAGCAGTTATTGGTGCTGTAATAGAAGAATTAAATAAAACCAAATACGTCTGTACAACTGCAGATGTTTGGAGCACCAATAACAAAAGTTATCTTGGTATGACTGCACACTTTATCGATAGTAATAGCTTCCAACGTAAATCTTTTGCATTAAGCTGTAGGCGATTTAAATTTGCACACACATTTGACAGAATTGCGGAATTAATAAGTGAAATTCATAACGAATACAAATTAAATCTCGGTAAAATTTCAGGAACGGTAACAGATAAAGCAAGCAACTTTAATAAAGCTTTTAACGTATTTACTGCTTCTATATGTAATAAGAGCAGCGATAGCGAATTAACAGAGTTGCAAAGTCAAAATGATGTAGATGTTGAATCATTACCTGCTTTTGATACTGACAGTACTTACGTGCTTTTGCCCGAACATTTTAAGTGTTGTTCGCATACACTCAGCCTTGTAATTACGATAGATGCAGCTAAAGCATTTGAAAACATAAGGTATAAAAAAATGTACGATACTGTTTTTGGGAAAGCTTATTCTTTATGGAATTTAGTGAGTAGGTCAACTAAGGCGTCGGATCAGTTAGAAAATGTTTACGGTGTCAAATTGAAAGTTCCTTGTCCTACTCGTTGGAATTCCATGTATGACGCATGTGTTAAACTAATTAATAGTGAAGCAAAATTAAGTGATGTTTGTAAGTTATTAAAATTAGACGTGTTCCAACTGTCAGATTTTGTGTTTTTAAACGAATATATTTCTGTTACAAAACCTATTTATAGCCGTTGCAATAGATATTTTACAAGATGAAAAAACTTGTCAGTTAGGTACTGTTTTGCCAACACTTTTCAAAATTAAAGCTAGCTTAGAAGCAATGACAAAACTGACATTTTGTTCTAAATTAAGAGAATGTTTATTGAACGGCTTTACAAGACGTTTCTCTAATATAATGGATATTAAAAATTCTAGTAGTCGACCATACCTGTTATCCACAATTTCTAACCCAAAATTTAAATTATGGTGGTTAAAATTACCCCTTTAAAAATGAAACAGCATTCTGTCAAACGCAATTATTGTGTGAACTTAACAATTCCGGATTTCAAGAAAATCTTAATAATTCAGAATCAGAAATTCAGTTCACACTTACTGAAAAAATCCTCTGCCACGGACGAATTCTTTGATTTTTAAAATAAATACTCAATCGCAAACAACATTTGATTCAGAATGCACAAATTATTTTAAAGACACAAGCACTAACTATGAGCAATTAAATATGTACCCTGCTATAAACGAAATCTTTTTAAAATATAATTCTATACTTCCTTCATCTGCCCCCGTTGAAAGGATATTTAGTATGGGTGGACTAATTTTAACTCCTCGTAGGAATAGATTAGGTGATGATATATTTGAGATGCTATTAATTTTAAAACAAAATAAAATAAAATTAGATAATAAAATGTAATTATGTAATGTATACTTATAATAATTTAGATAAATGTCCTTATCCTTATAATTGTATAACAACCATGTGTTAAGTTAAATTAACAATTAACATTGCAACTTGCAAGTGTAAATGTGTACCTAATACTAATTTTGTAATTTGTAGTGCGTTAAATAATTAATGTCAGTTTTCAATAAAACCTATAAAATTATATTTGTATATTATTTTCTTAATAATCTAACCTTACGGACTAATATTTGTATTACATGAAAAATGATCATGGGAATGGGAGTACTACTCATCAGTAGCAATACTAGCAATTAAAGATAATATTAATAATTAGAAAAATCTCGAAACAATTTTAGGAATGTCGGATCTTTATAAAAGATCTAGATTCCATTTCAAGGATCTTTGATCTTTATCTAGATCCATTTTTACGTACGGATCTTGGATCTTTATCTAGATCAGTTTTTAAAAATGTGTTTGGATCTGTATCTAGATCCTAAATAAATGGATCTTACCCAACACTGATCAGAAACTTGGAATAAACTGTTGATAAAAATTCTGCAAAAAGCAGTTTTTTTTCTGTCGTTCATTCTTGATATCCTGGTATATCCGCATTTGATAATAGATGTTGCACAGTTTATGGTATATTTTCTTTATAAACGAGACCGTTTCTTTGTAAAAGCCTAAACTAACCAAATTGTAATTTTCTCCTATTATGGGGTATAATCCAATTCCTAATTTGGGTACCCCATATTAGGTGCTTATTTCATAACCATTAAATGTAACATATCCTAATTTCTCTGTGTATAGGACGTAAATAGTAGAGAACTAAGTACCTATATAAATGTTCACAGATGCCTAACAATACAGGGAAATCATGAGCTACATAAAAAGTCCGCGAGCTCATAACGTCCCGCAAAGCACGTTGGAAAGGTACGTAAAAATTCCAGGATATCCTGAAGACATTGTTAATTGCAATTTAGTCCGAAAAGTAGTTTTTTCGAAAGCAATGGAATCTATGCTTGCAGAACATTGTTGCTTACTTACTTACTTAACTTTCACGCCATTCCCTTGCGGGGTAGGCAAAACAATCCCTGCCTCTTATTTATTTTTCATTCACAATCTTTCTTCATGCTTTCCTATCTCCGCATAACTCCCTAGCTTCCGCAAGATTCATACATAGTCTCTGACATGCCCTTTTGTTTTTAAAACTCCTTATCTTTCTTTCCTTTATCATAGATTCTACTACATTCAGCCAAGTTTTACGCGGCCTACCAGGGCCGGCCTTTCCCCTAACCTCACCCACATATATTTGTTTCGTTAATCTTGCGTTGTTCATTCTCTCAATGTGACCAAACCAACGAAATGTACAACTTTTATATCTATCCATCATCGTCTTTTCCTCACCACACTCCGTCATTATGCATTCATTTTTTATCTTGTCCCTTCTCGTTTTACCACATGCGCTTCTCAGGAATCTCATACCCACGGCATTTATTTTTCTTCCGTGCTTTTTTTGACATACCCAAGTAATTTCACTTCAACAACCAAAAAAAAAACATTTTAATTCTGTACAAAACCACTTGAAATTAAATTCCTCAAATCGCAAGTAATTATGCTCAAGTCATAAAAGAAAATAATGCAGGGATTCATCGGCCTCTAAATGTTACGCTGTAATTAAATAATCACTTGAAAAGCTTTCGGCCGTAATTGTTTTATTTAAACTAAAGACAGTATAATGACGTGAATTCGAGGAGCAAATTAAAAAAAAATAAGCACTAAATATGAGTGTCGTCAGATGCTGTGTAATAATAGGTCGCCATTAAAAAAAGAACAAGTCCAATAACCTACAGATATGTAATGTCAATAAATAATAAAACATCGGATACAATATTGTTTTCTATATGAGTTGCATCACCTAAGTTATCTAAATAGGCTGTGACCCTAGCTAGTTTCATTAACGGCCTTTTACTAGATTTACTGTAATTTCGATATATCAAAATAATAAATATAGAACACTCAAATAAATTTAGATTACTATATGAATGAATGCACTGCTCTTAAAAATGTAAACGATAAAATAATTAGAAGTTAATGTCCAAACGAACAGTGCATTCATAAGTTTCTATACACAAATAACATAATAATGAAATACACACAAGAAATAATACCTTACTTGGAGAGCTCCTTTTATTACGCAGCATCCTAAGATGGACTTCTCGACGATATGATTAATGCTGAGGCGACGCTCGAAACTTCCAGTATCATTCAGCTAGTGACTGCTTCCTTTTTCGGCGCGCGCTTTGATTCGAATTTCAAGAAATTCCTTTACTTTACTTTATTCTAATTCTGCTTGTTATCTTTTATTCTCCGTTAACTATACACACAAGCTGGTTTATTTATAGCGCCTTACATCTTTACTTTGAATAATTCTTAATATTTTTTAAATTACGAAATGCTTTTTTTATTTACAGCAGATTATTTGATTAACGGCGAACGGTGAACTTTACGTTTGAAACTTTGGAACGAACGCTAGTTTTTCTGCAAAAAGCGAAGACCTCTCCAGAGAACGGCTGAAGCGCTAGGTAAATTCAAACAATTCACGCCCTCCTGGATCTCGCCAAGTCCCTATGGAGCAACTGCACGTAACGATAAACTGACCCCTTGGAGGTTGAACACTTGTATGATCCCTTAATGGGATGTGAGGGCATGAGAACCCTGCTACGAAAGTTTCTTCAACACGGACCTTGGTCAACGTCGTTTTGCGGTATTCACTAACTTCCATACAGTACTGACGGGACGAATACGCCATTATAGATTGCTCGTTTCGCAGCTAGGCTCATGCTTTCATTTCTCATTATCATCCACATACTTCCAATCAGTTTCTCGCTCTCAATTGTACCATCTGCAGTAAACATTCTACCGAAATATACCATTTCGTCCACTTGCTCCACAGTTTCATCTTGCAGAGTAAATACTCTACTCTCCTTCCCGATTGAACACCACAATCTTAGCTTTGTTCGCGTTTACCTTTAGGTCCATGCTCTCACAGACTGCATCAAACTTCCTCAGAGCGGTTTGCAGCTCATCCGCACTGCCACTTAATAAGACTGTGTCATATGCATACACCACAAGTCGTACATTTACGTCACCAATAATTATACCATTTGTATCGCTACGTGATTGTCTAAAACATTTATCCATGTATACATTGAACAACCACGGTGACATCGCACAGCCTTGTCGCACTCCATGCTCAATCTTAAAGTATTCACTCACACCTCCTCTCACTCTAACACATGCCCGACTACCGTTGTATACTGCCCTTATTCCATTTATTAGACCTTTATTTACGCCATATTCATTTAATATTTCCCACAGCTTCTCTCTATTCACTCTGTCATATGATTTCTCCAGATCTACAAACGCACAGTACAACTTCCTTTTTACCTTTAAACACTTTTCGATCACCTACTGGAGAGCAACTATCTGATCGACAAATCTTAGTTTGTGTAGTTCTCGTACTCTATCAATCATTATTCTTCCAAATACTTTACCAGGCACGCTGAGTAAACTTATTCCTCTGTAGTTCTTACAATCACTCTTGTTCCCCTTACCCTTATACAATGGTACAATGATCGCGCTCTTCCAATCACTCGGCACTTTTCCATACATAATGCATACATTGAATAATTCACACAATCTTCGTATAAGCTTTGCACCACCATACTTAAGCATTTCACCAGTGATTTCATCTACGCCTGCTCCCTTCGTACTGTTTAACACATCTTTTCGCTCTTTCACTTATGATCATCCCAACTCCTTTTGCGTCATGCACTTCCGTCTCAACTCCTGACCATAGTGCCAGGCTGCCATCCTCCATCACAACAGCATCCTTTCCTTTGCGCTTTGTCTCCGATACACACAGAATGTCAAGGTGTCTTCCGTACATTACATTCGCAATTTCAAATTCTTTACCATGCATACCTCTAACATTCCACGTACCGACTCGCCATTCATTCCTTGCACAGTCGTCAGCAACGGGGCCTGTCTGTTTTGACCTTGACCGCCCCTTGTAGCCAGGTCGATCCGAGGTAGTTGTATTGTTTTCTTGAGTAATACCATAGCGAGCAGACCGGTTACTGGCCAAATCGTGCCCCGGACGATGTAGCATTCCCTACTAACGGTATCGTCCTACTAACGGACAGTTATTTGTCTACTGTCACGACATAATAGATCGTATACTTGCTGCATGAATCTGAAAATGTACATATATACATGTACATTTTTTTCTTACCTACCCTTCAATCACACCACGCGTTTAACCATACTGCTCTATACGCGATTCCTGGTTCCGCGCCCCTCACCGGACTTACTGGTATTTATTAACGACCAAATGATACAATTATTTTTTTTTTTTTATTTTTTTTTAGCTTTTCGAGTTATAGTTATTTCAATGTCCTTTTAATATTTATTTATCAAATCAGTTTTATTATTGTCGCGAGCCGTGACAACTTAAATAAATATTTTATTACTTCTCTATGATTAATTGTTATTGCAACAATGTTTACCTGTTCGAGTCCAATTCTTACACAAAAGGTTTACGTTTGCTTTGTAATTTTTTAAAGCTAAAGTTTTAACAATCACATGGATTTAATAGAGCCGTATTTTTCGTAAATACTGTAGAAATCCTAAATGTTTTCGCGCCTATTTCAACTACAGAGCCTTTTACTGGTTAGATTATCATTATCTTTGTTTATTATTAATATTCAAACCGCTGGGTATAAAAACCTGTTCAAACGTTTACCCTTATTTGATTGATTTAGAAGCTGTCATTTAACATGTATTTAACTGAAAACACCGAAATAAAGCTAATTATTTAACTTAAAAAGTACGATGATCTTTTATGTTTAAATTTTTATTACAAAAAAATTTACAATTTACCCGATTTCTTGTTTTATTGTTTTGAAAATAAAAGGTATTTGAATTCAATCGAAAAAAGTAAACTTTTAGAGTACAACTTCTTTAAATTTCTTATTTATTAAACGAATATTGAAAAGGAAGTGAAGTATGTTAATTATTTAACTTGAAACTATGCATCTCTATTTAATTTACTCGATTCATATAATATGCTATTTACTATTTAAAATTTATTAAAATTTTCAATTTACAATTGCTGGTGACGCACCTACCTGCTTTCCCTTTGCCTTTACCTGTTTTCTTGTTTTATTAGTTGAGAATAAAAGAAGGTATTGTACTGCAATCGATAATGTGAACTTTTAGAAACTAAATTTTCCTTAAATAGCTATATTTCTTATTTATAAAATGAATATTGTAAAGAAGTGAGGGATACTAATTACTTAAATTAAAACTATGAGGATCTATTCAATTTAGTATGTTTAATTTGCTACTAAAAACTGAATTGCTTTATTTATTGACTTAATTCATTTACTGTCGGATTTAAGATGTATTTATACTTCAATTTTACAGAAACGCCCGGGTTTCCCCAAACGGCTTGACCTTTCCTTCTTTTAACTACTAAAATGCGTTTTATTTATTTGAGAAAAGAAACCGTATTTCATCCAGAATTTCGATTACAAATTAGAGCTAGTTATTTGTTCGTTTGTTTATTTATTTGCTTTGGAATGCGGATTCGATCCAGTTAAAATTAAGTTATTTTGATTGTCATTGCAAAAATGTTTTACCTGTTTGAGTTCAAGACAAAGCGGCGGTATTTGCGCTTTAAGCTCACTCTATAATTTTACGAGTTTTAACAATCACATCTGGTATGGGTTTAAAAGAGCCGTAATTTTTTCGTAGAAATTCAACCCTACAGCAATCCCAAATGTTATTTACGCGCCTTTTTTGTACACGTTACAAAATTTTACTGGTTAGATTATTGTCTTTGTCCATTATTAATATTAAAACCGTCGAGTCTAAAATATGTTCAAAAACTCACCCGTTTGTAGATGGAAAGCAAATTTTTTGGTATAACGAAAAAAGATGTATGCAGATTAGCCTTCAGTCTATGTCAAGCCGATAATATAAACAATCAATTCTATGTGGTCAAATAGTGTGCTGGCAAAAAATGGTTTTCTGGATTTCTTTCTTAAAACGCTATCCTTAATCCACGGAATATCTTACGCCCGCATTAAATCATTCACAAGAGAAAATGTGGTAGTACTTTTTGATTTATATCAGCCTCTTTCAGAAAATATTAAGGCTGGGAAGTTTTCATTTTACGCATGCTGTACTCGATAGATGTCACCGTAAGTACTCTTTGTTTGCTAATGAAGAGTTTAACCACAATATAATACCATACTGTGGTTTAACCTTCGTTACCGAAATTCGAACTTGGTAAGATTACGTTCCTAGTCGTGTGTGGACGAAATATTAGAATAAAGCTAACTTCACAGATCCAAAAACAGATCTTAGATTTACATTTATTGCCGATTATTGCTTTCGCGCCATTAACCTAACGACCTAACCTCTTTGAATATTCCGTATGTAAATTTTTTCATTTGTTCATTTTTTCTATTTAACATTAGTAACAATTTACCTATTATTCTTGCTATTCATTTACCGAATTACTATTGCTTTCAAACTCTTCACATTTTCATACCTAACTGTACCTACCTTTTACCTTTCGCCCTGCTTTGTCCCTGCAAAAGAAACAGTTTTTGTCAAGACTAAAACCCTTCATTGCTTTTGTTTTATAAGGTGAGTTAAATATGAAATGCTTGTAATTTTAACATGATTCTATTGAACAGATACTGAAGATGCGTAAGAGTAAAACCCGCCTCAGCCGCCAGAAAACCAAGTAGTAGAACAAAGCGAGCCAAAACAGTGAAGCAATTCTGGTTGAACAAAAAAAACCAAGAAACTATCTCTCCTAGGTATTATTTAATTATCTATACTTACGTAAATATTTTAAATTATGTATAGGGCATCAGTGAGTACTGCACATTACAATCCTCAATTGCCTGTTGCCTTGCAATACTGTGACGAATTATGGGATAACGATACACCTATTAATATAAATATAGAGAAGAAGGATGAAAATGCTTGGGGAACAAACAAAGAATATGACAGGTTCGTTTTTTAATATTAAATTATGGCTAACATTTGTACTGTTTTCATTGTAGTATCATGTCTGAAAATTTAGTGATCGAAACGGAACAAAAGCCAGAGGCGAAAGTTAGTGGTAATAGAATTGTCAACCTAACATTTTTTGTTGAACGATTAATTCGTGTGACAGAGCAGCATGCTCGTACATGTGGGCACCTTACCATTGAAAAAGAAAATTGAAGTGGCTTGCATTCCACCATTATGTTAAGTTGTTGGTGTGGAAAGAGATATTCATGGTCAACTGTCGATTGTGAGAGAACAAATTTCAACAAATGCTGTATGGGGAACTATTCCAAGTGGATGCACATTTAAGCATACCGAAGAACTTCTTTGTGTTATGGATATTCCTCCGTTATCAGGGACATTATTTTATGAGCTTTAAGATCTGCTATCTAAGGTATGGTAGCACTACTCTCTATGATGCAAATTCCATACATTTTTATACTATAGTTTTCCTTTGCATTTTATAAACAAAATAAATTAAATTATATCAACAACATAACAAACACATATATTTAGTGATGTAATAAAATCAGATAATTAATAAATAACGATACTAGGCAAAGTTTTTCCTAGATACAATTATTTAACAAATGGTAAACCTTTCATCACTAATTATATGCCGCTTATCATTTAATTAATATGCCGTCTCGTCCACAATCGGTAGATTAAAAAAGGGAGGATTCTATTAAATTGAATTTTAAATTGGTAACTCACCTGAAATGCCGCTTGTCACTCAACCGCTTAGTTATTTTCACTTATGCCTATTAATAAAAAATTATGTAAAAATTTAGATATATAATTAAATGAAATCTCGGGCACCATGTTATCTTTAAATCAGGAAAATAACAAAACCTATTTAATGAACATTAAAAGCTTTCTAATAATAACAAATAATAACAATATGCAAAAATTTATTTACCAAAATTATGGATAGTAGGAGAGGTACTAAAAGGTTTTAAAGCTAAGCTTAATAGATATAAAATTTACCACAAAAAATTCCTCAGCAGTATTTTCTATAGACAGCTTCCTGTGATTAAATAAGGAGGCGGAACGGTCAATACAGATGAAAGCATTTTTACTTCTCTTTCTTATTCTGGATGTTTTATTGAATTAAACTTGCATTTTAATATTATATTATTAATTTTTTCCAAAGAGAAACTTGGGTAAATAAGTTACTTAATAGCCATTTGTAATATAAGTGTTTAAAAATTAAAAGGTGGTGAAAATATAGTGCCACCTAACGTTTAAATTAATGTGCCACATAACGTGCCACCTAAACGTGCCTAAAAAATCAAACAAATGCTTAGTTTAAACTATACTGAATTAAAAAATACTCACCACCAAAATTTCGTGATGGCACGAATATAAAAAATTAATTAAAAATCATCTTATTGCGGTTAATATTCAGCATTAACTAAATTAAGAAAAGCTTTCAGAATAACTCAAATGTATTTTATCTTCACGCTTGCGCGAATACAATACTATAAATCTAACTTTTAAAGAGAGGGAATTAAAACTATTTACGTAATATTACACACAAAAGATTTGTTCTTGAAAATGCAATTTAAGTTGCCAATTTTCACGTTTACATGAAAATAATTAAAAATTCCTCTAATTTTACGCCAAATAAATTAATGATCTTAGATTAATGTACTTTTTTATACAACCACCAAAAAAGGTTGTTACACACCCCCTCCTAAAATTTGGACTCGGAGATCACCAAAGCGGAGATTCCAAACACTAAGTGAATTAAAAATATTAAAATTTAAAAAAATACAAAATGTTAAGCTAATTAAAATATAAGCAATATTTAAAAAATAACAAGAAAATGTACGAAGAAGTACGGAAAATGTGGTGACGTCGGTCAGGAAAGACCCCTCGCAACACCAAAAAAGCTAATGACGCGCTACCACCCGCACACGCCACTAGTCGAGAATCAAGGACCCGAAACCTTAAATAAAGTCAAAAAACTTTAACTGGTGGGGTTAGTGAAGCAAACCACCATCAGGAGAGCAAAATGAGTATCCGGTAAAAAAAAAAATTTGATTCTAAGGTAAAAAAAAAAACGAACGGAAACCGTAACCTACCATGACCTGAAGGGACAGTGGGCAGAGAACCCGGAAACGGTCATCGTGCAACTTCATAAAAATCAAGGCTAAACGCCACTCTACTCGAGAGTATAAGTATTAAAATAAAATCCTTGCGGACTAACAATAAATAATCGCGAGATTTGAGGTCGAGAGAGAGCGGTTCAATTACCCTACCCCGGTGGTCTCAAACCAAGCCTCCTAGGTACATAACACAACTACCACTGTCACGTTCGATAAGTGAGTCAAAATCGGTAAATCCAAGATACGACTATTTTCATGGCAAATTAGCTCAGGATGCTTCGTCGTGGAGAACAAGAGAGGCCACTCTACCCTTCACGAGATTCAGGTTTCATGTTGTTCCACAGTCATCGTCCAAGACTCAACATACCCTATCTAACACGCACGTTTTATAAATAAATCGAAATCTAGGTGAGATAGCAAAGAGAAAGGTGATGCACTCTTACGAACACAACAACCCCCTCCTAAAACTACCAAAACGTCATAATCAGGAAGTGAACTAATCGAGGTTGACACGAGGCGAACCGAAGTCCTCAAGCACCGTCCAAGAATAGTAACACTACATAAATCAGGAAAAATAAAATAATTAAATCAATCAAAAAATAAAAATGTATAGAAGCATTACTAGTTTTCTTATCAATGGTAAAGAGTTTACACGTCAAATTAACGATCAGAGGTAAACTCAAAATAGTTATCTTCAATTTTACTGTTGTAACAATAGCAAATGGAAAATCCAATAAAGGAAGATAGTCTGCCTGAGAACTAATGTCCCACAAAGTCGGCAATTCAATCACACAATGGGATCTAAATATCAACCATCGTGCTAAACAAATGTAGCAAAAATCATGCTAACAAATGTAAAAAATAATTAAGTGGTTTGCAAAGCCACAACAATATAAAATAAAATAATGTGCGAAATAAGCACAAAATAAAATTATTTTGAAAAATTATCAAAATAATTAAAAATATAAATAAGAAAACCAGAATGTAAAAATACTAAAATAGAAAAATAATTAAAAAGAATACTAAAAAATAAGGACTAATGAGGTTTTAAATCCTTAACATGAAAAACACCTAAGGGTTTATTATCAATAGGGGTGGCCAATCGGTACGTAGTTGGACCTACCACTTCAATAACTTTCGCTTCAACAAATTTTGGAGCTAACTTTTGACTATAATTTTTAGTCGCATCAGATAAAGTAAAATTCTTTTTCCAAACCAAATCGCCAACGTTTAATTTCAACGGACGACGTCGCAAATTGTAAGATTTTGAATTTCTTTCGTAAGCTGCATGTAAATTTTGTTTAACATGTTTAAAAATAGGTGAAAGTTCATTTAAATCTTGAACTAATTGTTCACGGTTAGTAATAAATAAATCATCCTCTTTGAAATCCTTTAGTCGACCATAAAATCTCCAGAAATAGGAACTGTCCGACCAAACGCCAAAAGGAAGGTGAAAATTTCGTAGACTCATGAACAGCGTTACGAATAGCATGCGCAATTTTGTGAATTTCAACATCCCATTCCCTGTGATCATCTTGAATATAAGATCTAATCGCATTACCTACTACTTTATTAACTCTCTCAACAAAATTTACTTGAGGGTGATAACTTGCATTAAACCAAACGGATTGAACTTTGTAAGAACTCATTAAATTTTTAAATTGTGAACTTTTAAATTGAGGACCATTGTCCACCATACAAATTTGAGGAACACCATAAACTAGAAATACATAATTCTCAATATATTGACAAATACTTTTAGCAGTAGCACTGCGCATAGGGTGAATCAAAGTAAATTTAGTAAACCAATCACAAATAACTAATAAAACTGTGTTTCCACTCTTCGATCTAGGAAAAGGACCCACTAAATCAATAGAAATACATTGAAAAGGATAAGAAACATTTTTCTCTTTACCCATAAAACCATAATGATTAAATTGTGAAGACTTGCTTCGATTACAAACATTGCAATTCCTAATATATTTCGAAATATCTGACTTCATTTTTGGCCAGTAATAAAATTCTTTAATTTTTGAAAAAGTTTTAAAAACACCAAAATGTGATGATGTAGGATCATCATGAAATTTTCGTAAAATATCTTTCCTTAAAGATTTCGGAACAACTAATTTCCATTCCACTAAATTCGATTCAATGTTTAAATCATTAAAAATAAATTTGTAGAGTTTATCATCTTCAACTCTCCAAGCAGGAAATAATTCAGGATTTTTAAAAACGTTGGCTAACATTTTCTTATACCAATCGTCTAAATCAACAACAGAAAATTCTAAAGAACTAACTTCCAATTAATTTGAAAAAAAATCTTAAGCAGGAATACTAACTAAAGTATTAATATTGTCATTATGTGACAAAGAAATAAAATAATCTAAATTTATAATTCATTTCAAAGTTTTTGTTAAATGGATTCAATAAATTCTAATAAATTTAATCGTATAAAAATTCATTATCAAAATTAATGTAATTCAAGCGTTTCAAAATTTAAATAAATGTATTAACAATTGAATGTTATGAAGTTTATCAATAACAAAACTTAAATATGATAATTGAGATTTACAAAATTCACATTTATCTTTTAATTAATATTTAACTTGGCATCATTTAGCCTTTAAAAGTACTTAAAAAAAACAATATCGTTTAAATAACAAAAACTGAATAGGATAAATCATGACCTAGAATTGAATCTATAAATCGTTGTAATGTATCATAATCAAATATTGAATGCATTTTTAATAATTCCTGTTACATAAAATGTAATCAAGTAAATTTGGATTAATCCTTTTAAATTTAATTTACATCTCTCATCTATTGTCAACCCTTCTGCTCCATTTACAATTAAAAAATGTTAACTACTAAAATAGCTCATCAATATAAAAACATCAATTAAATAATTAAAATTTGTCATCCTAAAAATATTATATAAACACATAATCATAAAGAAACACATAAAAAAACAAGCGTAACCTAAATTGTAACACTCCTTAAAATTCTGTAAACACTTAATATAAAAGCAATTAAAAAATATAAACAAGCACAAGTGAGAATAAGTAACATTGAAACAACAGCAATTCAGGTCCCTTTTCTGGCCCCACGCAAAGCACTAAATTTCAAGTAATAAAAATCAAAGTCAAGTCCCTGCTCGCTCGCGTCAGTATAAACAAAAAAAAATTATATTATATCATAACAACATAACAAACACATATATTTAGTGATGTAATAAAATCAGATAATTAATAAATAACGATACTAGGCAAAGTTTTTCCTAGATACAATTATTTAACAAATGGTAAACCTTTCATTACTAATTATATGCCGCTTATCATTTAATTAATATGCCGTCTCGTCCACAATCGGTAGATTAAAAAAGGGAGGGTTCTATTAAATTGAATTTTAAATTGGTAACTCACCTGAAACGCCGCTTGTCACTCAACCGCTTAGTTATTTTCACTTATGCCTATTAATAAAAAATTATGTAAAAATTTAGATATATAATTAAATGAAATCTCGGGTACCATGTTATCTTTAAATCAGGAAAATAACAAAACCTATTTAATGAACATTAAAAGCTTTCTAATAATAACAAATAATAACAATATGCAAAAATTTATTTACCAAAATTATGGATAGTAGGAGAGGTACTAAAAGGTTTTAAAGCTAAGCTTAATAGATATAAAATTTACCACAAAAAATTCCTCAGCAGTATTTTCTATAGACAGCTTCCTGTGATTAAATACGGAGGCGAAACGGTCAATACAGATGAAAGCATTTTTACTTCTCTTTCTTATTCTGGATGTTTTATTGAATTAAACTTGCATTTTAATATTATATTATTATTTTTTTCCAAAGAGAAACTTGGGTAAATAAGTTACTTAATAGCCATTTGTAATATAAGTGTTTAAAAATTAAAAGGTGGTGAAAATATAGTGCCACCTAACGTTTAAATTAATGTGCCACATAACGTGCCACCTAAACGTGCCTAAAAAATCAAACAAATGCTTAGTTTAAACTATACTGAATTAAAAAATACTCACCACCAAAATTTCGTGATGGCACGAATATAAAAAATTAATTAAAAATCATCTTATTGCGGTTAATATTCAGCATTAACTAAATTAAGAAAAGCTTTCAGAATAACTCAAATGTATTTTATCTTCACGCTTGCGCGAATACAATACTATAAATCCAACTTTTTAAAGAGAGGGAATTAAAACTATTTACGTAATATTACACACAAAAGATTTGTTCTTGAAAATGCAATTTAAGTTGCCAATTTTCACGTTTACATGAAAATAATTAAAAATTCCTCTAATTTTACGCCAAATAAATTAATGATCTTAGATTAATGTACTTTTTTATACAACCACCAAAAAAGGTTGTTACAATTTGTTACAAAATGTAATTTATTCATCTATCAAATAGGTTTGGATGCATGCCTCAATTAAAGACATGAAAGCCGCAGGCACAGAAGAGCGCAACCTTGTAATAGAATAAAACAATGTTGATGGTGATGGGTAGTCCTGGATTTGTGTATATTTAAATAGAAGATGGTCCAAAAGAAGTTATGGTATGGGCAGAGCAACAAAAAAAGTTTTATATTTAGACGTTCGAAATAAATGTTGCATCATATGTAGACAAGATAAGAACAATGAAGCAACCAAACCCCATGTATGTTTTAAAAACTGGACAGGGTCATCATCAGCCATGGTAGCAGACATAATTGTAGAAGGGTTTTGTCACAGTGAAGAAACTCATAATCTAAGATACAAACAGTTTATTGCCGATGGAGATTCTAGTGTATATGCAAAAATATATGTGCCTTACGGAAAAGAAGTATGTATATGAAAATATACCGGACTTTTGACCTTCGTGTTTTATAGGTTAAGTAAATTGGATGTACTAACCATATTATTAAAAATTATGGCAAACGATTGCACACCCTCAAAAATAATACAAGCCATGTTTCGCTAGCTGCCAGAAAACAACCGACCATTAAAAAAATAACGGAGTTGGAGAAGATTGCTCAGAAAGCAATATATGCCAATGCACATGGTGATATTGCATCACTGATTGAGGATTTAGGAAATGGACCAAACCACGTATTTTCGGATCATTCGAAATGTAAAAACTAGCACTGTGGTGAATTGATGGGTGAAACTACAGCCGAATTCAATGAAACACGTACATCAGGCCTTTACCGATTAGTTCAAGGTAATTATATTATGAATGTACCTTATGTTTTCTATGATAGAATTGTTGTAGGAGCTCTCAGTCTTGTTATAAGAAAGGGTGATTCACTTACTGATAATGAGACCAACAATTGAGCTGCATTATTCATGTCTGTGCTGGCTTGACTTAATGCAGGCAAGAGACTGAATTTGATTCAAAAAGGTTCATTTCAGACTCGATCTTATTTGTCGGCCCTTAGGTATAATGAAGGTGTAACATTTTATTATGTTTTAGCGTTCAATTATAAAAGTAATATATAAATAAACTACTAGGTTAAGTGACAAGATTATATATATATATATATATATATATATATATATATATATATATATATATATATATATATATATATGACACCAATGTGTATTGCTGTGTTGCCACTGTTATTGTTTTGTATGCAACACATGTTAATTTATGACACAATGTTGTTACATCTCCCATTTTTTTTGTTACATTTGGCAATAATGCAAAATAAACTAATCTAAGAAATCAGTATGTGAACTTAACTACAAAAGAATGGCAAAACAACCTTGATTTTATAAATTTAAACGTTCAACTGGTTTTACTATTCTCCTCGATCGGGTTCTTGTTTCTTGATTTACAGTGGTTGCTGTTTCTTCCACTGACTGCGGTTGTTCCGGAATTCTCTGGTGTGCTTCCGATTTTTCCACACTCCATTTCCTTTCCGGTGTTGATACTATTACTTGTTTAGGTTCAGCAATTATTGCTTTGGTTTTGTGCAGATGGCTCGAGTTTCTTCTTAATATCGTGTTGTCATCATTATTTCTTACCATTACTGATCTTGGGTGTTCCGTATTTTCGATTACCTTTCCTCCTGTCCAAAGACTGTGAGATTTTCTAATTCTTATTACATCTCCCGGGTTTAACGATGGTAATTCTCTGTGTTTGTTCCTATTGGCGTTTTTCGCTTGTTTTTCTCTGTTTTAGCAATTCTTTACTAATGTCTGTTATTACCACTGGTTTTAACATGTTATTAGTAACCGGTAGTGTAGATCTGGTATTTCGATTCATCAGTCTTTGATTGGGTGAGCCTAGTTTATTACTTCTCGGAATATTTCTATAGTTGAGTAACGCTAGTTTAACATCTGACCCATCTAGTTTGCATTTTCGTAGTATGTTTTTTGCTATCTCTCCGCTAATCCATTTCCTCTCGGGTGATAGGGACTGGACGTTTTATGTTCAAATGACCATTCGCGCGTAAACTCCTTAAACATCTTAGCTGAGAATTGTGGTCCGTTATCAGTTTCTAATGTTTGTGGTATACCATGAACAGAAAACCAATCTTTGAGGCGACGAATTACCTCTTCTGACATTTGTGTTCGTAGTTTTGCAAAGTCTATATAACCAGAATAACTGTCTGTTACTACCAGATACTCTTGACCTTTAAATTCAAACAGATCGGTAGCTACTACTTTAGAATTTGTACTCACTTTTTTGTAATACTTTTTTTGTGAAGAGGATTGAATTGGCATTGTACACCATGCAAGGAAGTCCAGGAAAGATATTAAAAAATTCATGCCCTCCCAGGCCAAATACAAAAGAAAATTGAATTTTAATAGAAATCCAATTAAAAAAAAGCAAAAACTACTAGGGGTATTACCAATGTGCGTAATGTAGATTATGGTCCGTTGGATCTTGAGGCTGAAATATCTACACAACAAATGGGCAATGAATGCGAGATGTATTTAGAGAAATTGAAAGTACCTAATGTATAACTCATTCTTATTGCATATTTTTATAATGATCATTTGTTAGATTACACCTGAAAGAAGAGTGGAAATTGCTAAACTTACTGTGGGGCAATTTGAAAATGTTCTGTATAGATCAGAAAAATTAACAAGCTTCTAACTTTGGAGCAGTAACAAAATGAAGAAATCACACTTCTTGCCATTCTTTGGATAAAACAATTCTTTCACCACAGTACATTACCTCTGAAACAACTGAGTATGGTAGAGTAAATGAAGCAGTTGCTATATCCTTATTGGAAGAAAAATTAAACATCAAAGTTGCACCAAGTGGCTTGTTTTTAGATATCACCTATCCATTTTTGGGTGCTTCACCGGACCGCATGTATGCATTCCAAAAGTTAAATACAGAAACAACTTTTGAATAGGTTTGAATGTGGAACACGAAATTGTAGAAGTAAAATGTTTACTTAAAGTTTCCAAACTTGGTATCACTTTAGAAGAGGCTGCAAAAACGGTACAGAGTTTGTGCTTAGAATATAAAAATGGTACTTTGTCGTTAAAGAAAAATCATAATTATTATTACCAGTTGAGAAAACATTACCTTATTAAATTAGTTTAGTTGCTTATTTGAAACTGTCATTTTAGGAACAAGGGCAGCTACATATTACGCAACGTGAGATTTGCAACTTTGTTGTATTTGTGACCATGTCACCACTATTCATATAAAAAATTAAACGTGACGATATATTTTGGGAAAGTTGTATGGAAAACAAGATAATAACATTTTACAAATGTTGCATTTTACCTGAAATTACACGTGGCAATCTAAAACGAGGATTGAGATGTGTCAATCCTCCATACATTATCGCTGCATAAACGGCAGAGAAAGATTGACAACAAAAAATAAGAAGAAAGCTCTGACAAATACTCTAAAAAGGGACTTGTACCACGATACTCCAACAGTGTTCTTTTTTGTAATTAAAGTGGTGAAGAAAGGCTACTATGTTTCATAATCATAATTTGTATTAATTGTATTAAATATGAACTACTAATACACTTGCATTACTACTTATAGCTAGTAGAAATATGGTTGTTAAAGTGTAAAACATCTAATTGGAGTCACTGTAAAGTTTCGTTCTGCATAGCAATTACGTTCTCATCCTTATAGCCATCTTCCTGACGATTAGGTGAATTGATCTCTGTAATGTATTGTTTACGAAATATAATTTGTATTTCTGCAATGTAACTTTTTTCCAATAAAGCTGTACGGTTGGAGTCCTTTTTGAATTTGAATCCTAGCACCTGGATTACACGATGAAGACTGCTGTCACTTATTAATATATGACTGTTAACGAATTTCTGCATTTAAACTTGCAACTGTGACGTTTTTCTGTAAATAAATTAGTATATCAAACATGTGTAAAAGATTGTAATTGTGTTGTGCATACATATTGTATGACATATTCCTTATGCCCATTTTGAATGTTTAAAGTGGATTGTCAGATTTTTGTTCTTGCATGGCCGTTTTTTACCAGGACTTGTTATAACTGGGTTAGATGCAGTTTGAGATGATATTTCTCACCGTCTTCTCAAATATACAGGTGCTTGCCACATGCTGTAATTTCGTGATTGTAATGAATTAAGATATAAAACACTTAATGCCATACTTAATTCTTGGACAGCAGATACTATCAGGGGACTCCCATTTTCTTTAAAGTGTATAATAAACGATAATTAAAAGAAGCCAATGTAGGAAATGAGGAAACAGTCACAGGATAAACATGGAGATTATGTAGTATTAGTCAAATGAGAATTATATGCATATAAAACAAATTGATTTCACGTTTATAGGTTTACTCTTTCGACTACATTTGCTTATTCAATACCGTGTCGATTTCGTCAAATGCACTATGAATGTTCACCATTCATTATTTAATTTACTATTGTAAAACAAATTGGATAGCTACATACATAAATTGTTGACGTCGCGGCAAACTCTGCTGACGAGGATAGTAAATGGTAATAAAAATTTTTCATAACCTAGATTTATATTAATGGCGCTCTGTAATTTTTAAAATGCTCCAACTTCACGTCGGAAGAGCACCATCTACTTAAGATGCCTTAAACTTTTAATAGAAGCTAACAATGTTTGAATTATACCGCCATTTTTATTCTCGTAAGCAACGAGAGCGTAAACTAATGTCAAGAACAGCTCTCCTTTTTGAAGTTCAGGACGCTTTCAAGTTGGCGAATCATTAATATACACCCTTATATACGGTATGATGGTAAATGTAAATTGATTAAACCTATATATCTTCTTGAGAGGAATGATTTCTTTCCTAAAAAAATTGTACTACTTTGGTAATTTTTTTTGCATTATTTAGTAATCAAATTATATAGCAAATGTATCATTCTATACATTAGTTCAGCCTCTACACATGGTGTAAATTGTACGGTATAATGTTACATACTGTAGTAGTTGTCCTTGACATTAGGAGTGCCTATAATTTGTATTAGGGTAACTGCTCTAGTAATGGACACTCGGTAGAAATTTGTATCTTTGAACAGGCCTATTGCGGTCTGTGATTGATCAATTTTTATTGGATAAAACGCTATTTGATTCTAAAATTCACTAACATAACGATTAGAAACAATGAAAATATATAGAGCTCACATTTTTGTCGTATGGAATTTTTTTTACAAAATTGTGCATCTGTACCAGTAATGGACACATATAAATGGGTAATGGACATGGTATGAACCAGTAATGGACACCATAGGCAGGGAGTACTTTTATTCATATTTAACCATCTCAGGGACATGAAACTCCCCTCTTGTATTTTTGGCACGAGGCTCTTGAATGTTGGCGAGTCCTTAAAATAGTATATAATATCATCTTTCACAGACCACTTCCAGTCGATCCTACACTAGCCCATCGATTTAATTTCAGCTCCTTCGTCATCAACTTTTAATATTATTCGTGTAATTATGATATGATGTCAAATTATAAAATGAAATTGTCACAAAACGCACACACACTTACCAGGATAATTCTGATTGCCATATTCTACGATAACGTATTTTCCCACTCGAAGATCAAGATTTTCTGGTTCTGATAAATCCAGGTCCTCATTTTCATACCGTATATCTACATCCGATTCAGATGAGCTCGTGATATCATGTGTCTCAGGTTGAAGGTTGCGTTTCCTTGTAGGTGGTTTGTTGACCTTTAACTGCTGCATGTCGTAAAACTCTCTGTATTTGTCACTTGAAACCACCGCTGGAAATATGGTCCTTTTTCGTTCTGGAGTTTTTTCTCAGGTGTTATCGGGAAAATCAGACACTTCTTGAATGGCGATGAGACTTTATATCCCTCAGTTACTTTTTTCTCGTGAATACTTTTCGTCATTGGTAATTCCCACAAGCAAGGAGGACTATTCTCGATAGCGACTTCTTCATTAACTTCTGAGATTTCCTCTTCTGACTCTTGCTGTAATGAAATAGGGGTATTGTGTATATTATTACTCTGTATAGCTGGTTTGAGTGGTTCTTCATTTTCTTCCACTGTTTTTGTTGAACTGACGTGTTTCAAAAGTTCTTCATTACAGTTTTTCTTTAACTGAACCCAAGGTTTATATAGATTTGTAGATTTAATGTTTACAGTTCACTCTCTCTTGTGAAAGAAAGTTTCGCGGAATTCAATAATTTCGTGTTTGTGGATTACTTCATCAAACTTTGAAAGAACCATCTAGTTCAAATTATGCTCTTCACTTTTCTGGGTTGACGCAGCATTTTTGTTTGGAATGCATTTGCTGTAATCGACATTTCTCTTATCAAAAATAAATTTGAAACGCAGTACACAAAATCTTGCCAAAAGTAAATTTCGTTGCTTTTCGAATTTCGAAGTTCCGGCAGCTGATGTCCAGCCAGATTTTAAAGGTTTAAATACGGCTACATCAGCTGGTTAAATTATGTGGGCTGCATTAGGAAATAACCCAATAATAATTATTCCATGTTCATGACATAATTCACTTACTTGCTTGGTCATATGAGACCTATGACCACCCATAAAAAAATGACCGGTCAGGTGATATTCTCGTTTGTCAAATAAGGTATGAAGTGATTTGAAATATATTCAAAAAATACTTCCGAGTTCATCCAGCCAGAATCAGATCTGCTCAGTCACCAGTTACTTGGAACTGACGCAACAATTACTTTCGGCATCTTTTTGTATGAAAAAATTATCATTGGCGGCACATATTTGCCGTCAGCTGAGAAAGTCGTCATTACTGTAAGTTCGCTCCTCAAGTACATCCTTCATTCCAGCTTCTTACAGATAATCACTTATTTCGTCTAACCAATTCTCCAGTCTATCTTGACTCTCAGCGGTCCTAGCTTTACTGACAGATACAGTGTTCTTCTGCTTGATAGAAGGATGCCTCTTAAAGAAGATTTCAAACCAAGAGCGACCAGGTAGTCTTTCCTTCGAGAAGTACTGTGTCTCCCTTCAACATTCTCTGAACAGTAATGGCGAGGTTTTTTCCTTTGTGCACAGGAAAACCTTTGTGAGCCATTGCAAATATCCAGTTGACCAATACTTCTTCTTTTTCAACTGATAATTCAGTCTTGTGTCCCATTTTGCGTTGAAGAGGAACCTGTCCAGATAGGTTGCATTCTGCAAGTTCGTATCATCGTGCTTTTTTGTTTTTTTCTTTTGACATTTCTAAAAAAATAAAAAATAACCATCAAGTAGCATCTTAAAACATGTATCTAGATACTTTTCAATGAAAGTCCATTACTGAAAATGACGCGTTTAGTAATGGACACTACCCATGTTCATTACTGAAAATGACGTGTTTAATAATGGACACTACCCATTACTAACGTTTCACCAATTTAGCGTTTCAGTAAACACCCCGATCAAAACCCAAAACGAGGTGAGGATAGCTATTTTCTCATAAATTCATTAATTATTTCACTTACTTTACCTCTAGGTGATCACCAGGTAGCAACAACAACTTTGTGCGCCGAGTACGACTGTCTATTTCGGCAATTTGCGTCTGACTTGCCTGCGCACTTTATCAGCCGTTATTCATGAGCACACATTACATTTCTCCATGCGGTTGACAGCACAATGAAGTTAGGTGCACCAATCTTCCAGGACTATCACTGCTTGATGTATGTGCAACTTTAATTAGTAAATGGTACAATTTTACTACCTACCAAATTTTATGGATTTTTTTAGCGAAAGTGTGTCCATTACTGGGGCAGTGTCTATTTCTGGGGCAGCTACCCTACATTCCCCAGCCTTTATACTGTGTACCATTCACAAGCTCAATGCTGTTATTTATCAATTTATTAATGGATGATACATGATTAAATTGTGCTGAAAATCATATTCAGAACATCATCTACCAAAACAATGGTTAAAAATGAAAAATGTTGAGATGAAAAAAAAAATTTGATATGTTTAGTAACAATGTTTATTCTTAAATTTAAATCATGTACTATTTTTTTAAATATCTGGTAAAGAACACTATATGACCTTCCAACTTACAAAGTGAAAGTTTGGCTCATATTAATTTATTATAATAAATGAATATTAGTTAAGTTGCTTTGGTATGTGTGAATCCTTGCGATATTGCAGGCTCACATTCCTTTGATATAGGTAATTGGTAGTCATCTCATTATATTTAGAATTTACATCAGTTCTACATACATAAAAACAAAATTTGCATCGATTAGGGCTTGAATCTCGATAGCGCAGTTGGTTAGCGAGGTACTCCAGCAAAGTACAGGTCGTAGGTTCAAATCCTACTCGAGGTAAACTGTTTATTTATGTATTTAATCAAATTAATAATAATTTTTAATTAATGTAGGATTTATTTTATAAAGAAATTTCATCAGCACAAGCAATGTCGGAAGAAGACGACGACTTAAAACAATATTCACGACATGGAAAGGTTGCAAAGAAGTCCTGTAAAGCACTCCATTTAGCTGACTTAAAACACCACAAGATTCTACCAGTGTTGCGAAAAACAGAGGAATTAGGGACAGTAGAAGTTATTTGGATTAGACAATGGTCAGATAGACCTAGACGGGAAAGAACTGAAGTTTTAGAAACAAATGCGTTTGATTTAAGAAAGATATCTAGAAGATGTGGAGTGTGGTTAGGGTTATCAGGGATCCTTGTGGGTTCAGAAATCATTTGTGTGACATCACAAGAAATAGCAAATGTTTCTGAAGTGACCAGCAGGATTAGTAGTAGACGAAAATTGAAGCCAAATAGAGTTATGGACATAGAAATATCTTACAATTGATGTATCGCAAGATGGCAACTGAGACAAAAGCAGTCAACTTTCAAACTAAGATAATCGAAGAAGTCTTGAAAGTTACTGTCATTAGGAGACCTATAATAGCAACAGTAGAATTTTGAAAATTTAGGACCAGAATGTTCAAACCAAATCAGCTCGAAATTTCCAAGAAAGGAATCCTCTTGCAAGCAATGTTGTCCTTGAGATGGGCAAATACGCCTCCTTTGTATCGAAAGTTAGAATGAAGATTGTATTGGGAAAATTTCTAGTCGACTGAATCGGAGCTCTCAGAAGAGACCTGTGTTTCAGATAGAAACGACATGTTAGGTGGTAATTGTTCACGATGTTGGTGAACAGCATTAAGGTTAGACCTGATACCGCGGATGTTGCAATAGTGGATCACGAAGTCAGTACTTTCGATGACTGATGTCGCTTGGGCCGTGCTCTCCTGGACATCCGCATGAGGCAGGATTTTACGTTTGGCATTTATTACCCTAGAAACCACAGTTATCTCTTTTTCAATGTTTAATTTTGGACTTTCAATCCGATAGGAAGACAGTGTGGGCAAAAAGAACGAACAAGGATGAGAATAGATTAAAGATGAGGAGAAAGATGACCGGCAGCCCTTCCCAAGCTCAAACAATCGGAGACCCAGTAATAAGAACCCATGGTAAAGGTGGTAGCTCCCCAGCTGGCATGTCTCCAACCTAATAAAACATATCTATAGCCATATTAAGAATTTTCAACCTTATTTAATTAATTTTTAGACCTATTTGGCTTTGCATTAAAAAGAAAAGTTACGTGAAATTAAATTACTTGAAAAAATATGTTTACACATTTTTCTATAAAGTTAATCGGTATTCAAACATTAAAAAAGTGTGTGTATGTTTATTTGCGTGCATATGTGCGTGTGTGCTCGCGTATCTGTGTGCGTGCATACGTGCGCCAATGCCTCTGCCGCGAGTATGCATGTACTTGTGGTTAATTGAAATCTTATATTTAAACTTGCTTTCGTTTCTCGTGGATCTGACTAGATTTTGGAAGATATCCAGGGGCGGAGTGGGAGGGTTCGTTAGGGGAAGTTTTTACTCTTGATCAAATATTTCTCAAACAGCTACACATTTCAGAGATATAAAAATATCAGCATATAGATTTTAGAGCTGTGAAATAATGATGTTCGGTCTATATATAAAGACATCCTGCGCAAGGCAGTAACCCAATCTGTGATAAAATCCAGTTCGGGTGTTTTCTAATATTTCTTAAAGAGTCTGTAGTTTTAACACGAAGTTCGTCCAAGTTGTTAGCACGTCCATGCCTGTGCCCATAAATTTGCTGGGATACGTATCCCCAAACAAAAAAATTGTTCGGCGCGATATCAGGTGAGCGAGGAGGATATTTAATAATACCTTTTCCACTAATAATACGGTTAGGGAACTTAGTTTACAAAAACTGTGGAACTCTTATTGCAGTATGAGCAGGACTGCCATCTTCTTGATACCAAATGTCACCAAAATTTATATTGAGGCGTTGAACAGCTGGAACTATCTGGTTTCTCAACAATTCTAAATATTTGTCAAGCTTCCGTTGATAAAAAATGGATCAATTAAAAAAAATATTTTCAATAAATCTTTCGTTTTCATCAGCCGGATTCATCATATCTTCACAAAATTCCATACGATTTTGATGATCTGGAAAAATTTCTTGTATAGTTTGCAACTTATAGCAACGGTATTTATGACTTTTCAAGATATTTCGTACTGTTCTTGGTTCATTATTTTTGTACTATTGCATGGTAAATTAGTTTCTGCTAAACTATACACTGCAATTTCTTGGAGTTTGCGCTCTTCGTTTAAGTTACGACCAGGATGCTCACCATCAATGATACTGTATTTTCTACAATTATTTAAACATCCACATCTTTCAAATTTACAAACAGTACGCCTAATCGTACTTTCTGATGGAACTGGCCTGTTTTCAAAGGAAAAAGCAAACCTGCCCATTATTTCTTGTGCAATGCTTCCTGAATACCACCACTTAATAATCTGTATTTTTTCTTCAATGGAAGAAAAATGTACCCCTTGATGATCGATCATTTTCTTCTTAGATATCAAAATAATTTTCATAATTGTCAGTTCTCACACTAAGAATTCTTATTACTCCGTACGAATTAAAAACTTCTATTATTTTCATATGCTCATCAACTTCATTCCTTTTTTCTTGTTCTTCTGGTACCAGTTTATTCATAACTTCAATATTTCTGCCTTTTTCTGCAGCTTGTAAGTTATTTCCAATCGGGATAAGGTATTCGCGACGACATTTTTATTTCTAGGGATGTACTCCACTGTATAATTATAATCTGCTAAAGCCATTCTGATTTTGTTGAGTCGGCTATTTTCATCTTTTCCGGACCTTTACTAAGCATATTGTAGAGCATGATGATCAGAATAAACGTAAAAGTGTTTATTATATATATATATATATATATATATATATATATATATATATATATATATATATATGGACGAAATTGTTGAATTAAAAAATGAATTGCTATCAATTCGCGTTCCACCACAGGAAGTTTTTGATCTCCCGATGTTAATGACCTACCTGCACATTAGACAGGCAAGTGCATTCCATCATATTCTTGATTTAGAGATGCACCAACAGATATTGCACTGGCATCTGAATAAATGACAAAATCACGATCAAAATCAGGATATTTTAAAATTGGTTAACTCAACCGGCTACCTTTGAGTTGTTGAAACGATGTGTCACAACTTTCATCCCAAACAAATTTTTCATTTTTCATCAACATTTTACGAGATGGTTCGATGATTTTATTATAATGTAAGATAAATTTTCGGCAATAGCTACAAAATGCTATAAATCGTACTTCTTGTTTGCAGGTTTGAGGCTTTGGATAATTTCTCATTACGAGATATTTGTCTTTATCTGGTCTGATTCCATCTTCGCTTAAAGTATGTCCAAGAAATCATACTATTACGCGGTAGTTGTGAGTCGGCGAAACTCCCCACCTAGAAATGACGTCATAGTTTCCGGTGAAAATGATTTAAATAGCGGGCCCGGACACGGCAACAATCAGGTGTAAAAATCTTTTACTACTAAACAGGCTGTTGAGACTGGCGGTCTGCTTGATATTTTGAGAATTATTTCACTTGGAGTGTACAAGTCTACTTCTACCTCTGCAGGCCGCTGAGACATGCGGTTTGCTCCAAGTGCCACCACCCGCTTCTGGGAGATTGAGGCCCAGTTGCTACCACGCGTATTGTATTCTGTATTTCTTAATACAATTACATCGAACCTCGACTACAGGTTATTTTACCTAACAATTCTTTACGTGTGCTCATAATGTGTGTAGTATTGATTAATTGTGACTTTGTTGTGACATTTTACGGACTTGCATATATGTTTTTGCATAGGACTAAGGACTTTTATTATTGTTATATCCATAAACTTGTACATATTACCGTAGGTTATAAATTGTGTACATTAATTAGGACGACTAGTGTTTTATCACTTATTTATTTGCCAAATTTACGTAATCTGGTGCACCTGCGCGTTCCCGTACCCAGATCACATCATTCATGTGGATATTGTAACTTCCACATTAGTATCACATCGCGATTGCTTGTTATGTTTGACAATTAAAACGTATACTTTAGTTCTGTTGTTGTGTTACCAACTAAGGTAGTGTTGTGTAAATGTGTACTGGAAGTGCGTCCGTGTATGAATTGGCGGCACGTAACGTGGGGCTTCGACAAGTGTTGCAGTGCGCGTACACCCGAGATCTCGCCGTAGCAGCTAACCGGTCAACATGCCAGTAACCACCAGAAACACCACCGGACTGGACCCGGATAACTACAGTGACGCCAAAACCCTGCCGGAACAGAATTTTAGCCTCCAGAACTTCTTCGACGCTTTCAAACTGGTTCTACCGGAAGTCCCAAGCTACCTACATTTAGCGGGGACACTTTCGAAAACCCGACCACATTCCTCGACCCCCTCGAGAAGCACTTCAGCGAGCACCATCTTCCCGAAACAGACCAGGTCGTTCTTGCCGGAAAACAGATAAGAGATGCTGCAGCAAAATGGTGGCTGGGGTGCAAGGACTTCGAGCCGTCTTTCGCCGACATGAAAAACCTCCTACTGAAGAAGTTCAACAACCCACGTACCACTGCAAAATTCAGGTCGGGATTCTTCGGACTTGAACAAAGATCCGAGACCGGAGGAGAATACTTGCAGTGTAAATCAAGAATCGCCGTCGCATACAGCTCAACATCCAGGAACACGTGGAACTATTGAAAAACGTACTCGCCCCAAGAATTAGGCAGTTCCTAATACGGTCCATGACGAGCAGCATTTTGGAACTCGCAACCCTCGTGGAATAATACGAGCAATATTTCCAAGCCGACTGTGAACCGAAACCCACCACCACCGCCACCACTACAGCCGGACCCCAATTGTCACGCTGCTACTTCTGCCCAGGGCTGCACTTTAACCGCGACTGTCCGGAGAAACAAAGCCAGCAGGGAAACGGGCCAACGGCCGGGCCATCCTCCGGCCGTAGAAGTTTAAGTAAACCTGATCAGATCTGGTATTGGCAACGGATTATCTAAAATATACCTCCGCTTTGCATTTAACACCCACGCCGCCATCCTCTATGCCGGATCGACACATAAATTTGCCCAGATAGATCTCTCTAACTCCTGGGAGACACCGCCCTATCGACTCGCCCGCTTAGCAAGCCGCGAACAGCATCTCCCGATCCACGGACGGGACAACCTCCAGTACGTCTTATGAGAGCAAGAAGACACCAGCGAGTTTCTTGCAATGGACCATCCAATCCCATGGCTGCAACAACATAAGTTAATCATAGAGTACGACCGAGGATGTGTACACGTCGGAAGGTGACAACGACAGACTATCTATTGGACAAGGCCGGCTCGTTGAACGGACCCGGAACTCCTAAATACCGACTCCCTCTATCACGGGTTTCCAGCCGAATTATTTCCCTAGTTAGTGCAGCTATTAAAGAACTGCCAGGCGATCAACCCGAAGCCACTTTCAACCACCACGTCCACCTGACACACGATCCAGCTGCAACAATCTGTGCCCTTCCGCCTGCCGGGATACAAATACTCCCGGCCAAGAAGCAGTTGATCGCCAACGAGTTGGAATCGATGATAGCAGAGGGGGTAATCGAGCGTGGCACTTCCGAGTACTGCTTCCCAATAGTGACCTTGGAGAAGAAGGACGGAAAGCTGCGATTCTGCGTAGGCTATCGCAAGCTCAATCAGCTCACCCAACATGAGAGCTCGCCGCTGCCAGTCATCCATGAGACCTTGCGAGACCTCGGAACAGCCAGCGTCTTCTCCATGCTGGATCTGAAGTCGGGGCATTGGCAAGTGTCTCTCACAGAGGAATCTCGCCCGCTAACCGCCTTCGCCACGCCTGATGGAGCCACTTATCAGTTCAAGGTCATGCCTTTAATAGTTTTTAATCGTCTATTCAGACAACTGGACAGACCACCTCCACCATCTCCGGCTAGTGTTGGAACGGCGGCAACAGCATAACCTGACACTTGGCCTAGCTAATGCCAGTTCGGAACCATCGACGGAAATGAACCAAAGCCAGAGCACATTGAGGCTCTTTCTAGGGCATGACAACTGTGTGCGAGATTACATAGCCGACTGTGCCTCACTTCAAGTCCCTTTAAACGAGATACTGAAGGGGTCTCGACGCTTCATGTGGACGGCAGAGGCCTTCCAGCAATTAAAAAAGGCCCTGACCCAACCCCTGCACCTGTGCCGGCCAGATCTTCCATTGCCGTTCACGCTGCAGACTGACGCAAGCAGCAAGGGAGTGGCCGCCGTCCTGTACCTGGAACCGACACCTGGGCAACACCGCATCGTAGGGTATGCTAGCGCCAATATGTCCGCCACGGAAGTCCGGTATCATGTAAATGAACAGGAGTGTCTCGAGGTAATCTGGGAAGTAAAGAAATACCGCCGATACTTGGGAGGCAGTCGTTTCACGCTGAAACAGACAGCCGGGCCCTCCTATGGCTCCACCAAACAAAGGATTCACGCAGCAAGCTGACTCGTTAGGCCGTCCTACTACAATAATTCAGTTTTGACTCTTCGGGCAAGGACAACGAACTGCCCGACTACCTGTCCCGGGACCCAGCCGGTCAAGAGATCGACGCGGAAGCGGTGGATACGGAACAGTTACCACCCCCGGACCCGCCGCACCAGTCAGTCGCCTCGCAACCGTCAAAACTCGCCTTCGTCACCGCCACCGATCTAGCGGAGCGAGTAATGGACAACCAACTCCAGAATGTGCACGCCAGGAACCCCATACGCACCTGGGAGACAGGACAGGAGGACGGAGCAGCCACTTGGAGTGTACGAGTCTACTTTTCACTTCTGTAGGCCGCTGAGACTGGCGATTTGCTCCAAGTGCCACCACCAGCTTCTGGGAGTAGGCAGATGGAAGTCCAGTTGCTTCCACGCGCATTATGTATTTCTTAATACAATTTTTTGTATATTATTACGTTTGTCTTATTTGTGCGACGGATCCGTCAACAGAGACTAGTGTTTTTATCATTTATTTATTTGCGAAATTTACGTAACTTGGTGCTTCGAACATGCGCTATTCACGTGGATATTGTAACTTCCATATTAGTATCACATAAGCGATTGCTGGTTATATTTGACAATTAATACGTATACTTTATTTGTTGTTGTATGTTACAAACTAAGGTAGTATTAAAAATTATTATTAATTTTATTAAATACATAAATAAAAAGTTTACCTCGGGTAGGATTCGAACCTACGACCTGTACTTTACTATTATTATTATTATTATTATTATTATTATTATTATTATTATTATTATTATTATATTATTATTCGTTCATAACAAAAACTTGTAATAAGGTAGTGTTGTGTAAACGTGTACCGGAAGAGCATAGTTTACACTTTTTCCTGTGCAAACAATATCATCAAAATAGAAATATGAGTGTGGTACTCCACTTAAAACTATGTTGAGCTTTCCTTGAAAATTTGCAGGACTGTTTACCAAACCAAAAGGACTTCGACAAAATCGAAATTGTCCTTTCGACGTTGAAAAACTTGTGATTTTACCAGATTCTTTTTCGAGTACAACTTGATAATAACCATTAGTACAGTCCAGATCAGAAAAATATTTACATTTTACTGAGAACTTCCGCCATTTTCGGAATTGTAAATTTTTCTGTGGTGATATTTTTGTTAACATTTCTGAAGTCTACGCACATTCTCTAACTTGGCTTTCCGTCAGATTTTTTTGGAACTAAAAGTAATGGAGAGTTATATGGATTGATAGATTCTTCTATTACAACATTTTTAATAAGTCTGTCCGCTTGATGATCCATTTCGTTTCTTAGATTATTTGGAATGTTGTAATTTTTAGTGTGTACAGGCTCATTGATTTTAATTCTTATCTTATGTTTTTATGTTTGTAAAAATTATTGTATACTAATTGATCTCCTTCTAGATTGAAAACGTCGGAGTACTTCGCACATGAAATTTTTAAAAGTTCTTTCACATAATCAGGGTTAAATTTAATTCACTAAATAGTTTATTCACTCGACTTTGTCAGTTGTGTGTGTGTGTGTGTGTGTGTGTGTGTGTGTGTGTGTGTGTGTGTGCGCGTGTGCGTGTTTGTGTGCGTGTGGGTGGGTGTGTGTGTGTGGGTATGCGTGCGTGCGTGTGTGCGTGTGTGTGTATGTGTGTGTGAGTGCGTGCGTGAGCGCGTGCGTGCGTGAGTGCGTGCGTACGTACGTGCGTGCGTGCCTGTGTCTGTGCGTCTTTGCGTATGTGCGTCTGTGCGTGTGTGCGTGTGTGCGTGTGTGTGTGGTGTGTGTGTGTGTGTGTGTGTGTTATAAATAAATAAAATTGTTTTCTAAATTATGCAATATGATATTGTTGACATCTGCAGTCTCACTTTCCGTATTTACTTTAAGTATTTGTGCATAATGAGAACTTGATGAAATAATAATTGAACCAGTAAACACACCCGGTCCCAACACTTGTTTTTCAATTACTTTATCCGATTTATCATTCTAAAACAATGAATCAATTCTTTTCAAAACTTCGCACCTTGTAGGTATGATAATTTTTGATTTCGAAAATTTTTCATAAATTGGAATTTCCATTGAATTTTCACTTATTTTTAGTTTCCATTCACTATAATCGATAAAACATGAAAATTTCTTGAGAAAATTTCTACCAAGAATTCCATCGCTTGTTAGAGGAAAATGATGAGCTGACGATGTGAATTTTGTGAGAAATTTCAATTTCATTTTCAAACATCACATTTGTATACATTGTTCCCATAGACTGAATTGATTGCTCACTTATACCTCGAATATTACTTGCATTTTCAAAATCTTCAATTTGTTCTGGATTCACGTGTGTTCGTTTAACCAAAGAAATGTCTGCTCCCGAATCAACGATGAATGTTAAAAGGGGTCTCGATAGATAGGCAACACATCAAACCCCCATAAGAGAAATGTTAAAAACGTTCTAGCTTTTATATTATTATGAATTTAAGATGTCAAAGTAGTCCCGACACCTTCCTAAATGTTTGAATATAGGTTTTTTTTAAATTTTAATTTCTATAATTTTTTTATTGAATTTTTACCCAGTAGTGATTAAATTGGAACATTTTTATAATTGATAACATTTTTAACAAAAACCATATATTCTGACATACGTTTTTCGAAATACGAACTGTTAAAACTTTGAAAAAATTGTAGATTTATAATTTACTATTTAAAACATTAATAAAACGATAAATATTCTGATGTCAATAAGGTAGAAATTCCATTAGAAAATATAGCAGAATGGTCTGCTCATTAAATAACCCGGGGGCACAATGATCTTCAGGTATCCCTTAGCAAGTACCTATTTCTATTGAAACACAAACGTAATCGGATTAACTTTGAAGCCTTCACACGATTATTTAAATTAAAATAACGAAAATGGTATGTACTCTATGTATGCACCTTATTAAATTATAATGTATTCGTATCAGTAAAAATTAAAATAAAACAGCTAATTATTCTATTTATTTATTTGTATCAAAGAAAAAAACAATGTTTTCTAAAATATTGTAAACAAACTATAGCGGAGAACAAACAAAACAATTTAAAATTTAATTGGTCATATGTACAGTGCATCCCATTTTGGTTGAGACATCCAGATATCTCGGTTGTTGTTGAAGATAGAACCTTCCGCTTTCCGCGGTCCTGTGCCAATTTTTTTTGTGAAGCCCAAGATGGCCTGAACGGATTTTGCCTACCTTCTTTCGTTTATAAATTACAGGGTGTTTTTGAAAATCTACACTTTTTGGATCCCCTCCATATTTAAGAAGTTTCTCAGCGATAATGTCAAATTGAAAACTTGTCCCATAGAGAATTTTACGAAGAATCCAGGGGCACACTCAATTTTCTTTTTCGGGGTATCGTTATGGAGATAAGACTCAAACTTATGATTTTTTCAATGCAACACTCTACATTTTATTATCTCATTAAATTACTTATTTTTTTTCCTTCGAAATGATATATAATATATAAACATGAAGTTTTCAAAAATGCTCCAAAATTACTAAAACATTGAATTTTAATAGAGTGCCATGGATTTCAAAGTTTTACCACAGGGATTATTATTTGTGATTTTTTATAGTAGGTCATGGATGCTACAAACACTGTTGTTGACTTTTGGAGCATTGTTTTATCAAGTGACTGTGAAGAAATCAACACATCTGCTGTCATGATGATAAATTTGGATGTGTTTTATTGTGTTTGTGTTTGGCGATTTTGTTAATTTGTGAAATTTTATAATGACTGAAAGATTTTTTCAGAACAACGAAAAGTATGATATCACACAATGTTTCAATCAATGCCATGAAAATGTTGACGAAGCATTAGAATTATATTTAAACAGGTAAACTAGTAATTTACAATAAGACATATGACATATTGTTTTTAAAACGTTAGATATCCAGAGAGGTGTCAACCTAGTCGAGCAACGATATTTCGACTAAAGAATAATCTACTAAATTATGGTGCGTATTCTAAACCCCGATCCAAGACGTATAACAAGGAAAATAATGAAGTGGATGAAATAAATGTCTTAGCCAGCGTCCGTGTCTCTCCTCAGACTTTTTGTACGAAGTTAGAAAATGACATTGGCGTTCCCCGATCACGGGTACAAAGGATTAAAAAAACACACAAATTGAAATCCTACAAAGTGAATATTGTCCATCATTTATACCCTGGCTATTCAGCGAGGCGTGGGAGTTTCTGTAATTGGTTTTTGAACCAAACTCGAAGGGACAATAATTTTGCGAGTAAAGTCATATGGTCAGACGAAGCCCATATAAGCAGTGCTGGTTTATTTAACAGGCAAAATACAAGGCACTGGTATGATGAAAACCAACACCTAATTTTTGAGCAACAACAACAGGGTCGATCTATTTCTAATGTAGCCTGTTTCTTATTGGGGACATCAATAAAATACCGCATTTTTGAAGGGGCTCTCAACGCGAATAAGTACTTAGCAATTTTAGAAGAAGTAATACCAGAGTTCCCCTCGCCTATCTTAATGCCATTTACTTCCAACAAGACGGTGCCCCTGTCCACAATTCGAGGTTGATTGTGCTGTTTTCAGAAGAAACTTTCCAGGACCAACAAATGGACCCATTAGGTGGCCTGCAAGGTCACCTGATTTGTCAGTGCTGGACTTTTTTTTGTGGGGTTTTCTGAAAAATAAAATATACGGTAAGAGGCACAATAATATTGAAGAGCTTCGTGCAACAACAGAGGCAGTTTTCCAGAATTTACAGAATCGGCCTTTAATAGAATTAATTGCATTAAGACGTATTAAGAAACTGTGTCAATTATGTGTTAGGGATCAATTTGAACAATTCAATGAATAAGTTACCGAATAATTTCGAAATGAAATAGTATGAGTAAATATTTAATTAGTTGCTTATTTCTACATTATGAACTTTTTATTACTATTTATTTGTTGCTATTAGTTACCTACGTTTTGTGTTTTGTTAGTGAATTAGTGTTAGTATTATTCTTGTTCCTTTCATGGAAAAATCACAAATAGTATTTCTTCAATTTGAACTTTTTTTGTATGAAAAATCCATAGCCTACTATTACAAATCAATGTTTTAGTGATTTTGGAGCATTTTTGAAGAATTTATGTTTATATATTATTTTAAAGGAAAAAAATAAGGAATTTAATGAGGTGATAATATACAGTGCGTTCCATTGAAAAAATCATAAGTTTGAGTCGTATCTCCATAACCATACCCCGAAAAAAAATTGAGTGCGCCACTGAATTCTACATAAAATTCTCTATGGGATAAGTTTTCAATTTGACATTATCGCTGAGAAACTTCGTAGATATGGAGGGGGTCCATAAAGTGAAAATTTTCAAAAACTCCCTGTAACTTATGAACGAGAGAAGTTAGGAAAAATCCGTTCAGGACATCTTGAGTTTCACAAAAAAGTGGCAAGGACCGCGAAAACCGCAAGGTTCTATCTTCAACAACAACCGAGATACTTGACTGTCTCAACCAAAATGGGATGCACTGTACAGTTCGAAGATTGTAACGTACCAATTCTTGTCTATCGTTACCTTAATTTAAGTTTCGAAATTTGCATTATTATTGATAAGTATATTTACATTACATTAGTATCTTTAAGCATTTCTTTTTTCGTTCAATAATTACATTTTTTACATCTCAATATTTCCTCTTCAGTCTACGTACGTCCCTGTGTATATTTTAGACGTCCAATTTTAGTTTTATGCGCAACGTGAATTGAATACGCTTATGCATTTCCGTTTATAAGGTATGTAAAGGCGTCTAATTACATTTTCTATATATTATATTTAATAGGGAACGAAGGTATGAACAAGGAAACCTCTTATAGTAAGAACAAGCTTTTATTTTGGTAAATTTGCATATCGTTGAACGGTGTGGTATGACGTCACGAACAGTACTTTGTTAAAATGGCGAGATAATGCAATGTCATCTTTATGAACATAAATGGAGATAACTTTGTTTTGCATAAATCACATATGCTGTTATACATATTCTGCGTTCGTCGTTATATCAGCAGGTTTAGTCGTTCGAATCTGCGTTAGTCGTTTATACCTTTCCATTATTGTAGGGTCAACATTTTGTGCCAATTATCTAATGTTACCATAGTGCCTCCCATACGTTTATGTTTCGTTTATTTGTACGTTAAGTACAAATGGAAATTACCTTTACATTATCGTATATTTGTCTTGGAATTGGAAATGAAAGTTCTCAAGCTACAGTTCGTTAAAATTAAAATATCTATTTTGTACAAGTAGGTACTTATTCTTTTAGTGCAGTTTAACTAAATAACAGATTAGTTGGTGTTATTTTGATACTGTAATTTGTTGACATAGGTCAATACACGTTTCATTATTGAATACATGTTGGATAGATTGCATTTTGAATTTTAAATAAATGTAGATTGTAAGCTTATGTACAGTGTTCAATTTAGTAATTTTAAGATCGTAAGGCTGTACGAGAAGTATCGTTTTAGTTATTTTATTCTGATATTAATCAGACATTTTGCTTTATTAAATATACATATAAATACAGTTGTTTAGTGCTTCTTCAGATTACCTATTATGTTTTGAGATACAGTCTTTCTCAATTTTTGTAGTGTTTTAATTATTAAACCTAGAAATTGAGTGGTACCCAATAAAACAAATGCTAATACTGATTACATCTATGGAAAAATCTTTGCCTCCCTCACACCTGATGGATGAGTTTCTCAATTTAAGTAAGTTTTATAAGTTTGTACCTCACTGAGCTAGACTGTGGTGCAATTTACCTTTGTAATATAATAACAACACTAAAAAATTTTTTATTTGTTACAAGATTTAAATTACGACATCTGCGTGGATCCACTAATTCCGGTAAAATTTTTCTAATTTTTTTACCATAACATCCTCCCAAAATGTATCATCTCTATAAAAAACAAAACATATTGTCTCATTTAATGTTTAAAACATTTATTGTTACTATATACCTTTCAATTTCTTCAACATGGATTCCTGTTGCAGTGTAAAAAATAAAGTAACCTTTGACTCGTTTGGTAATATGTAAAATTCCTTGCACCTGATAATAATAGTTATCTTTCCTTTTTAATTTAATTTTGTAGTTTTCGGAATCTACAACACAGTAATTAATTAAATTACTTTACATGCCTCCACAAGATGAATGTCGCCGCTTTTTAAAGAGCTTTTTATATCCACCACTGCATCTTCTTCTACTAGTCCGTCAGGCGAACATGCAAATAATTGTTTTTCTTCGTCTAAAATGAGACTGTATGTAGTCACTTTCAACTTAAATAGTTGTTGAAATAGTTTAATTGTATTTGACGCACTGTTGAGGCCAAATGCGGTGTATGTATTCCCTTTAAAAACAGATGAAACAGTTTTGGAAGTGCACATTGTTTTACTCAGTTTTTTACGTTTTACTCTTCACAAATCATTTTTACATTGGGTCAAGGTACCTTTTTCAATCTTCTTTTGTCGACATTTTCCAAACAAGTCAAAAATTGACTAACGCGCAATTCGTACTCATCTTTTGAAAGATCGGGTGCGATGTATTCATTTGCCAATCCATAATCATTATCCGCGGATGGAAATGTTCTGTTTTTAGAGTGCTCTGAATTCAAAATAATAGGCAACTACTGTAATGAAGACGTTTCCATAGAAGAAAACGTTATTAAAATAATACATACATTTTGTTACCTTCTTCCAACGACGATTAATTTGGGAGTTTAAAAAATTCGGTATGTGGTGCCCCGGTGGTCTGTATAAAGGTGCTCATGCAAAAGCGATAATAAATTTCCCTCGCTATTAATCTCGACCATTTCACATCTCAATTGGTACGAATTTTTTAAAGAAAAATTGACTCTTTCACCTCCTACAAATTTCGCAACTACCGAATTATGTTTCTGCTGCATTTGTATCAGTATCGTAGAGCAAACTAGATGCTTGGTCTGCTAGTGGTTCTACAATAGTGTTTATTACTGGCAACATGCCGCATTCTAAATATAACAAATCCTCCTAAATTAAAAGAAATAGTTTAATGACAAACTAATATTATTCAAAAATATTATTACTACCACGTTCTTCTTAGTGCCATTACAAAAATATTCTTGACATTGGTCGTGTCTGCAAAGGCCAATTTAATCTTTCTTCAAATTTTCAATTTTGCTATCGGTAGGTCCATTTTCAACTTTGCGGTACGCTAACGCTTTCACAACTGCATTACGGAAACGGCCTAAAGTTGAAGGATTGCATATATAATCTCTTCGCCTTTTTGGATATCGACAGTCTTTACTAAGATCGATGAGTTTATTGGTGTAATTACGAAGCAAATGTTTCCGACATTCTATTTTCTTATACAAAGTGGGGAAGTTTGTATTAAATGTTTGTATACACTACTGTGTCCGTCACCAATCAATTGGCCATAAATTAGGTTATGCCGTGAAATTGATTCTGCAAATCCTTTGCAAACAACTTTGACAAAATTGTTTACAACATCTTTAACAATTTTTAACAGATACTGACGAAGATAACTGTAAGTGTTATCGAAACTTTTAGATTGTATGATTTAAAATACACCATTAAAAAAACCCAAGAAAGATAAGTATTTAATACCAGATTCCATTGCAGTGGAAGTCTTAGTCCAGTTCCGGACACATTCATGACCATCCACATCATGGCCTCTGGCACACAAACAGCAATATTTGTTTTTTTACATCCACATACAAAATCTTTGTTGATTTAGCTCCGATTATGGATGCCTAAAAAATCCTTTATAACAAAAAAAAAGGATTTCATTATAATTTACAACTGCAGAATAGTTTCTACGGTAAGAGTTTTCCCCAAAGCTCCGCCTGCTCTCACAGCTATAATTGGAATGTTACTCTGATTTTCTTCTTCTGCGGATTAGGCTTCTTCTTTTGCAGCTTTGCTCATTAATTGTTGGTTTAAATTATGGACTGAGGGTAAAATGCTGTTGTGGTATTTTAAATATGTGTCGTTAGACATCTGTGGTATATCCATTACTGCAAGAAGCTCAGCTAATTGGGTATATTCAATCACAATTGATATAGCACCAATAACGGCAGCACGGTTTGTTGAACAAAAAGAAGCATCAGTGCCACCAGTCCTTACCACATATGTCTTTCCGCACATATTACATTGAAATGTAAGCGTACTTTCTAATCCTTCGCTCTTTTCTGTAATGACATCTATATCAAAGAAAGAACAACCAAAACCAACGTCTTTTAGTGATTTCAACACATTTAAGAAATATGTTATATCTAAGATCCTTCGGACTGATAAACTGTGTTTCTGAGTGGCATCTGATTCTGTATCGTTTTCCAACAATAATGAAGCATCTGACCTGTCTTCATCAAAAGAAACATCAAACTGGTCTTCGGGTTCAGTATCTGCGTCTGTTACCAAGCTGATGCTACAAGGTTCGCCTTCCAAACGAGGGTGGATGCAAGCTTCTGTTAAAATCTTACCCAATTTTCTATAAAAGTAATTTATCAATAAATTTCGGGCCACTTGCATGGATTTGCTAATAGTGAATCGTACATAATTTTTTTATTTATGATAATTACAGGACAGTTTAATAAATTATAACAAAGGAAATATTTCAATAAAATAAGATTGTATATAGATACTTATGCTTCTCTCGCCTTTTTAATATCACACTCCTACCTTTTCTTGGAACAGTCACACTTTTTCTTGCCTTAGGCATTTATAGACACAATCACAAATTCACAAGTGGTGTTTGAGCGATGAGTATCGCTTGCAAAATGCTAGTACACTGATAGCAATCCCGTAATTGTCTACATTTTATTAGAATATTTGAGAAATAACAATAATCAATATGTAATTACGCGAAATACTTAGGGTTAATTAAAGGTAAAGTTATTTAGCCATTTTCTACACCTAATTATATTATCTATATCTCTTTAAATTTAACATTGGGTAATGAACTAATTAGTAAATAATAGGAATTTGTTGTTATACAATTTATTTAAGTAACACTTTATGTTGATTACGTGTAATGAAAGAAAAGGATGGAGTTGACCTATGTAATAAAATAAAAGTGACATTAGTTTTAAAAAGTTTTATAAAAAATTAAGAAAATTCAATTTTATTGCAAGTTACTTTAGTGTTCATGTCTTCTGTAAATTAGTCAAAAACTAATAATGGGATTTGCAGAAATCATTTTGAATATTGATTTAATCCCTCGCCTTGCCTGTGGCAGATAAATATTTAGGTAAAACTTTGAAAAACTTTCACTGCGCTACACTAGGGGGCGCTGCAATCGATTTGTATTTCGTCAAGCTATCTAGAGGGGCCTTAAGTCTCTATCATCAGTCATACGAGTTTTTAGGATTACAAAGTTACTCAAAGTCCTAGTTGAAACATCTTAATTCCTGGCCCCCAGTGGACCAGTTTGAGAGGGGTTCAGGAAGTTTTCCGATGGTTGCGGATGTTGAGATTGTTACTTCTGAACGTTGTAAACATTACGCGGACCAGAATTTTGATTTGGTCGTTGTTAGTGAGAATTTCCTTGATTCCAATTTCCACGTTGTTATCGATAATTACGTGATCGAAAAGAGGTATTATCATTATTATCGTAACGATGGTTATTATTGTTGTAATGTTGATTGTAAATAAATGTTGACGTAAATTGAGATAGTTCAAAAAAAATTTTTGCTCGTTCGTTTAGATATTTTCTTTAATAGCCTTAACAGTAGCGTTTAGAGTAAGTTTTTCAGCTAAATTATCAAATGTTCCTTTATTAAATGGCATCCCTTCCATTTTACTGCAAGATCTTCTATTTCCACGGCATATTTGGTACTATCTTTATAATTCTGTTTATATTTCTGAAGACCATTGGTTATCGAGTCAATAGTGACCTTCGTATTCCTTTCTTCAATATACTTATAATTGCATTAATATCGTTTGTATCAGCTATTAAGTTACTAGCACGACCTCAAAGTCTAGTTTTTACCAAAGCATTGACAATATCCTCGTGACTTTCAATGTTTAATTTTATAAGTTCGAGATCATTTAAAAACGAATCTAATTCGGAATCATCGCCGCTAAATTTTTTTGGCAATACATTGTTTGCAATATCGAAGAGTTCTTTCCTTTGAAGAGCATTGTAGCTGCTGTTTGTGTTTGAAGATTTAATGTATGATTTTGTTGTTAACTTGATACTGGTAAATGAATGAAAAACGCGCTTGGGACGTTCATGTGTGACTCCCTATTCACAATCAGCGTATCTGCCGTTAATGTAGCATTTTCAATAACCCTCGCGAAACTACCCTGAAATTCCCCATCTAATTTTCCAGCTCCTTATTCTGTAAGGTCGTAGAAACTATTGTTCCTTATAAACCTACTTTGATAATATGAGGACCAATTCTTTCAGGTATACTACCTGAAGATTTGATATTTGCAAAGATATGAACGTTTATCATAGATTTCTTGAAATATCATTTTAACTGCACACGCACACGTACACGCACACGCATAAGCACACGCACAAGCACACGCATACGTACACGGTCACGCACACGCACATGCAACGCACACGCAAACGCTCACATGGACGGGCACGCACACGCGCACGCACACGCACAACACACACACACACACAAACACGTACACGCACACCACAAGCACACGCACACAGACGCGCACACGGACACGCACATGGACATGTACACGGACACGCACACGCACACCCGCACGCACACACGCACCCGCACATGCACACGCACACGCACACACGCACGGGCACGCACACGTGCACTCACACGCACATGCACACGCATACGTACGCGCACACGAATACGCACACGCACAGACACACGCACACGCACACCCACTCGCACACGCACACGCATACGCATACCCACACACACACGAACAAGCGCACGCGCACGCACACACGCACACGTACAGGCACAAGCACAAGCACACGCACACGTACACTGTCACGCGTAAGCATACGCATACGCACACACACGCACACACGCACGCACACGTGCACGCACACACACTCACACGCACACGTACACGCTCACGCACATGCACACGTACGCGCACACGCACACGTATACGCACACGCACAGACACACGTACACGCACACGTACACACGCACACTCATACGCACACGCACGCGCTCACACACACGAACAAGCACACGCACAAGCGCACGCACACACGCACACGCACACGCAAACGCACACGCACACGCACACTGTCACGCGTATGCATACGCGTACGCACACACTCACACACACACACGCACATACGCATGCGCACGCACACGCGCACGCACAAATACACACGCACACGCGAAACGCGCACGCGTACGCCCAGACACACACACGCACACGCACAATCACACTAACACGCACACGCGTACGCGTAAACATACGCAAACGCACACACACACACACACACACACACACACACACACACACACACTTACACGCGCACGCACAGCACACGCACACACATACGCACACGGACACGCACACGCACATGCACATGCACACGCACGCGCACACGTATACGCACACACACGCATGCGCTCACGCACACGAACAAGCACACGCGCACGCACACACCCATACGCGTGTGTGTGTATTGTCGTTTTCGGTGGACATTTTGAACATTTATTATGAAATTAATTAATTTTATAATAAAAATGTTATTAAATTGAAAATATCTCAGAAATTAACGATTTTAGCTATAGGGAGTGCTTAATAAAAATGAAATAACATAAAGTGTATTTTCACTTTTCAAAATAAAATACAGGGTGATTCGTTAGAAAAAATGGACAAAATCATGTGTTCGACTTTTCCCTCGCTCTGTATTCAATTGGTGCAATAATAAAGAAATAGCACTTTCTCGTAACACTGTGCCAATGTGAAAAAGTTATGCCTAGAAAAAAAATATTGTTAAGTTGTTCTGTCTAGGGTATACAGGAAGTTGATTTTCTTGTGAAATTGACCATAACTTTTGAAATACCCTGTATAACGTAATGAAACCCTATATTGGAAGTATGGGGGAGATGAGCTTAATATAAATTTGAAATAATATATAGGGTGTCCCATTTAAAAAAAAGTGTGTTTGGTTCACCCTGATATGTAACACCCTGTAAATACGAAAATAATTTTATGATGTGAAGTTTGAAGTTGCCTATAATTTTTGTAAGTAACTTTTTTTGATAGTTTCCTTTAATAACGGATATATAGTACTTCGACGCACTAATGCCACACCCTGTATATATATATATATATATATATATATATATATATATATATATATATACAGGGTGTTACAAAAAAGTAGGCCAATTCGTTATATTTTGGAAAATATTCGGTTTCAATCTAAATACCTCTGCACCTGCTGCGATGCGATCTCTCAATTGATTTTGATTTATTATTGGAACCGTATAAACAAAATCTTTCATGAATCCCGAGAAACTGAAGTCCAGTGGATTTAAGTCGGGGGAACGAGGTGGCCAATGTCCCCGACAAATACAGTGATTAGGGAAATATTGGTTCAAGTGGTTCCGAACATTATGGCCATAATGTGGGGGAGCTCCGTCTAGTTGAAACCACATATTTTGACGAATAGCTATAGGTACGCCATCAAGTAAATTTGTAAACTCATTTAGTAAACAAAATAAAAATGTTCGGCATTTAAGTTTGGTGGCATAAATGCCGGACCCAAAAGAAAATTGTCTAAAATTCCTGCCCACACGTTTACTTTAAAATTTATTTGATTACTGGTCTTTACAAGAGCTCTTGGATTTTCATCTGCCTAAACATGGGTGTTGTGGATATTCGTTATACCATTTCGCGTAAAGGTAGCTTCATCCGAAAATAAAATGGATCTAACAAACCGGCGGTTACTGTTATTTTCATGACAGAGCCAGTTGCAAAAGATGTTTCTTGCCTAAAAATCTTGCGGCAATAAGTTCTGTACTCTTTGCACATGATATGGATGTAATGAGTGACGTTTTAAAATTTTCTACAAGTCTGTCGAATTTTTATTTTTATTTCTAATCTATCGAGCTATAATCCAAGTACTAGTACCCGGATTTTGTTCAACTATTTGCAAAATTTGTTCCTCTTGATTTGGTGTAATTTTACGTGACCATCCACATGTTCCTATTCGTTGTTGTTTGAATTTTCCAGTCTCTCTTAGGCGGCGTACTAAACTTAAGAAAAATTTCCTTTTTGGGTGATACCGATTTAGATACATTTCTGCATAACGCCTTGAAGCTAAAGTAGCATTAGAATCACATTTTCGTAAAGTGAGAATGGTTATTCAAAATGTACAATCCAGAGATTTTATTTGAAATCTTACCCATAATTAAAATCATATCAGTCATTTCAGAAAATTTCAAAATATTCTCTCAGTAGTAATATGGAGCCGGTTCTGGACCAGTTCAAGGTCACTCGCCCTCTGGTGGGGAGAAATGTAAGCTTTTGGATCTCTTCAAGGTCAAACTTTTCGCGGGAAATTTAAACTTTAGGAGCTCGCTAAAAATTGCAATGTCACCATTCTCATTACAAGGTCAAACGTTTTGACGGAAAATTTGTATGTCAAGGTCAGAAGCTAAAAATAGAAATTGCAATGTCATCATCATATTACAATTCTTAGAAGTCTAAAAATAGTGTGGTCAAGGTCAAAGGTTATTGACCTGTAGGGGTATTGTATGACATTTCTTAGAAGTATAAAAATAGAATCAATTCATGGAAACAAGAAGAATGCGAGTTGTTGTCTATGCTAAAAAGTAGACCAAGGTCAAATGGTGCTTATATTGACTAAATTGGGTCAAGGTGAGATAATTTACTAAACTAAAAGTAGGTGTGTATTTAACAAGTTTAAACATGTTGTCATAGGTACTTAAGTCAAGGACACATTTTTGTGATATAAACCACAGCGAGGTGTGAATAGAAATTGCAATGTCATCATCATATTACAATTCTTAGAAGTCTAAAAATAGAGTGGTCAAGGTCAAAGGTTATTGACCTGTGGGTATCGTATGACACTTCTTAGTGTTTCAAAATTAAAAGTAGGACAAGGTGGGTATTTAACAAGTTCAAACATGTAAGAGGTACTCAAATCAAGGAAACATTTAGATCAAAATTTAAAGCTAAAAATAAAAATTGCTAGGCCATCATACTACAATTCTTAGAAATCTAAATATAGGGAGTAATTAATGACATGCAGGTGTATCATATTACATTTCTTAGGAATATAAAAATAGAATTAGTTTATGGAAACAAAAAGAATGAAATGTTGTTGTCTATGCTAAAAGTAGACCAAGGTCATACTACAACCCCACCATGTGTAAATTACAGATGAGTCATTTCCTCAACAGTGTTTTCTCCTAGTACAATTGCGAGCAAGTAGAGTCGTTATAATGCAAGCAGCAATATCATGCCTGGAGCGATATACAGGAATGGACAGCATCTCCTGATGGTAGCAGTTATTGATCATCAGATGCAGATTAGCTTACTGATGCAATTCTCAAAGCACACTCTCCCCTCTACCATAAAGAATCGTGATGCAGTAATATGTAGAAGGACAGTTCTGGTGTCAACTCAAAATTCAAAAGCGTTCTCGAATCAGTAAAGATGGATCTATCTGCATTGAACAGTAGCACTTTCTGTAAATCCTTCACGAACGTAAAAGACTTGGAGGTGGGTGCAAAATATAAAGTGATTGATATGAATACCATCGACACAAAGTATGGTAAACATATTATCAGTGAAACCCAGAACTTTAAGTGCATACTTCCCTTACGATTTTATGAATACTTCAAAAAAGAAGATCGCATTGAAAGGTTTAAGCAATATCTGGTTGAGAATGACGTACACATTACCAGCGCCGGAACTGTAGGAAAGACGACTAATTTAACATTTCTGTAAAAAAATAATAATTATAACACATATCTATGTATAATTGTTTGGAAATAAATTATATATATTTTGTTGCAACAAAAAATGTCTTCTATTTTTTGATTAAATGAAGAGTAGGTACATCATAATGAAGATAGCTGCTATTGATGAGACTAAAAAAATGTAGCGTATAATATGGTGTCTGCAGGTTCTTATATATTAGCTAAGCCTTCAAGGTTAAAATTTATTGGTATCATATTACAATTCATACCCAATTTTCAAGGTTAAATTTTATTGACAAGATATTGAGAAGGTATCATATTACAGTTCTTATGTTAGACTCTTCAAGGTTCTTAGGAATAGCAAAATAAGCATTCTTAACCAATGACACATGTAACTGGCTTTGTGAGTATTGTCAGACTTTGTGCATGCTCGGTATTGCTCGGGTATCCTCGTGGAGTCTACCCTTCTATATAAGTTTAAATTTTATAATCACATATTCGCTTCGACATAATGTTTTTCTAAAAAGTATATATGTTAAAGCACTGATTTTGCACATTAAAATCGCTTACGTATTTACTATTGTAATACTGTGTGTAAACCTGACCAGAAAATCAGTTCTATTTGTTTAAATGTAGCATATAGAAGTACTACACGATTGCATTAGCGCATATACAACAGTAATGATTGTTATAATTGATGTGCAAGTATTCAAAACAGCAAGAAATATATTTACACCTAAGGAACTTGCGATATATAATGGAGAGCAAATTGCTCATTATGTATTCAAGCCTCCATTTCCATGGCACACCTTGGATAATGAATTTCAAAAACAAGCTAATTGATTAATTCAAAACCACCACTTTATCAAGTGGGAATATGGATATACTTCTCCACGTCTATTCCCTCGTATACTTAGTGTTTTCATATCAACAACAGATGAGGTGTACGTTAAAGGACGAGAGAAAGCTGATTTTATTCAAAAATTTTTAAAACACAGCATTACGGTGTCTGAAGAACAACCTACTTTACCCAAACTTCATCCATGCTATTTTTTTCATACACAAAACACTTGTCACTGCGCTTTGGCTCATGTATATCATTTATATGAAAAAATTGTAATGAAATTCTAATAAATAAAGATTTATTAACTGACATCTATATATACATATCTTATTCGCATATATTATCTCAACGCTTTTATGAGTATTTCAAAGAAGAGCTGGATAATTTTTCCCAAATACAGATAGCTGTAATTCTTAGAAACAAGAAAAAAAAATTATTGGGGTCGCTGAGGGAGAGTGTGGATGCTTATACCGTGCATGAAAAGTATTAAATAAAGGTGTGTTGTAATTTGAATGAAAGACACTAAAAAGTGTTATATTGCATAAAGAAAAGGCACTTTAACAGTATTCATTTGAATAAAAAAAATAAAGTGTGTGTAGTCATATAAGAAGAAAATTACAAACGAAAAATCCTTAAGAAGAAGTTTAATTGAATTTTCATATAAAACAAGTTTCTTATCATGATTTATTAAATTATACAAATTATGTAGGAAGAAATGACATTGTAACCTTATAATTATCACATAAAACTATTACAAAGAAAAGGTGAATAACATTATCTTAGCTACTGTGTGAAATGCTGTAGTAAACAAAAATTATGTATGTATGTTTTAAAATAAATATACTCTTTTTATCATAGCAGTTTAATCGTTAAGTCAAAAATTCTGAATTGTTGTATATAGACTAAAAAAATAACAGCGCAAAAGATAGCAGTTCCAAATTTTTTCAAAACTAAAAAAAAATGTGAAAAAAAAATTATATTTTGTCAATGGCACAATTATATGTATGTAAACGTTGTTAATTGCTTACATTAATAAATCATAACTCGATAGTCCTTTACCCAAAAATTCATAATTCTTGTATATAGACTAAACAAATAACAGCGCAAAAGATAGCAGTTCCAAAACTAAAAAAAAAAATATTTTGTCAATGGCACAATTATTTTTTTAAATACGTAAATAAAAACTTTACCTCGAGTAGGATGTGAACCTACGACCTGTACTTTGCTAGAGCAGCAAAGTACAGGTCGTAGGTTCAAATCCTACTCGAGGTAAACTTTTTATTTATGTATTTAATAAAATTAATAATAATTTTTAATTACATATTTACCTTTTTAACAAAAACTTGCAAAAATTGTAGTGTTTAAACAGCTGTTATATCTGGATACCTACTGCTGTGTAAATTGTTGAATGTATCTAGAAATATCTTTATATATATATATATATATATATATATATATATATATATATATATATATATATATATACTGGTTTCTCGGGTGTTGATCCGCGTAGCAAAAGACCGTTTGTTGCAAAACGACGTTTCGGCAAAGTCTCATTTGCAATACTCAAGTTGGTAACTGTCTGCTCCTACTTCGAGTTACTCGAACTGAACTAACTTCCTGTTATGTGTGCTACTGCTTATGTACCCTATTGATTTTACTCACTGCTTTCACTACCTTCACTGATTCCACGAGTTTTTGCGTTCCTCTATCCTTGCTCTGATCTTTCTGTTGGTCTATCCAATATACGATAGCCCGCAGCCTCCACATGGAATCCTGTACACTCCTTGAATCTCCAATGAGATCGTGTCCTTAGGATTTCTTAATATCGAATGAATTTTTCGATGCGCTGTGAAAGTTATATCGATTTTATGTTATTTAAGAATACAGCTAATCTTGTCCGTTGTCCCTTTGATGTATGGTAGGTAAGCTGTGGCAGTTGTAGGATCTGCTGGTTCTTTGTCTTTTCTGCTTGAAGGTCTCAAAGTCCTTTGTGTGTCGTGGTGGTGGAATCCATTTTTAATCAAAGCTTCTCTTAGTTTTGTCATCTCTTCTTTGATGTCGTCGGCGTCTGCTAATTTCTTAGATCGATTGATCAGTCTTGATGACAGATTTGAGTTGACTTGAAGGATGATGCGATTTGGCGTTGATGTATCTGTCTGTATGCGTAGCTTTCCTGTAGACCGTGTGGCCTAAACCTAACTGATCATTTTGTTCTATTTCCATTGTAAATTTAATATTTGTGTGCACTTTGTTGAGGTGTTCCAAAAATACCCTGAGTTTTTCCTGTCTGTAGATCCAGATGACAAATGTATCATCTGCGTATCTCAAACATAGCGTCGGTTTATATGCTGCTGAGAGTATTGCGTTTAAACAACGGCCATTCTAAGAAGGGCTAGCTTCGCACTGATACGGGAATCTATCCATGAAACCAGACGCATGTTGGATAAAAACAATAAGGAATTGCTGTGGTTACATCTGAGCAACATCAATAATCCAACGTTATGGGCAAGTGTGGACCAACTCACCAAATTCCGAGCCGAAACCGACCGGCTTCTAACATTGCAGAAGCAGAAAAAGTTAGACCACCTAAACGCCAAACAAAAGAAAAGAACGCCAAGAGAAACTTTAGAACCCAGTAAAGTAGTTACGAACCTATCGAACTACGCATTAAGCAGCGCAGAACAATCTGTACTAGCAAAGGGTTTCAACTTCGCAGTAGTACCAACTCGTATACCCAACGAAGAAATAATATGTGGAATAGAAGCAGCTATAACCAGACTCGACAACACTACAGCCGAAATAATAATATACAGGTTTCACACGTGCTTAGAACAACACAAGCTCCGAAGATAAATTTATCTCACGAAGAGTATGCAGCCCTGCGAGCCTTGCGAAATAACCAGGACATTATAATCTTACCGGCGGAAAAAGAAAACGTGACAGTAGTAATGAACGGCTAAGACTACTACCTGAAGATGACAGCGTTGCTGGATGATGCAGTATGACGTACCTGGAAAAAAACAACAAAAAAGAAAATTATGGATTCACGAATTGATGAAGAAACCCAGAAAACACGGATACCGAGAGAATAGTCGTCTAGATGCCAGAAGATGTACGGACTGCCTAAAATACAAAAGGACGATGCCCCACTACGGCTGATTGTTAGTTCTGTTGGATCACCGCTACAAGCGCTAGCTAAGTACCTTGCGAAGTCACTACAATAACTCACTAACAAGGCTACATCTTACGTGAACAACGCCGACCGTTTAATTGAGATTCTGCAACAGCACACGATTAAACCAGTAGAGCTCCTAGTCAGCTTCGATATAGTATCACTATTCACAAATATACCAGTCGACGAGGCACTTGAGACCATCCAAAGGAGACATAAACCGGCTGACCATATAGTAAGTTTAGCTTGACAGTGTCTAACTAATACCTATTTTATGTAAAATGGACACCGTTACAAGCAGAAATCAGGAGCACCAATGGTGTCACATTTATCTCCAGTCATTGCAAACCTGCCCATGCAAGAGTTTGAAGAGAAAGCAATACTCTCAGTAGCATATAAACCGACGCTATGGTTGACATACGTAGATGACACATCTGTCATCTTGAACCACGGACAGGAAAAACTCAGGGTATTTTTGGAACACCTCAACAACTTGCACACAAATATCAATTACCGTTTCTGGACGTACTAGTTAAGTAGAATGAAGACGAACGCCTAGGCCACACGATCTACAGGAAAGCTACGCACACGGACAGATACTTCAACGCCAAATCGCATCACCATCCAAGTCAACTCAAATCTGTCATCGAACGCAATCGATCGAAGAAATTAGCAGACGCCGACAACATCAAAGAAGGGATGACAAAAATAAGAGAAGCTTTGATTAAAAATGGATTTCACCACCACGACATGCAAAGGTCTTTGAGGCCTTCAAGTAGAGAATATAAAGAACCAGCTGATCCTGCAACAGCCACGGCATACCTACCATACCTCAAAGGCACAATGGGCAAGATTAGCCGTATTCTTAAAGTACATAAAATCGATACAACTTTCACGGCGTATCAAAAATTCATTCGATCTTAAGAAATCCTAAGGACAAGATCTCGTTGGAGATTCAAGGATCGTACGAGATTCTATGTGGAGGCTGTGGGCTAGCGTATATTGGACAGACCAACAGAAATATCAGCGCAAGGATAGACGAACACCAAACCGCGGTTAGTAAAGCTCAAGCGACGTCATCCTTGGCCCAACACGTAACCACAACAGAACACAAAATTAAATTTGAAGACGCAAAAAGTTTGGCAAGCATCGAGAACTTTACAGCTAGAATTATCAGAGAAGCCATAGAGATTGAGAAACACCCACATAATCTCAACAAAAGAGACGGTGCTATGAGACTACCATCAATACGGAAAACATCATTAATCCCTAGACAACTAACATCCACAACACCTAAAACAGAACCAACAAAAGAAGTGAAAACAGAGAAGTAAACAGTGAAATCAGTGAAGGTAGTGAAAGCAGCGAAAGCAGTGAAAGCAGTGAAGGCAGTGAAAGCAATGAAAGCAGTGAGTGAAAGCAATAGGGGTACATAAGCAGCAGCACACACAACAAGAAGTTAGTTCAGTTCAAGTAACTCGAAGTAGGAGCAGATAGTTACCAATAGATAGAAAATGAGACTGCCGAAACGTCTTTTGTAGACCAGAAGAGCTATGCGGATCAACACCCGAGAAACTAGCAGTACATACAGCAGCCGATTTTTTTTGTATTAATTTGTAATAAAAATAAGGTTAACGTAATTATTATTCCGGGTGATGTGTATCGTTGTATAAGTGAATGTAAATCGGCGTAGTTCAATTATTTCGTTAAAATTTAAATTTATTTGAACCGAATTGCCTTTGTATTATTATTCGAATTGAAATTAAAATTGAAAAGCGCAAGTAATAATAATTTGAATGCTGATAAAAGTTGTGGTATTTTCAAATATAAAATATTATATTTATGAATATAATAAACAAATTAAAGTGACAAAGCAGATATTTATGCAGTATACTTATGTATATTGGTGCTGTATAGACCTTCCACCGATGAAGCAAATATTGATGCAGCATATACACAACTTGCCGATGCTGTAGATCTTCCCCCGATTGATCAATACTATTGGAATTAGAATTATTTCTGAATTAGAGATTGGACCAGCTGTAAGAGAGAAACATTAATGTGAGTCTATGAATCTTACATATTTATTTGAAGGTTACGTTGAATTTTATCAAAATTTATTTATGTATATTTATGTAAAGGATACAAATGAATTATATACTAGCCTGGAAATATTACAATCATTTATTGATTTTATATTGATTCAACATCATTTAAAAAGAAAAAAGATACTTACCCAAATTAAATTATTGGTATTGTTTAGTTATGATGAAACAGAACACATACGTTAAGGTCAACGAAATTCACATGCGCACAACAAGTAGTATATTTTCAGATCATACAAGGTGTCTGATTAAAAGTAAAATTTATACAATTAAAGATTTAATTAAAATCACGATTGAATTTAAAGTACAAAAAAAGCTTACATAAATGTTTAATGTTTTTCTTTTTATACTGAACTATATTGAACATTATCCCTTGGAGGTGCTAGTGGATGCAAATTATTTAAATAAAATCATCAATAATGATCATATTAAAGTGATGATGGCACAACGTGTCGAAGTTGTAGTACAATATATTGCGATTTACTAATACCTTTAATCTCATTATTTCTTTTAATTCAAATGTGGTAAAAATTAATTATTTCAGTACACAATTAAAATACATTAAACTATTCTCATAGCAAATAATTTATGGCACCACAAACGTGGGCGAAATGTTAATAAGAATATTTAATTTAATTTTATTCTGAAAGTATAATTATACATCTCAATATATATATATATATATATATATATATATATATATATATATATATATATATAATTTGTAATAGCGATAAATTTTATTTTGAGGGGAATTAATATTTAGTTGGATTTTAAATTTAAATTAAGATCTAATTATATGTATAATGATTAATTGTGCACAATCTCAATCTCAATTTGGGGATAGGGATCAGGTATTTAGTAGGAAATTAAATTTATTCTGTATGTAATTACATGAATTATACTTTATAGAAATAATCATATATGTATAAGAAATGAGTCTGAATATAATTTACACTTCCAACGCATGCGTTGTAACGTATTGAATGAAGTTAAAAAATGTCAAAATTGTCAAACAATGATTTGCAAATTTACTGTTTACAATTAAATTTAGAATTTGAAAATACTTTAAAATTTTGTTTCCTTTACAGGTGTTTATACAAGTATTGTTTGAAATTCTACACAAATACATATACCCAATAAATAATAATTTGCAGAAAATTTAACACAACAATGTACACAATAAATAGGGTTATAAAGAAAATGTGACTCACATATACTGTTCCAAATGTAATAAGATGTCTTCAAGTTGTTCCAATTTGATGCAGGTACTTTCCACTTGATTCTTGCTGCTACCATACACCCATTTGCTGCTGACAGGTACTCGGGTTGTCGATGACACTAACTTCCAAAACTAGTAACGTTTTCTTCCAATTCGGCAACACTCCAGTAACTAATTTTATCTTGGTAATTTTTTTATTTAAATAAATTAACGCTTATTGAGTGGTATCGTTTATAAAGTGTTTAAATGTTGTCCAAAATTTTTTTTTATTTCACTTTTATTTTTAGATGCCGGATCAAATATAAATTATTTAAAAGAAGTTGTACCAAGAAATAAAACACAAATAACCAAATAAATGCGAATTTAATTTGGTAGAACGTAATCAAATCAAGTTTGATAAAACGAAAACTTTTAACAAAATCGTTACACAGATTAAATCGTGAAAAGTTTTCCGAAAACTAACAGGTATCGGAGACCGAACTATTTAAATTAATTGCCGGTATAAAAACAATTGCTCTAGAATATTCTCTTCGTTATTTATAACTTTCTTTCCGATAATTAAATTAGGTTAGAAAAACTTACTTATTACACAAATACACAACACTGCTTTAACCTTTTTTTAAAAATTGAACAAATTATAGAGAGCTCACCACTTCCAGGGCAATTCCTTTTATACCTTTTTGGTTGTTACTAAAACTTCAATTTTTTTTTAGCAATTCTACCTTTGTAACTAAGGCTCTGATTGGTTGAAACATTTTATGATTTTGACTAAAATAGAAATTTGGCCATAACTTTCTTATATACTAACTGATTTAAAAACTAACGACAGAAATGAAAACTAGATAAAACTTCGAATAAAAAGACACCCAACAAGATATGGTTCCTTAAAATAATATGCGAAACCACCTAATCTAAATTAAATTTGCTTAAAACTACCTAAACTTACAAGCTACACTTAATCTAATTACATAAACGGAATCCTGGGAAAATTTTACATAGGACAACACACTTTTAGAGTTTGAAATCTCGAATTTAAAGAAATTTTATGTGTATGTAAAAATATCCTAAATTCACCTCATATTTCACGAAATTTTGCGGTGAAATGCATTGTATCCTTTTTAAAACTATGAGATACTGAGGAAGAACTCCTATTAATTACTTTAAGAATATAATTTAAGCCTAATAATATAAAAAAACTATAAATTTGTGCAAAAAACCTAGAAATTACAACATAACCAAACTTAAATCTAAAATTGCAAATAACTTATATTTAAAAACGTTTTTATCACTCAAAATGTTATGCTAGAGGTTTGTAATACTTGTCTTTATTATATTTACTGTTCATTTCAAATGCATTGTGTCATATAATGTTGCATTAAAAAGTCACATCGTTTAACACACATACTGGAAATTTCACTATAAAAATGTATATAACTGTGAATGTCTTTATGTTAAAATGTTCTATGCATTGCTCTTGCTATTAAAATTATATCACTATGTTTGTCACAGAGTTGCATCCAAAAATATGTGAGAAATATTCTTAATAAGTCCATATTATAACCCTTTTATGAATTTTTCACATTTCCTGCATTCTAAAACTATTTACACAATATCCCTAATATAATCCTAACTTTACAATTTATGTTTAAACACCTGTAAAATGTTCACTTGCCAAAATACCCTCGAAAAATTGACTTTTATTGAAATAAAGGAAATACTAAATTGACTTTACGAAAATAAGTTTATTTAACATTCTTGACATTTTTGTTGGTAGCACAATGCTTTTTATGATGAAATCAAATTGTATAAATAATATTCAGACTATTTTGTACAAAGCAAATCTACTTTAAACACATCGTGAACCAAATTTCATCAAAACAATGTCTCGCACATGTATCGAGCTTGAAATCACCCCTTTTTATAACAAAATTATTATTTAAACTGTCCGATCCTTCTTTTACTTCTTTCTGAACATCTCAATATATATATATATATATATATATATATATATATATATATATATATATATATATATATTCTATATATATTAAGATGGTTTAAGACAGGCACTAGAGTGAATAAGCTTGTATTCTTTAGAGTGGGCAATTTGAGATAAATTAGAATATATTTAAACTGCATTTTATTGAGTAATATAGTTAGACGAGTGAAAGAAATTGACTTTGATCTAATAAAACAGGCTTGGTGAAATTTGCACAAGTTTGTTTAATCATAAAAAGCAATGGACTATATAAGGAGCATGTGAGGAAGGTCAGATGGAGTTATATTTGTAAGTACGATTAAGTTCGTAGAACATATTTCATTAAATTCATAGTTTATTCAAAGTATTTGGGCAGTTTAGAAACCTTACAGATGTTTATCACAAGGTTTAGGTTTATAATTATATCTAGAACATGTATTGAGTTAGTTCCAAAGCAAGAAATATTTAAATTTTAAGAAAGGGTTATGGTGCGGACAGGGTTTAGTTTTCACGCACAAACATAGTGTACAAAAAAGTGCAGCAGAAGCAGTAGTGCGTTGTAAACATTAAAGACTATATAAACAACAATTTTACATTTGAATATTTTACTTTTTGTGTACAAATTTTGAAAAAGTGTGATAAACAATATGGATTGTTGAGTTGAGAAAGTTTTAGACATTACAATAAAAGTAAACAGTGTTGATGTTGAAGACAGTTTTAACATCTTAGAGTAACATTTTAAGTAATTTGGACGTTGGAAACGAAAATTATGTGTATATTTGTATACAGTTAGGTTAAGTTTTAATTTTAAGGTTTTTGCAAATTTAGAGTTTTTATAGAATAATTTGAGCGTAAAATAAATTATTAGAGTAATTAATAGGAGGTTTCCCTCGTTTTCATGTAGAAATTTACGTTGTACAAGCTATATAAACATAAAATTATGAAAATGGAGTTAACTATATAAATTTCCTATATGAAAAAGAATTTTCCGCTAAAATTAAGATATATGAGTTTAAATAAATGTTGTCTAATTCAATTTTTCGTGTAGATCACGAATATGTATTTAGTTTAGGTGTAGAATTTAGGGTTTTTTAGATATAAGTAAATTTAGATTAGAATGTCAAATCGTACATTTTTGAACCAATATATGGCTCGTGAGGTATCGTTTTGTGCGAAATTATGCACAGATTCCAATTCTGTTATAAAAAAGGAAAATCAGAAGTATTTTAAGAAAGTTATAGCATAATTTGTATTTTAGTAAAGTTTTCAAATTTGTTTAAACCAATCAGAGGCTTGGTTACTTTGTTTGTATGGTATAGAAAAAGTTGAAATTTTGTAGCTAACAGAATAATATATAAGGAATTGCTCCTGAATTCTCTTTTCTCTTCCAATCTCATTTCCAATTTGTAATTTTACTAACAAAAAGTCAAAGTGTTGATAGTGTTTTGTGTTAACATGTAAGTTTCAAGTTACGTTATTATCGGAAATTTTGAAACGTGGTTAGTGAAGAGCTGAGAAATCAGAAACAATTGTTTTTAACCTACGATCAAGTATAAAGTTAGGTTACCGATAATTTTCAATTACAATAAAGTTTTGTTTCGATTAAAATTTTACGTATTCAAAATTCGGTTGATGTGTTTTGTTTTGTTTATTTTTGTCGTTAATAAAATTATTCAGTTTTCTGAATCGATGTTTATTTCTCTGAAGCGACGTATAATAAGTAATAAACGTTATTCCATAACGGGATCTAAAACAAAAGTGAATTTGAATTAAAGTTTTACGATCCTAAAATAAAATTCTTAAATCGTAAATTTTATAAACATTTAAAACAATACTTAAATAAAATATAATTAAAAACACAGTGCTTAGTTGAAGTTATTTAAGCAATTATATGTAACTTCACATTTACCACAAAGAAAAGTTGTCATTCAACAAGGTGTACATTGGTTGAAGATTGGAAGTATATGCAGCACCACCTTGAACAACGAACCAGTAACGTCGACCACATATGGGAAGAAGCCTACCCAAGATTTATATGGAACCAGCCAAATGAAAACATCTTTTGGAAATATGCCGATACACATGTGAGTTTATTTATCACAACCCTTAAATTGTTTCCATTATCTCTGTAATTTCCTGTGTGTTTCATTTATATGTGTATATGTTTGTGCAATAACGGTATAAACATCTGTAAAGTAATTGAACTTTTATTATTTTATCAACATTTCAATTTCAATTATAAAGTAGTTAAACTCACGTTTTTAAGATTTTTCTATGTGACAATTTTGATAGGCTGCTATTTATTTCAGTTAAGACGCTACGCATGCGTTATTGTGCAGGTTTAACTAAGGTCTATTTCACATACCATCCATTTAATATAATTTGGAATTTATATAATAAAGAACATTTCATGATTTCACCATTACCTTTAAATGCAATTAAAGTCACATACAAAAATTAAATTCATATTAAAGTTTAAATTTCGATTTATTTTATTTGCCCAACAAATACAAATTGAACCCTATCCCTATTTGAGAAATTACAATTATATTTATATTGAAATATTTAAACACCCCAATTATATATATATATATATATATATATATATATATATATATATATATACATATATATGATTGTGGATAATAATACAGAAGTTGGGATTGACTGTTTAACTTAGATAAATTTAGGCAAAAATATATATTGTATATGTCAATTAACAAGCCTAGGTGTAAATAAACACCTTGGTGACCATATTGGGGAAAGCATCCAGACTGAAAGTCACCATTTACATCAAAAACGTTGGAAATGTGTACAACGCTTTGGAAGATTGTCAGCAGTGTATTAAAAGAAGACAGCAAGCGGGTATCCTATCGATTACATTTAGCTATTGAGGGCTACAGGTGAAACAGAGGCTGGAATAGCCGCACTAGAGTGAATTTTCTGGAAATAACTAAATATTGCATAAAATGATATGAGTATATTGATATAAATATCTTGTTATACGAAACACTACATATCAAATTTGGGGTTCTCGACATGAATACCAATATTCGGTGTAGGTAGCAGCAGAATTTTTCATAACTTTTCCGGCTGTAGCTGTACAATGGTAAAATGTATAGAAGACCAGTTTTGATGAATTACTTTGTGTATTGGTTACTAAACAACACACTTTTGTTCACCGATTGTTGCTACGCACTAAGATTACCAGGACACTTGTTTCCTCTACAACCACTAATTTATTTAATCCTTGTGATTTATATATATATATATATATATATATATATATATATATATATATATATATATATATATATTATATATATCATTTCAATAATGATAGCAGATATTGGTGCGTTATTATACAAACGAGTAAAAAAGCAGCTGGTTTAGCTAGTTTGAAACGGAATAACTGAGATATTTACAAAAACAATATGAATGAAATTGAAGAATTGTACCAATAAGTATAAACATAAACTCTAGATATATCAGTAGCTTTAGATATTTAAGAAAAATTAAGGTATTATTGTAAATTTCTGTCAATAATTTTTTTCTAAAAATGTTTAAGTAATGAGGCCTTGTATGCCAGCAATTTTAATAAAAGAGCTACACTTAAAACATAGAAATTCTATGTCTTAATTTCGGAATGTTTCATCTTGAGACGAATTAAAGCGTGATCTTTTTTAAATAGCGTTTCTATGCAAAATGGCAAAATATTAATTCAAACTATTTTTCTCTTGCTACTAATTTGCATATAACTTAACTAATTAAAGGTGCATTAAAATAATGCTTATTACTCACTTTTTATTAATACAAAAACAATTTTTAGTATAATAAGTACTAGGTGCGGCAGTTGTTTTAATAACCTTCGGTGCTACCGCAGAGCAAGATTTTCAATAGTAATACCAAACTATTCTGTTTTTTCCTTCATACACACGATTAGGATTCAAATGAATTAAAACAGTCCAGATTTTTTAAAACCCTTTATTGTCAATTCATATATATATATATATATATATATATATATATATATATATATATATATATATATATATATATAGAATCATATTATTTACCGTATTTTTTAGATTAAAATAAGTTTACTGGGTATCGGCTAAAAATTTTATAAAAAAACTTCTTTGTTGATTTTCAGTCACGTATTCTTTTGTGATTACAAACTTCTTCAGGATTAAACTATTAACAAATAACATCTTGGAGTAAATTTTGTTAAAAGTAGTAAAATATAATTGTGACGAGATAAAACAATACGTGAATTAGAATATACTCTTAGCTAAATAAATTGAATTATGAAGGACAATTCTAAATCAAGTAATAATTCTTAAAACATGCAACTATATGAAAGGTTATTTTTATGTATTTAGAGTGAATTATTGGATTTTAAGTTTTTGTAAATTAAAAATAGACTTGAACAACTAGTGTTTAAATTGTTAGTGTTCGACTTAAAATTCATTGTTTCATTATTCATATGGAACATTTCAAGGAATCTTTCTGCCTTGTCAATGATTTTTACCGCGTTAAATTTAATGGTATGGTCTAAATTTAAACTGCGAACTGTTAGAGCACATCTCTCTTTTTGTAATTTACAGTCACTCTTATGTAATGCTATTCTACTTAATATAAAAAAATACTTGAAAATGTAATAAAAATTCAAATATTAACAAATTAAATATTTTAATTAAGAACAACCAAGATAATACCCCCAACAACAACAATAAACAAAAATGGTATTGTTAATGACTTTTTAACACTAAGTCCTAAATTTAGTACAAAACCATTGAAGAAAGAAATTCATTTACCTATACTATTAGCCCAAAGCGAAGCGATTATAGAAGCCACGGATAAAGAAAATAAGAACGCTCTAAGAGCTAAGCTATCAACATTCTTAGCAATTATTACAAAACACCTCTTCAACCATTAGATATTTATCAAAAAAGCTATATTGCAACAACATCAAGAAGTTTTGATACTCAGAGCAGATAAAGGTAATGTGATAGTATTAATGAATATTAATGATTATATTAACAAAGCAGAATTATTACTAAAAGATATTAAAACATATAGACTAATTCCTCGAGAACCTACGCTAACTATCCACAACAAATGTAACAAAATAACTTCCAACTTAAAAAGGTCACAAGAGATTTCCGGTACACAATATAAACTAATGTACACCTTTTTTTTGTTTTATGATTGTGGACCTGAACAGGCTAAATTAGGCCTATCGTGCTAAAGCACTCAGGAACACTTAGGAGGATGGATAGGGGGATAATGAATTGCCAATAGATGCCTATGAACAGCTACCTTAAATTTTCTCATATCATAGGTGAGAGGAAAACAGGAACTAGGGAGATCATTCCAGAGTTTAGAAGCCGTGTAGAAAAATGTGGATTGCGCCCGTTTGGTACGACAAGTGGAGATTTGTACTGCATACGGATGATGTGAATGAGCGAACCGAGTGTTTCTCGCAAAGATAGCCCGAGATGGTATCAAAGAATATAATTCAGCAGCACAATAGCCGTTGTAATAACGATAATACAAAGAAAGAACTGAAACAATCCTTCTATGCTCAAGGGACTGTATGTGAGAAGTTAAGGACGGGTCATTTATAAGCCTAATCGCTCTCTTTTGAATACGATCAACGATATCGTGAGCGTATTGGGGAGCACTAACCCAGAGGTGAGAATTATATTCCAGATGAGGCCGAATTTGGGCCTTATACAGCAGAAGGAGTTATCGAGAGGTAAAGTACCGCTTAGAACTGTACGAAAAGCCTATTTTACGAGCAGCTGTTTTGGTAGCTGACAGAAGATGGTCAACCCATGAGAGATTTGAAGATACAGTCATACCCAACAGAGTAATAGAGTCTGAAAAGTTAAGAACTGAGCCATTCATACTTACAACAGGAAATGATCGATCTTTTTTGGCGGACATAACGCAACACTGAGTTTTGTTAGCATTAAATTTAACTAGATTATTGCTTCCCATTCGAGAATACGTTGAATGTCTTTGTTGATTGAATTTGCCATTTCAGCTTTAATTTCTTGATTTGACATAGAAGGTGGATTATCACTATGAGTAGACTGAGATGAACTACAGTGAAGAGTGCTATCGTCAGAAAAGCAGTGGATGGGGTAAGTTGTTGAAGAAATAATGTCATTTATGTACAGTAGAAAAAGTGTAGGCGCTATAACGGATCCCTGTGGTACGTCCGCGTTAATGCTAACTTCTTTTGAAAAAAAGCCATCAACTACGACACGTATTCGTCTTTTATCAAGGAAACTAGAAACTCAGTTGATGAGCGTATCATTTAACCCAAACGAGGTGAGTTTGGCAAGTAAACACTTATGCTAAACTTGGTCAAATACCTTTGAGATATCTAAAGCGACTACAACTGTTTCACCGGACTGCTCTACTGTATTGTTCCAAACTTGGGTCACATATGAAAGAAGATCGTCTGTTGAACGACTTTGCCTAAACCCATATTGGTGGTCACTAAGGAGTTTGTTAGTTTCAAGGAACGTGAGCAGTTGCTGATTGATTGCTTTTTCCATGATTTTAGACAAAATGGAAGTGATGGCAATTGGTCGGTAATTTGAGGGATCGGTCTTATCGCCTTTTTTGGTAATAGATTGAACATTTGCTAACTTCCATGATGAAGGGAATTCCCCAGAAGACATAGAGATCGTATAGAGCTTAGATAGGACTGGTACTAGTTCGGGGGGACATTTATTTAAGACAATAGCTGGGATACCGTCTGGGCCAGTCGCCTTATTCAGATCAAGCCTACTGATGATCGATTCCAAGAGCTTGTACCGAAAATGAATTGGTTTCATAGCGTATGAAGAAGAGTTGACTAGGGGCACATCTTTTCCAGAATCATTGAGACACGAGTTTGATGCAAACAAATCCACAAAAACGTTGGCTTTGTCTACAGAATCAGCAACTACCGATTCGTCAATAGACGTCAGGGGGGGAAATGAAGATGTTCCAAAGTTTTTACTAATGGCAATGAAATTCCTCCGAAGTTCTACGGACTATCAAAAGTTCATAAAGAAAATTGTCCACTACGTTCAATTGGCTCACGAACGTACGAACTATCTAAATGGTTATGGCAAGCGCTTTTTACTGCTTTGGGTAACAACATTAACTATAATATTAAAGACTCTTTTACCTTTTCAAAAACTTATAATAATTTCAAAATTCCATTTAATTATACATTATTTTCTTTAGGTGTTGGCTCTTTGTTTACTAATATTCCTTTAAGTTTAATTTTAGAAATTATTAATAAAAAATGGACATTGATCCATAATCACTTTAACATTCCCAATCACACTCTCATCAGTATAATTAAATTTATTTTACCTTTAAAGATTAATTTTACAAACAAATTGCCTTAGATGATCGTATAGATATCAGTCTACCAAAACTTGGTTGTGAAGTTGCTTTAATAAAAAAATACGTAGATGATTTAGTTTTAATAGGCCATATAGAACAAATAAACAACATATTAAATATTTTTATCCACGACTATTGTATAATGTATCTATTATACGTCTGTTTGCTCGACCTTAATAATACCCATTAATCACGGCAGTGATTAATGAGTCATTAATCACTGCTGCCAGATGCTTCCTTGATTTAGCTATAATATTATATTGTTTTGCTACAATCGGTTTTTAAAATTTTATCGTGTAAACCACTAAATATTTTCAATTCAGTTCTGTACATAAAAAAAAAATAATAAAAATAAAAAAGCGACTTCGAATGTGCGTGTCGTATATTTGTTTCTTAACATACCATGTTTTTCGAAACATTTTATAAATCGAACTAGCTTTTAAAACAAAACAAATTTGACTCAAACCTGTTGACATTATTGTTTGTGTGCGTAGATTTCTCAGTGTTTTGATATTTTGTGTTAAATTGTGTTAAAAAACGAACTAAAAATGGATACAGAAAATGAAAATGACTTTTCTCTAACACCATCAGAAATTAGAGAAGCTGCTGAATTAAATTTATTGCCGGAAAATTCAAGGAAAGTATATAATATGGCCTATGAATATTTTTTGAACTGGCAAAAGGAAAAGAAAACCACTTCATTTTCTGAATGGACTTTATTAGTATACTTTACTGAATTATCCGCAAAATATAAATCTTCAACACTATGGACCTATTACTCAATGCTTAAAAGTACGATCACCTTACATCAAGCTGTAAATTTAGAAGATTATAAAAAATTACGAGCATCACTAAAAAGCAAATCAGAAAATAAAAAAGCGAAAACTTTTTCTAGCGAAGATATCAATAACTTTTTAACTAAAGCATCTGATGATAAATACCTAGCAACAAAGGTAAGATATTAAGTAAATCTTTCACATAGTTATTTCATTACATTCTCTAATTTAAGGTTGCTTTAATAATGGGAGTAATGGGTGCATGCAGAAGTAATGAGTTGTATGAAATGAAAATAACCCATTTACAAGATCTTGGATCAGCTTTTTTGGTTAATGTGCCAAATACCAAGACAAAAATTTGCCAAAAATTTATTGTTAAGGATAACTTTTACAAAGTATGCAAGACATATATGTCTTCGACCAAGTCATGTAACCCGTGACACATTCTTTTTAAATTACCAAAATGGTAAATGTACAACTCAGAGAATTGGGATAAACAAATTTACAAAAATGGGAAAGGATATCGCTGCTTTCCTCAAATTGCCGAATCCAGAACAATATGCTGGGCACAGTTTCCGCAGATCTTCTGCAACAATACTGGTTGACGCAGGCGGGGATATTACTGCTCTCAAAAAACACGGTGGATGGAAGTCCACCGCCGTAGCAGAAGGCTACATAGACGAATCCGTCAAAAATAAAACCGATACGGCCAACAAAATATCATCTTCAATTCAACCAAAAGTAAACCAAACGAATCAATGTACATATAATTCAAATGTTTCAAGTCACCAAAACATTAGTTTTGATGTAAATTCTATCCCTGCGATTAACTTGACCAATTGTTCAAATATTACAATTATTAATAACTATAAATAAATAGCATCATCTTGTAAGATTAGATAGGTGATATTTGTTAAGCTAAATACATAGATTTTTTTGTTAATTATTATGAGATATTATACGATTATTATAATTTTCGGTAACTATGTACTGTGTATAAATGAACAATAATGTATTGTATGAAATATTTGTTAGAATAAAATAGTGTTTCTAAAAATATGCATGTAATGTAAAAAAATTTTCCACGATTATTATAATTTTCGATAACTATGTACTGTGCATTAATGAACTATGTATTGTAGGAAATATTTGTTAGAATAAAATAGTTTCTAAAAATATGTATGTAATGTAAAAAAATTTTCCACGATTATTATAATTTTCGATAACTATGTACTGTGTATAAATGAACAATAATGCATTGTATGAAATATTTGTTAGAATAAAATAGTGTTTCTAAAAATATGTATATAATGTAACAAAATTTTCCAACAAAAAAACTTCAACAAAAATATTTAGTAGTCATGGATAAAGTATAGTATTCTACTCGTGTATAATCGCTATTATTCTCTCGGTGATTTAGGCCACTCGCCTGCGGCTCGTGGCCGTAAACTTCACCTCGTGAATAATAGCCATCATTATACGCTCGTTGAATAATATACTATTAATTAACAAAAATAATACTTTAATTATTGATTCGTACATTAAACCAACCAGTTCGGGTAGATACATTAATTACTGTTCTAACCATCCCTTCTTTATGAAAGGAAATATCATTTTAGGTTTAAAAAATAGAATAATTATTATTGTACAACCTTCATTAATAAACAAAAATCTTAAAAAACTTAGTGATATTCTTGTTAATAATGATTATCCAAGCAACTTAATTAATAAACTACTTTTTCATATTAATTTAAATAACAGTAAAAACGGAATAATTGATCAAATAGATAATAACTTAATATTATATAAAAATTTTTACTTTATACCACAGATTAGCAATAAAATAATCAAAATTTTTGCAAAATTCAAAAACCTAAAAATAGTTTTTTGTAACATAAACACGATTAACAGTTTATGTTATATTCATGTGATTTACTCGATACCATGCAATGTCTGCAATTCGTGTAACATAGGGAACATAACTAATTGACTTAAAAGTAGGATAGTATTACATAAAAGTAACTGTAAATTACAAAAAAAGAGATGTGCTCTAACAGTTCACAGTTTAGATTTAGGCCATACCATTAAATTTAACACCATAAAAATCATTGACAAGGCAGAAAACTATAATGAAAGACACTTCCTTGAAATGTTCCATATCAATAATAATGAAACAATGAAGTTTAAGCAGACACTAACAATTTAAACACCAGTTATTCAGCCTATTTTTAATTTACAAAAACTTAAAATCAAATAATTCACTCTAAATATATAAAAATAACCTTTCATATAGTTGCATGTTTTAATAATTATTACTTGATTTAGAATTATCCTTTAAGGATTTAATTTAGTTAGCTAAGATTATATTCTAATTGGCATTGTTTTTTCACATCACAATTATATTTTATGACTTTTAATAAAATTTACTCTCATTTGAGTTATTTATATATATATATATATATATATATATATATATATATATATATCTTACAGTTTTTGAGATATTTGCAAAGTTAACTAAAAACTGACATTTTTATGTAGTAATTCAAGTAGGCGTATCTCAGTTATTTTTAAAGATAAAAAAATAATCTTTGGTGTAGAATTTATTCATACATGAGCTTACTTTAATCTATTGTCGAAATTGGATTTCAATATACACGGTGATCACGAAAATTAATTCAATAACGTAAATTTGAAAATGCTATATCTTCATTTTTTTAAATAGCACACCCTATATTTTTTCACACCTTGTCTTCGTCTATTAGTCGGCTTTAATTTTTATTGAATATGTTCTATACCTATCTAATAGTTTCGGAGATATTTAAGTTTGTTCAATTTTTTTCGTTGATAACACTGATGAAGAGTAACATTAGTCGGCCAAAGCAAGCTGTGGATTCATAAGAAACTAAAAAATATTAACTGAAATACATAAATTATAATTATAATAAATATTGAACGAAAACAAATGAAGAAATCAAACTTGTCAAACAGTGCTCATATTTGTGTAGTATTGTATACTTACTTCCTAAATTACAAAATGAATTTTTCGAAAGAAAAACTTGTTAATATGATTTACGTTCTTGGTGAAAGCGATAAAAATTGTCTTTTAGCTCATCGAATTTATAAGCAAAAATTTCCAAATGCACGACACCCGCAAGTTTCAGCATTTGCAAGATTGAAAGAGCGTTTCCAGCATACAGGCAGTATTCATTTGTGTTTGTGTTTGTGTTCGCGTTCGTGTTCGCCTTCGCGTTCGCGTTCGCGTGCGCGTTCGCGTTCGCGTTCGCGCCCGCGTACGCGTCCGCGTTCGCGTGCGTGTTCGCGTTCGCGTTCGCGCCTGGGTTCACGTCCGCGTTCGCGTTGGCGTTCGCGGTCGCGTTCGTGTGCGTGATTGTGTTCGTGTTCGTGTTTGTGTTCGTGTTCGTGTTCGTGTTTGTGTTCGTGTGTGTGTTCGTGTTCGTGTTCGTGTTCGTGTTCGTGTTCGTGTTCGTATTCGTGTTCGTGTTCGTGCTCGTGCTCGTACTTGTGCACGTACTCGTATTTGTGTTCGTGTTTGCGTTCGTGTTCGAGTTCGTGTTCGTGTTTGTTTTTGTAAAACCAACGTTTATAGTAGCCAATTTAGAATGCCTGAATCTCGTTACGGTGTCGCTAACTTTCACTAACTGTTAAATTTACAGTACCATGTGCAATATGAGGTATTCAAATAGAGAATTACGGGAAAAATTCAACTATGTACGTCGATATAGGTTTTTCTTAATCTGTAAGTTAAATCAAATCGGTATTTTAGTATTGAAAGTTGGATTTTGCAGCTGTAAGGCAAATCAAATCAACGTCCTAGTGTAGTATCTTGTTTTGGTTTTGGCATTAAATTGAATAAGGTTGGCAGAAGCTGATTTTAAATCAACATCCTAGACTTACAGATTGTTTTTGTGTTAAATCGCATAAAGTTGGAAGAAGCTGATTTCAAATCAACATCCCAGACTTGCACAATGGTTTTTATTAAATAGAATAAGGTTGGCAGAAGCCGATTTCAAATCAACATCCTAGACTTACACAATGTTTTTGTGTTAAATCGGATAAAGTTGGCGGTAGCAATTATCGATATTGGAAATCAAAGTCGACTTGTCCTTCTTTTATGTAATTAGCGATTTTTCCAAACACGTTAGAGGTGTTTGAATAGTGAAAGGATGTTATTGCGGTTACATAGCTGGGGGAGATTCGGAAAATAATTACTGTATATTAATGATTGGAGAAAACCGTCGAGTACTTTGTATTTGTTTATATATAATCAAAACACAGAAAAGTGAATGTGCCTTGATTATACATATAAACAACGAAAACCATCACTTATACACTCTCGTAGGCCTGTCTGAAAAAAACTGCTGTTGCACAAATATACCAATTACTCTTAGAGATAAAAAGTTTAAAATGGGATATAGAAATTTATAGTGTTCAAAAAAGGCTGCAAAAGATGGGTATGAATAAGCGCAATACCAGACGGCTGAAGAGATTGACGTAGGCAATAAAATATGTGTAAGTCCTCGTTTTGATTTTATCCCTATCTTATTTACTTGCACAGATTTAAAATGTCATGTTATAATTACAGATATGAATTTATCAGCTTTACATGCGTTAACATGCTACTGATGGATGAAATGCGTTTTATGTAATCTTAAAAGTATCTGACATGAAGTTTTTAACGCCATTCTGACATAGATTATTGTTTTCGATTTTACAATGTTGCCTATTTTCCTAATAAACTTATTACTTATTACTTATACTTATACGTATACATATCCTTAAAAAATTGCAATTACATTTATTTCATTTCTTTAATTTCCACTTTGTAGGTTGTAAGGTCATGTGTTGTTTCACAGCAACTATTTATATTTAAGTTATACAATCTAAACGTTTGGATAACACTTACAGTTATCTTCGTCAGTAGCAATTCTATCTTTCAAAATTGTTAAAGATGTTGAAACAATTTTGTGAAATTTGAAAAAGTGAAAACGCAAACATAAGCCTGCTATTAACAGTTGCATAAACATATAAAGCCAACTATGCAATACAATTTTAGTAAAAAATAACTAGATCATTAATAAATTAAATATTGAAGATGACAAATCAGAACACCTTCTAACGATCGAAGGCTAACAATGAAACTTGTCATGACCAAAGAATAAATTAAAAAAAATTTAATCAATTTATGATGTAAGAGTAAAGTTGTGAAAAATTTTAATTTGAAAGAAATAGCTTTGTTAATAAATGCAAATGAAAACACAATGTAGTACGTTTTATATCGTTCAAACTTTAATTTTAATTTCAACTACATAATTATGTTAAATTACAGTGCTGTGGTAATTATAACATACATGATAGGAGCATTTACTTCAAGGTCTAGGAAAAACACAGCAAAAACCTAGACATACCAAATGCTAAAATTAAGACGTATCAATATGCTTTTTGTTAATTGTAAGATGCCATAATCTGTTTAAACGGAGACTTTCTTCTTACCTATTGAAATTGTTAGACGTTTGTATATCTCATTAGCTTCAAGTTGTAAACGAACTTAATAATGAGTTTGTCTTGACAATATTTCCATATTTCCAAATTGAATGGCATGATTTAAATTATTTAAGGCACATCCACCTACCGCAGATTTCTCTGGTTGACCTAATCTCTAAAATCTCGTGGGTTCTTTACGTCCTGTATCAAAGTTACGTTTTGTAGTTCCAGTGTATAATTTTCCACATGAACAAGATAACTTGTGCACTGCGGAAGATGATAATTGGTTTGAAACATCTTTAGGTGACATTAATTAGGATTTTGTTCAATTCTATCTGTAACATTAGTTATACCAGGAAGAAAAGCAGTACCAACATTAAGAACGGGTTTTTCTTTATGAAAGATGAATATAAATATTTGACAAAATCCTTACAAGCTAATGGATATTCACTTACTGATATTAATAATGTTATTACACCTGCTAGAGATAACCATAAAGAAAAACCCGTTCTTAATGTTTGTACTGCGTTTCTTCCTTTTATGTCTAATGTTACAGATAAAACTAAAACAATCCTAATTAATCATGCATTAGGACAGTTTTTAAACTTACAAGAAAAATTAAAGAACATTTAAGGTCTACAGATGTTTCAAACCTCTTATATTCTTACGGAGTATATAAGATATCTTGTTCACGTGGAAAAGCATATATTGGAATCACAAAACGTAACTTTGATACAAGACGTAAGGAACACATCAGATTTTTCAGCTTAGGTCAACCAGAGAAGTCTGCGGTAGCTGACCATGCCTTAAATAATTTAAATAATGACATTCAATTTGACAATATCAAAATATTGTCAAGACCAATTCATTATAATGCTCGTTTGCAACATGAAGCAATTGAGACGTACAAACACCCTAATAATTTTAACAGACAAGAAGAAAATATTCGTTTAAATAGGTTTTGGCATCTTATAATTAAAAAGGCATTATGATACCTCTTAATATTAATTCTAACTTTAGATTTTCGTATGGCTATGTCTTTTACTGTGTCTTTCCAAGACTTTGGAGTAAGTGCTTTACCAATTACATATTAAAATACGACAGCACTGTAATTCGGCATATACAGTTGAAATTAAAGTCAAAATAAAAAATTATAAATAAAGTACTACATTGTGTTTTCATTGTTAAATAACACTTGCATTTATTAACAAAACTATTTCTTTGTTAGATTTGACTGGTTTACTTTAATTTATGTCAAATTTCTATTTGTGAATGCCTTTATCAACTTCAAATTAAAGTTTTTCACAACTTTAGACTTGGCTTTGGTTATAACATTTTTCAGCGTTAGCCTTCCACCGTTAGAGGGTGTTCTGATTTGTCATCTTCAAGGTAGTTTAACAATATTTAATTAATTAATGATCTTTAAAATTACTATTAATTTTATTAAATATATAAATAAAAAGTTTACATCGAGCAGGATTTGAACCTAGGACCTGCACCTTGCTAGAGTGCCGTGCTAACCAACTGCGCTATCGAGATACACAAGCCCCAATCGATGTAAATTTTGTCTTTATGTATGTAGAATTCTAAATATAATATTCGTTCATAACAAAAACTTATAATAAATTAATGATCTAGTTGTTCTTCACAAAATGGTATGCCATAGTTACTTTATACGTTTATCAAACTGTAATATTAATAGCAGACTTATGTTTGCGTTGTCAATTTTTCAAATATCACAAAATTGTTTCAACATCTTAAACAATTTTGAACGATAGTATTACTACTGGCGAAGAAACTGTGTTATAGAATTATTTAAAAAAAATGTGATCGGTATTCAAAAACTTTGGAAAAGTACCTAAATTCTACGTTAGGAATTTCTTTGTGCGAAAATTACGTGTCGTATCAAAAAATTGCATCGAACATCGTTTTTTTACAGCTTTAAAATCTATGTGCTGATATTTTTATAGGTTTGAAATATGTAGCTGTTTCAGAAATGGTTTTTATCAAATATTACTGAAACAGCTGCATATTTCCAAGATACAATAATACCTACATATAGATCTTAAACATGAGTTACTATGTTCTATGAAATTGTTTGATACGTCGCGTAGTTTGGCGAAAAAAAATTACTATGGTGGTATTTAAGTATTTATTCAACTTTTTTAATGTTTGAATAACGACTAACTTTATAGGAAAATGTGTAAACATATTGTTTTAGGTAATTTAATTTCACGTAGTTTTTCTTTCTAATGCAAAGCCAAGCAGGTGTAAAAATTAATCAAATAAGATTGAAAATGTTTAATATGTTTTATTGATATATTTTATTAGGTGGGAGGATGTGTACCCCATGCCAGCCTGATAGGCACCCCCACCAATGCGTATCAGTTGGACCCCCTGCATTATTATACAGCCCCTGGCCTAGCATTTGATGCGATGCTAAAAATTGCACAAGTTAAATTAGAACTGCTCACTGATATCAATATGTCATGTTCTTTGATAGTGGTGTCAGGAGCGAAGTAGCACAGTGCTCCAACCGTTATGCAAAGGCTAACAATAAGTATATGGGTAATAACTATTAACCCACTGCCCCAACGAGTTATTTAATGTATTTTGATATTAATAACCTTTATGGAAAATCAATGGAGCAATTCTTGCGATGTGGAGATTGCCATTGTAGATAACCCGAACCTTGAATCCATACTACATACTCCAGATGATTCGGGTACACTGTAGATTGTGATTTGAACTATCTACTAAAATTACACGAGCTCCATAGTGACTTACCCCTAGCACCAGAACATTAGATCCACACGTTCTAATTAAAAAAAATTATTACTCAAATTGTATCCGAAACGTAATTGTATTGTTCACTATAGGAACCCAAAGATGTATTTGGCGCTTGGTTCAAAATTAGCAAAATTCTTGAGTCTTCAGCTTTAAAGGCTCCCTGGTTACGAAAATATATCGAAATCAACACCACATCACGCAAGGAAGCCAAAAATGAATTTGATACAAATCTTTATAAGTTAATGAATGAATATAAAGATATCCCTTCGGTGACCAAATGGGAGCGTCGGTATTATGCTGGTTTTATTTCCATACCAAATTTCTATAGCTGTACCATATTCGATAAGGATGTGGTAATTATCGAAAGGAACACGTTGAAAGTTTTTCTAAACAAACCCATATATGTAGGATTTGCTGCTCTAGCCATTTCTAAAACTTTCCTGTACGACTTCCATTACAATTATGTGCTACCAAAATTCGGAAATAAAGCGAAGCTCGTTTATACTGATACAGATAACTTGATTTAAGAGTTCTCTGTAGCCGATATTTATGAGTCCATGAAAGAAAATATTAAAATTTTGATACCTACATCCGATTATGCTCCCGAAAATATTATTGGTATTTCTCTAGTAAATAAAAAAATTCCATGCTTGATGAAAGATGAGAACAATGGTCTTATCATGAAGGAATTTGTAGGGTTGCTTGCGAAAATGCACGCTTATTCGGGTTTGCAGATACACGTCCCTGGGTCTACACAGTAATGCCTGTAAATATTTAAAGCATCCCTTGATAGTGTTGTTCCTGTTTTACACCCAAACTGTACAAAACATTGTTAGTAAAGATTAAGCTAGATATGCGTATTGTGAAAATGCATAGTTCCATAAAGGGTGTAAATATAGTTTTAGATATTTTAAATATAGAAAATGTATGTAAGCAATTTGTAGTCTAGTAATAGTATGAATGGAGGCACCTCATTGATTATAAATGAGCACAGGTCAAAAAATCGCGAATCCGTTTCCCAAGTACAGATTCCCAAAAACAGCTCCAAAACAGCAAAAACCGGTACCCGTTTTCCAAAAAAACAGGTCAAAACAAACTGAAAACCGGTAACCGTTTCCCAAAAACAGGTATCCATTTTTCCAGAATCAGGTAGCTGCTTCGCGAAGAAACAGGTCCAAATAGCACATTTATCGTAGCTGACTGCTGTTTGCGGTGAAACAAATACAAATTCCCGCTTAGTGGACATGTGGACCAGATTTTAGGAATATGACCATCAAGTAGTTTAAATGATTATAGAAGTACTTTAGAATTACTGTATAAGATAATCCAATTTTAGAAAAACATTGTTTATTAATGTACTGCTGAATGCACCAAAATAAAATACTATTATTATATTTTCTGTGTTTTATTTCATGTAAAAGCTATTGCTAATACTATATAAGTAATTTATTTCACAAATTATAAGTTAAATGCCTACTTATAAAAATATATCGTGTTTATTGATTCATATTTCATCCAATCCCCACCACTTTACGAATAACTTAGAGCGAAGGACTTTTTCCACCAGGTACACATCAGGATATTTTATTTTCTGTAATTTGTGTTTATTAAACCCTTCCATTACAGGTTTTCCTTTCACGTCTTCCAACATGTACGTAGTTGGGTTAGTAATATCAACTTTCACAATCTCAAATAGTTCACTAGACCAACTGGGGTGTATCCTTTGACGAAAATACTTTAAAATGTACTGATTCGTACTATGTCACCCACAGAATATCGATTCCTATTGAATATTTTTATGTGAGTGTAATCCTCTAGCTTCGTATGATTACCGACATCTTTGGGCTTCATTCCGGTGGCCCTATGCTTACGATTATTATAATCTATCATTACGGTATCAATTGTATCAATCCATTTATATTTACCTTGTAGGCTAAACGTCTTATATAGAGCACACCTAATGGTTCTGATAACACGTTCCGCAATTGCTGCTTTTTTTGTGCTATAGGTTGAGTAATGATTGACTCCATAACGCAGCATTAGTTTAGTAAAATGTTCATTGTAGAATTCTTTTCCTGCATCTATCTGTAAATTTTTAGGTTTCCGATCTTTTTTGAAGAATGTTTGCATGGCCTTGGTAACTTCAATACCCGTTTTCGTTATTAATCCTTTTAATACAAAAGTATTTCGAAAAACAGTCGATAACCACTAATGTATACTTATAGCCCTTATTTTGTTCGGCATATGTATTAAATTCAACCAAATCTGCTTGACAAAGGCCACCAAAACCTTTAATTATTGTTCGTCTTTGTTTAAAATTCTTTCTTGCAGGTCTGTGCAATTCGTTGACGAGTTGTAATTTGGGAATGGCACTAATTTATTCACAATTTCTTTAAGTTGATAGAGTTTCTGCTCCAACGCTAGATAAGCGTTAGTTTCCTTTGAAAGCTTTCTGAACTTCTTGTAGACAAAAATCAAGATATCGTTTACTTATAGCATCACCATCTTGTTTGGGTCCGCTAACTGTGTGTGATATTTTGAGAATCTATGGGATTGGCAACATTGCAGAGTCTCCTATTCTCGATATCAAATTTATTATCATCAATCAGTTTAAGCTGAGGGTTAATTTCTTGAATTGATACTGGACATGTGAACGGCCAAATTTATCAAGGGGCATTTCAGTTAAGATATGTCGACGTCAATGCATTCTCATTTATATTATTTAAAAACGGCGGTTTGGTTTTTCATTGTATCCATCCTCATATAGTTCTTCTGCAATTGATATTATGTCATATGTGACACCTGTGTTCGCCGCCAATTTTTTCGCCCACAATACCTCTAGATCACGAATTAGTTCATGTACATCATTCCAATATTTATATTCAATTGGCCTGTTTGTTCATTCCTTAAAAAACATAGCTCCACCTGCCTTGGTTGCGGGCGATGATGATGATAGCAAGGGTTTGATTATTTGTGTATATATTTTGCTGCGGATTCCTCGAATTTGTCCACTTACATCATAATCTCGCCTTGCAATGTACGTAGCTTCTAAAATACTTCATAATTTTTTCTATCTTTTGAATTTACTAGATTTAAATCGGGTTGATTCATAATAAGCAGATCATATAAACCTGGAGTCCCTTTATACGTGACGCCTTTAATAATCCTATCGTTTCCTTTAATTGTAACGGGAATACTACCAATTGTCCATTTGTACGTTTTGATATCATAGTGGACTCGATAAATATGATCAATAGCACCTTCAGGATCTCTCGTAATACGTTCATTACGGGTAGTAGAATTATCTGTGATACTAAGAGGTTCTTCTTCGTCTTCTTCCTCAGTATTAATCTCTCCCACGAGAGATGTGTCTAAGAAAGATGGTGTACGAAGACCTGGAGGTGGGATTTCTTTGAAAAAACGGTAGCTGTGCTAGGACTAGTAGCATCCTTTCTTCAATCACCTAATGGAATGAAGCCTGGTGCCCTTTGAACTTGAGCTAAAGGGCTAATGGGGTTAGTAGAGTTCTTTCTTGGAAATATGAGTAGGGGTGGTTTTATGGGTTTAACGTCAATGGGTTCCTTTTTAGATGTTTTAATATTTTTATCTGAATCGATTTTATTTGCTTTCATCATCAATGCGTGCAGCTTTAATACTATTGTATCTCTGCTGTATTATTTTACGAGCCTCAATAATTTTTTTCATGTTTCCATGTTATCCATTGTATCAAAACGGGTTTACCCCCAACAGATAGCTGTTTACATTGAACAGATAGCTGTTAATACATGAACGGATCAGTACTACTAAAATACTGAAAGCATTTTACGGTATTATATATTCATCAAACATTTTCTATAGCAAAAATTATTAATTTCAGCATCCTTGTTTATGACCATGAAACCAAACGGATCTACCCAGCACTTTGAACATATGTCCCGAAACAATTTCATGGTTATGGTGAGACTTCAATTAAACCTAAAACATCACAAATTAATTGCTTGGGAATTTTACTGTAAGTTTGACCCAAATAGAAACAGTCAATATCATTATGCTTGCCATTGAAAAACATACTCTTACGTTACTTTGCTTTTCACAAGCGATATAAGCGAAGATAAAAATAGAGTTTCATTTTGCACAATTAGGCTGAATCACATCGTGATTATTACTGAACGTAAAGTAACCTATATAATTCATTGGAAGTAAGATTTCCTGTAAAAGTTAGTACTTGTTTTGATTCAATGACTTACAGTATACGTATACATTATTATAAGATTTGTTGTGAACGAATAAGTTCAAAAGTAAACTTTATAATTAAAAATTATTATTAATTTTATTAAATACATAAATAAAAAGTTTACCTCGAGTAGGATTTGAACCTACGACCTGTACTTTGCTACGGCGCTAACCAACTGCGCTATCGAGATTCAAGCCCCAATCGATATAAATTTTATCTTTATGTATGTAGAACTGATATAAATTCTACATATAATGTGATTACAATCAAATTACTTATATTAATGGAATGTGAGCTGGCAATATCGCAAGGATTCACACAAACCAAAGCAACTTGACTAATATTAAATTATTACAAGGACCTCACATAACGCCACGTATACTATTAGAAAGTAAATCGCCGTGTTTTGTAGTACTAGATTTTTCTCATCAATGTCGTAATTTTGAATTGGAAGTTCTGGTTTCTGAGCAATTACGTAAATCTTTGGCGGGTGAAATTGTAAGAACCCTTCTTGAGTTGTATTAAAATATACCTTAATTTAAGGTCTTTCATTCGTTCTGTTGTAAATATAATAAAAATTTTAATTATTGAAATATTGGTCTGTGGTAGGCAACTTAATTTGCATTTCTTTTTAAGGGTATATATTTCTTAAAGGTTTATACTACCTCTTCAAATTATTTTTCTGATCATTTTATTCGCGTATTACGTCATCATTGACTTAATTCCTTGCGCAAAGCCTCCATTTTTTGCACTTCCTTATGACTGCAGTGAGTGCAGAAAGCATTTTTTGGGTTTTCCCGTAAATTTTAGTGTAAAGTGCCATTAATTTGATGGTAAGATATCTTTTAACGCATTATACTAAAAATTAAAACATTTGCTCTTTTCAGGCACTTTTATTTTAGTTCAGTTTTTACTGTTACTTTTATTTTTACTTTGATTGCATTTTAAATACGCATTTAATTTTACTGTTGCGTACGCTTCTATTTTATGATTGCAATTTTTGCATTGAAAATTTCAAGAAATGCAATAAATGGATTCTTAAATTTCATGAAGATTAATTTATAATAAGGATGATTTCATTTAATGGGTGTGGTTGACAACATAAAAGCATTGTTATTGCAATAAATTGCGCAACATTACACAAGGATTACGTCATCTTGGTTTACATTTCTGCATCATTTTTTATAATACCAGGGATCCTCAAGAAGATTTTGTATATATTGTACAGGTATTTATTTTTAATGATTATTAGTAATTTAAGGCTATAACTAGTTTTAAGATATAATTTATATAACCCTAAATTTTAACTGCTAATAAACATAGTTGTTATTTTTTTATTGTTTTACATTTTGATAAATTTTAGTGTAAAACTCGGTTTCGTTATTCCGAGATAATTAAAAAAATAATAACTTGGCTTCCGAGATCATTTTTATTAGTGTTACATTGCATTTTTATTATTTAGGTTAAGTGGAAATAATCGAGCAGAATTTAAGGTAATTAAGCAAATCAAAATATTGAATCGGCCCACTTGAATTTACCGACTGGGACAAAGGCATTATTTGTGGTGAATGGTTAGTATCTCCTGTTAGCTTGACGATTTGTTCGTTAGGAGAACATTTTTACTTTTTTTTACAATTTATTTATTATATTACTTTTTATATTATTACGATTACCAGTTCGACCACAAATGAAACTAAAAGAGTAATTACAACATTTTTATTTAGATACTAGGCATACAGAAGGTATATTACAATAATTATAATTTTTTCGCTTCTCCACTGAGTGGGCTGTACTGCACAATAGTGTCATGGAGGATAAGACCACAGACAATGATTCCATTATCGAAAGGTGTTAGCAATTCCATTTCCAATTTGATGTCTACTATTGAGGTTTTTGTTTAGAGCAGTCCATTGCAAATAATAATAATAGTAAGTAATCACATCGGAATTTCAAAACATTGTGATATGCAGGTACGTATTGTTTAGCACTAAAGTTCAAATGCATTGCTTCCTATGGATAACACTCAGAATTCAGATGTACTTTAAGATTTCTGAGGTTAATGTGATCAAAATTTCCGGTCCTTGCTGACTTTATGTACCATTTACCTTGTTGAAACCAACGTGGTTTTTCCAGTTGCCTTCACGTTTTTATTCGCCATATGTCTGAGGTTGCTCGTTTTAAAGCAGGTAATTCACATAACTCCCATTGACGAAATTCAACAGTAATAATAGAATTTTTATTGATTCCTTCAAACAAGTTCAGTTTCGCAACATCACTAAGTGTTAAGTGTGGCACTTTTCATTGAATTTCATTTAAGGTTATTGCTGCATCAACTTCATGATAGTAACAGTTTGTATCGCTTCTAGATCGAATTAAAATCGACTCTTGACGTATATTCACGATTAGTTTGCGATAATCCTCCATTATTCCAAATATGGGGTTCAATGGTATGCATACTGTAAAATATATTTCGCCATTTTGCTCATTGAATTCTACTTGTAATGATTCTTCATTCTTTGGCAACCCCCCCAAATGGCTTAGTGCTTTGCTCTTTCTTGCCGTATAAAAATATATCTCTTAAGTGTAGATGTTATTCCTGGATTTTTGCAAACGTCCACTCCTTGACCACCTAACTCATAGCGAATTTCCACGAAAAGGAGTTGGGAAAAGTATTGGTTAATTTGCATGATTTTCTTTCATTTTCTTTTTTCAGCTCAAGCTTACCTTCTATGCACAGAAAACTATCGTAGTTAGCCGTAATTACATCTTGACTTTGAATTAAGATGCGTATTTCTTGAGAAGATCCATATTTAGAAGATCCATACGAATGATAAGTGTGAATAAGGCGTTTAATGATTCGGTCATTCTCGCTGAAAACTTTTAAACCAATTGACGTTAAAAATATAGATATTAACCGACATTAAGGTTGATGACTAATGAATGACTTACTGTGATGTCTTTTATATGAATTTTTGAAAGATGTTGGTCCTTTATTAATTCTCAGACCCATGTTCTTTTAGTTCTAGGCGTACTGTGAATGGTTCACTTTCACCAAAGTCTACTAATTCACTCCTTTGATTAGTCAAGTTAATTGTTATATTACTAATTATGTTGGTATTTCGAGTACTGCTAGGAGTTCTATCTAAACGATAACCTGATGGAACTGAAACGTCAATCTCATATAATACTTTTGCAGGTTTACCGTTTCGATAAGACCCTTTTATAATGTGGCTCTCTACGTGTAGATTTTGGTTCTAATATTTTAGACTCAAACCCTACCATGCGACCAATGCCATTTTCTTAAATAAAATTGATCTCCAATGAACTGTTTATCTCACGATTAAGTGTATTTTTGTTTGCTTTAATGATAAACCTTTCTGTGGGTGTCTTAGATTTTAGATAATCGCAAATTTCATCTAACTCATATGCACCATGTGGAATATTAATCACTTGCAAATGAGATAGGTTTGTTCTAAAATACAATCTATCGTTGCCTGTATAAATTTTTCTAATGCTGTTGCAGCCGTAAACTCCAACCAATCCAATAATGTATTTCTTCCCCAAATCTAGCTTTATCGGTGGATAGAAGTTGTAGCCATCTGTGTTACCAACACCTTCCAAACTGATTGTTATTGACATAAATGAAAAATTTGAGGTTGTATTGATTATTTACATAAAAATTGTAGGCATAAGTGTCCGCAAATAACTGTATTAAATTCTTGATCTTGCTTGTAATTATAATATATTTTACATCCCCGAAAGTAGTTAATCACTTCGATTGGTGGTCGAAGATAACCGAAACTATCGTAATACCATACCTTTTTTCTTGGCTTCTGTAGCAAACCTAATGGCTGCCAGGTCCGCTTTGGTTATCTAACTTAATAATTCTATATTCTTTTTACTTTAGGTATACTATATCTCATAAAAATATCCCTTAAGTACGGCACATTTTTGGTGTGTTTCTTTAAATCAATATCTGTTAAAGGTCTTTCGGGTAATCTATTCAGTTTTTTGAAACTGTTCCTTATTCACGGAGTCTATAGCGATAGATTCCATCATACGATTATGGCGCGATGTCTCTTCCTGCAATTTTTTGGCATTTTTAGCTTCATTGGCTGCTTTAGCAACTGCCGATACACCCCCTGCTAAAGCACAGATTGCCAATAATCCTGCGAATAGCGGAATAAGAAATGGTAAAAATCCTCCTTGTTTAGTTAAGAGAGTTACTCTAGGAAATGTTTTTCTTTCCACTTAAACTTTTTACCACACGTTTTGCCGTTAAAATCGCCGACTTTATTGTGTCTCTGAAACTTTCGTTAGGTTTAATTTTTTTGCTACTTTTTCTCGAAAATGCAATAAATTTCTACCATTGCACAACGATTTCTTCTGCTGATTGGATTTGCACCCCATTCCTAATTTTCTCTTTGCTTTGATGGTGATACCAACTGCTAAAGCTGCAGTTCTCTGTAACTGATATCATGAAGTTTGCACTGAGCATCTAATTGATTAATACCAGGGTCACCGCGTGTGAGTCGTTTCTCTAAATTTTCTCTCAAATCATAGTTATTAGTAACAAACAAAATACACCTAGCACTACACAAAATTAAAAAACACCGAACGCGTTTCGATAGCTACGCTGTCATAATCAGCGGTCGACTGGGTGATGATAGCATAGCTATCGAAACGCGTTCGTTGTTTTTTAATTTTGTGTGGTACGTGGATGTATTTTGTTTCTTAGAGATCCTGTCACAGTTCCATTGCTCCAGATTTTTCATAATTATTAGTATTTTTTTATTTAGTAAATGCTATACATTAGATAAGCAGGACGATAATATAATATTTCCATTAATCATACAGTGTTATGTGAATTAATATTATGCATAGCATTTATAACATCTTCAATGACTTTATAAATGTCATCACTACCATAGAAATCTTTCTCACGAAAACGACGGTATTCAGCAACTTGTATGAACTTTTCATAGAATTACACCAGATTGTAAGATTCAAGAAATTCGAATCTATAGCTTATTATACCCTTTAAGTTGGATAGCTCTTCTACACTATGAGCATTGAATATGCAAGAACAGCAGTTGTAGTTTTCTGCCATAACAGTGTTTAAAATTTTGTCATATCCTTCAATCAGTTCCCAATTGTAATAAATACCAAGATTGCTAGATAAGGATTCATACTGTTGATCATAGATTATATCTTCTTTTCGTTTACAGTTGACCAATCAATTTTGTTTTCAATTTCTTAGGATCGGAAAAATTGTAATTTACATATGAATGCCATCTTAGAAGGTCATTCCTACGAACTGCTGGTGCAAGGTTGAGGTACGTACTGTACCCAATTTCCATATGTTTCGCATGATAAGTATCATTTGATAGTTTGTAATAAATACAATCGATTAATTAGCTGTTTGCTTATACTTCTTTCTTATGTTGAAATGATGGCCAGTCAGTATTAGAAGAATAACCATCATCTTTTTTTTTCATTTTTATTACTACTACTACCATCACTATTTTGATGGCACCTACAGCACAATGTTAAATTATTATTCATATTGTTACTGCAACTATGTGGGGTATCCGCATATAACGGTGAACTTATGAGTTTGGATCGTTCCAGGAATGGTTTTATTGCGGCTTGCATTATAGCGACTTTACTTACTTACTATTACACTACGACTAAACACTGTTTAAGAAACGATTCCAGTGAAAATATGCATAATTTACATATCGTAGGGTTGTAGCATGTTTGTTGCTTTCCCGGCTGCACCAAAACTACTTATGAACACATCCATCACGTTTAGTAACGTTTTAAATTCTTCTATTCGAATTTCTTGACTCAAATACTAATAAAAGCGCTGAGGTAATACACATTTAAAATCAACTGTTTCCATAAATATACGTTCACCATACTTTATTATTATTATTCTAAGTCCAGATTTTTCAAACAAAAAAAGTCAATTTTGTGGAAAACGAGTCAGAATTAGCCAAAAATAAATTTAAAAAAAAACCTGGACGACAATCCACTGCCGGCTTATTTACATATCTACTACATATATCAGATTGGGGGAGCTATCCTAATACAAAAACTGCCCCTACTAGTAGGTGACAAAAATATTTGATGATGCTGTCACTATAATTTTTAGCTAAGGCGCGAACCGACTATTTTTAGCTATGACGCGACCACCTTTTAGTGAGGACATTAACCGAGTATTTTTAGCGACGACGCGAACCAGCTATGTTTAGCAATGATATGACCCTAGTTTTGACCTTGAAACTGACAACGCCGCATGACCTTGAGACGTGGTAACACTGTAAAGTAGACTATAATCGGCATAGCTATACTACGAGCGCGGAATGCCACGGGTCGGTTATAGCGTCTAACTTTCTCTGCTATATATAAATGACCTTACTTCTTCGACAACTAACCAGATCCATTGCTTTGCTGACAACAGCACTTTCCATTGAAGTTTATCTCAGTCTACTCATAATGGTAATCCACCTTCTAACTCAAATCAAGACATTAAAGCTGAAATGGCAATTTGAATAAACAAAAACAGTGAACATATCCACGAATACGCTGTAAAGTAGTCTATAATCGGCATAGCTATACTACGAGCGCGGACATACCACGGGGATCGGTTATAACGTCTAACTTTCTCTGCTATATATAAATGACCTTACTTCTTCGACAACTAACCAGATCAATTGCTTTGCTAACAACAGCACTTTTCATTGAAGTTTATCTCAGTCTACTCATAATGGTAATCCACCTTCTATTTCAAATCATGACATTAAAGCTGAAATGGCAATAAAACTCAGTGTTACCTTGTGTCCGCCAAAAAAGATCGACAATTTCTTGTTGTAAGTATGAATGGCTCAGATCTTAAGTTTTCAGACTCTATTACTATGTTGGGAATGACTGAATCTATCATGGGTTCACCATCTTCTGTCAGCTACCAAACCAACTGCTGGTAAAATAGACTTTTTGTACCGATCTAAGTAGTATTTTACCTCCCGACTACTCTTTGTACTGTATAAGGCTCAAATTCGATCTCATCTAGAATATGATTCTCACCTCTGTTGGTGCTCTCGACATCGCTGATCGTATTAAAAAAAGGGCAATTAGGCTTATAAATAATACGTCCTTAACTTCTGACATATAGTCCCTTGAGCATAGTAGAATCGTTTCAGTTCTTTCTTTGTATTATCGGTATTACAATGGCTATTATGCACTTTTGATACCATCTCCGTCCACCTTTGCTATGCATGCTCGGTTCGCTCATTCACATCATCAGTATGCTGTACAAATCTCCACTTGTCGTACCAAACTAGCGCAACCCACATTCTTCTACAGCGCTTCTAAACTCTGGAATAATCTCCCTAGTACATGCTTTCCTCTCACTTATGGTACGAAAAAATTTAAAGTAGCCGTACATAGGCATCTCTTGGCAATTCAATATTTCGCTACCCATCATCCTAAGTGTTCCTGAGTGCTTTGGCACGGCAGGCCAAGCTTAACCTGTTCAGGTCCACAATTATTAAAAAAAATTTATAGAAGTTTTGGAATTCTTTTTTAAGTTAGCATCTAGATATCTATTAAACTCTACCTAACATAATAGATATTTATGTATTAAGGGCATAATCAGAAGATTATGGTTCGAGGGAATGTTAAAAGCCCGGCGCCAAGCGGAGGGCTTTTATATTCCTGAGAGCCATAATCTACAATTATGCCCGTGGTACATACAATGTTTTATTTTATTTTGTAGCATGAAACTGGAACAAAATTTTAAAAAGATTCAGTATTTTCGACAAGTTTTTAAGTGCAAATGCAGTGAAATAAAATCGACAGTAGGCTAATTTGTTGTTACTAAGATACTGTGATATTGCTAAATTGTTGCTAAGGTACTGTTTGTTTGTAAATAATTTGAGGCCGCCCAGGCAAAAATAATTCCAAGTAAATCGAAATATTTATACATAAAAGAGCACGAAAAGTTTTGCGCGTGGCGGAGCACAAAAAATGTGTCCACGAAATGTGATGAAAAAGTTGTGATGGCATACTTGTCTCAAATGGTAAGGGACTGTATATATACATTAGTCAATTATCTCTATTCAATAAATATCTATTTTTGCAGTCAAAGATCTATAAGCCGTCGTCACTGTGGTGTTCATATTCTAAATTGAAAAAGATGTTCAAGTTGAAGGAAGATGTTGATATATCTCATTTTTCCATGCTCACAGAATTCATGAAGAATAATTCTGTAGGTCATCAAGCTAAAACGTCCTATGTATTGCAACGGCATCAAATTGAAGAATTCGTGTTGAAGGCGCCTGACCGTACGTACTTGTTAGTTAAGGTATAACGATTTTAGTTTTTTTTTTCCAATTCTCATTATAAAAATTATTGTGTTTTATAGGTTGTCACAGCCTTTGGTATTTTTGGAGCATGTCGTCGCGAAGAACTGCACGATTTGGCTGTACAGGACGTAACAACTGAGGGATCAGTGCTATTAGTGAAGATCAAAAAAACCAAAACTTATACTTCGAGGTAATTTACAATTGTACCAAGTGATGGATTGGTTGATTACGTCTCTCTGTATCGAAAATATGCAGCATTACGACCGGAACATACTAAAATGGGCAGCTTGTTTTTGTCGTATCGTAATGGCAAACGTAGTGCTCAGACTGTTGGGAAAAACACCTTAGGCAAAATGCCGAGGATAATGGCAGAGTTCCTCAATCTACCGGATGCCCATAAGTACACAGGGCACTGCTTTCGCAGGAGTGCGGCGACGATCTTTGCAGAAAACGGCGGTGATACAAGGGCACTGAAGCAGCTTGGCGGATGGCGATCGGATAAAGTAGCCGAATCATATGTAGAGAATTCTCTGCAAAATAAAATTAAAATTGCTCAGAACATTACCGGTACAGCAGTTATAAGTATACCACAAAACGGCGAAAGAACTGTCAGCTTTGGTGTTGGCTCATCTGGAGTTACAATTTCAAATCCATCCAACTGTATTTTCAATTTTTATAAAGAATAAGTTTCATTACTATTATTTTTATTAATAAAGGTTGTATAGTAAGGTCGTTGTTTCAATAATTCTTTCAACTTACGTGACATATCATGACATGTTTGCTGTCAATCATGCTGCTTAGCCACAATGACATTTCCGTGCTATAAAGACCACATTACGCCCGCATTTGGGGGCGTATAAAGAACATTATGGTGGCAAAATAAAATAAAGGTTTAAACGTCCATCTGACAGATTATTATCGTCGTTTTTACAACGTTGTCTATCTTCATTATGAACATATTGCGAAATAGGTTGCTTAATTATCCTTAAAAAAAATTATTAAAATTATTTAATTTTTTTTGTAGGTTGGAAGGTCGTATGATGTCCTATGCCAGATATTTAAAAAAACTAAAAGAAAAATATACGTTGCGGAGTTAATAGAATACCACAATGGTTGTTTTTATACCCTTTTGATATCGTAAAATGCATATAGTACACGTTTCAAGTTTAAGAATAAGGATTTACTACTAATTAAATTTCTTGGTTGAAATAAGTTGTTTTTAAAAACTTTTGATTTCAACAACACTAATACTAAACACTTACATCGAATCAAAGCTGTAGCTTGGATAACAAGTATCTTATTAACTAACTTATCCACGTATGAGCACGAACTCTTGCCTGTATTGAGTATTATTAAGTGGTTTCTTAGAAATGTGCATATAAACGAGGTCAGTTTGATATGGAGAATGCTCCTATTTAGTACATCTATATAATTCCTCCCTTACCAAGCTCGTGAAATATTGAGTCTCTGTTTTGCGCGTCTGTTAGAGGTTTTTCTTTTATATTTATTTTTTCATTTTGGTCATATGATCTTAATATAAATTGTGACTAAGTTAAAGTTAACATGACGATGATAATAATAATTGTATTCGTCCAGGTATGTTTACTACCCGGTATGCTTAAATTCGGAATTTATAAATTACTTACTAAGTTTTCAATCTGTAGTGTTATTCATAAGGTTCGGTAACAAGGGTACTTGTCTAATTTTCTAAGTTTCATGTGGCTAGTAACCGGTCTACCTGCTGAAACTGAAGGGTTAAATAAAGAGAATGTTGAATGAATGGTGAGTAAAGCTGAGAATGATATTAGGTTAAATGAGATAGACAAAACGGTAGGAAAGTTGAAAAACGGTGACGGAGCAGGCGCGGATTAAATTACTGATGAAATGTTAAAGTATGGAGGTGCAAAGCTTATACGAAGATTGTGTGAATTATCCAATGTATGCCTTAAGTGTGCTAAAGTGCCGAGTGATTGGAAGAGCGCAATCATTGTATAAGGGAAAGAGGAATAAGAGTGATTGCAAGAACTACAGCGGAATAAGTTTGTTCAGTGTACCTAGTACCTTTGGAATACTGATTGATAGAGTGCGAGAAACTACACAAACGATCGTTGCTCTCTGACATGTGATCAAAAAGTGTGTAAGTGTAAAAAAGAAGATGAACTCTGCGTTTGTAGATCTGAAGAAAGCATATGGCAGAGTGAATAAGGAGAAACCGTGGGAAATATTAAATGAATATGGCGTAAGTAAAGGTCTAATAAACGGAGCAAGGGCAATATATAACGGTAGCCGCGCATGTGTTAGGGTGAGAGGAGGTGTGAGTGAATACTTTAATATTGAGCAAAGAGTGCGACAACGCTGTTTGATGTCACTGTGGCTGTTCAATGATGTAATGGTTGGTGACGTGAGTTCTGGTGTATGCAGATGACACCGTCTTATTAAGTGACAATGCGGATGAGGTACAAACTGCTCTGAGGAAGTTTGATGTAGCCTGTGAGGGCATAGACCTAAAGGTAAACGTGAACAAAACTAAGATTGTGGTGTTCAATGGGGAAGGTGAAAAGGAGAGTAGAGTATTTACTCTGGAAAATGTAATTGTGGAACAAGTGGACAAGTTGGTATATCTGGGTAGAATGTTTACTGCATATGGTTCACAATGGATAGCGAAATTGGACGAAGTCTGAACGCTGGATGGAACGTGATTGGAAGTATGCGGGCAATAATGAGAAACGAAACTATGGGCCTAGCTGCGAAACGAGCAATCTATAATGGCGTGTTTTTTCCGTTAGTAGTGTATGGAAGTGAGACATAGATATGTCAAAAAAACACGGAAGAAAAATAAACGATGTTGGTAAGATTCCTGAGAAACGCTTGTGCTAAAACGAGAAGAGATAAGATGAAGAATGAGTGTATAATGAAGGAGTGTGCGAGGCAAAGACGATGATAGATAGGCACAAAAGTGGTATACGGTGGTTTGGCTGCATTGAGAGGATCAACAACCCAAGATTAACGAAGCAAATATATTTGAGTGAGGCTAGAGGTAAGGCCGCGTAAAACTTGGCTGATTGCGGTAGAATGTATGATAAAAGAAAGAAAGAACCTTGCGGAAGCTAGGGAGGTATGAAGAGATAGGAAATCGTGTAGAAAGATTGTGAATGAAAAATAAATAAGAGGGAATGGCGTGAAGGTTATGTAATGTAACATATTGTAAGTCATCTTGGCGGTATTTTAGTACGTATTTGAAGGATGCTAATTGGGTGTATATTTTTGAGGATGTTTCAAGAGGTTGAGTAAGGTTAATGTGGTACAGGAATGTATGTTTAGAGGTTATTATCTACGTTAGTCCTAGTTGAACTGCTAGTATTGTGTTTTGTATTTTCTTGATACATAATTAGTGAATTAGATTCTGTTAATAAGAGGGATATGGTGATCATAATTAGGGAGGTATGAAGAGATAGGAAAGCATGTAGAAAGATTGTGAATGAAAAATAAATAAGAGGCAGGTACTGTTTTACAAGGGAATAGCGTGAAGGTTATGTAATGTAATATATTGTAAGTCATTTTGGCGGTGTTTTAGTACGTATTTGAAGGATGCTAAGTTTGTTTTGTCTCTTATGGTCACTTTTTAGTTTATAAAGGTAGGTTTACTAATTATCTATTTTAATTTCTCGTCAATTTGTTAAGGATAAAGTCTGAAATTATGTCTAAGTTTGTAGAATCTTCTCGAATATATTCTGTGCTGTGTTCATTTTCATTTCATTTCTTCGAAAGGGTTTTGGTGGTTCAGTCGTCGGCATAATATTTGGATGTATATACGGTAGAAGAGTGTATACTATTAGTAATCCATTAGTGATGTAATAGGTGTGTTGGGTTTTTCAATATGCGTAAGCTTTCTATCAGCGAAGAATGAAATCTTTCAATTAGGCTGTTACTACTAGGGTTACAAGGGGTTGTGTAATGAAACTCAATTTGGTGTAATAAACAAGTCTTGTGTAATGTGATTTTTAAATTCGAGTCCTCTATTATAAGTGATTTTGAAAGGAATCCCACCGTGTTTCACGTAGTGAATAAGTTTATTAATGATTTCAACTGCAGTTAATGAGGTTATAGGGTAATCTTGACGAAATTTTAAAAATATTGTGTATTATGGTAATGAAATTTTGTCCTGAACATTTAAATGGGTTTATATAAAGGTGTGAAAGCGCACTTTAACCTATGGGGGTTACTTAAATAATGTGTTAGGGTGTCGTTCGTATTTTGATTTTTGGCACGTTTCGCAAGTATTAGTGTAATTAATCACGTCTTTGTCCATTTCTGACCAATAAAAATGTTATTAGTTTCCTTTCTTGAAATTTGTAAAATGTATTTTTAGTTTTTTGTTCTTGAAGGATAAGCAGTAAGTAATTTTCGCTTTTAAATATTCTTTCATTAAGTCTGAAGTTATTATTTGGTTCTTGTAAGAGTTGATCGGTTTTTCTGTAAAGGGTACTTCGAGTACGAGGTTTTCTACGTTAGTATGTACGGTTCCGTTATCATCCTTGTCTTGTACACGAGGATGTTTCATTATTATGTTTTGTAAAATTTTGATTTTTCCTTTCGTATGTGAAGTTGGTGGAACAGTTTGATTTTCAGGGGAGGTATTTCTTGGTCTATCATTTTGTTTATGTCTTCTTCTGAGAGTTGTTAGTGTCCACGTTATTTAGCAATGAATGTGTCTTCGTTGTGTATGTCTGAAGAGAATATTTCTATTCTCGAGAGTGCTTCTGCGTTTGTGTTTAATTTGTCTTTCTTATATATAATGTTGCAGTCCTATCCTTCGAGTTTTAATCTCCATCGCGCAAATTTCGAGTTTGGTTCTTTAAGGGAAAATAACGACTGTAATGGTGTATGGTCAATTACGATGTTAAATTTCGTTCCATAAAGATATGGTCGAAAGTATTTAACGGCCCACATGATTGCAAGTAATTCCTTTTCTATTTGCTGTAGTGTGATTTTGAAGGATTCAGGGTTCTGGAGGCATATGTAATTGGAAGGTCTTTACCAATTGGTATTTGTGAAAGTCCGATTGCAAAATTAGAGGCGTCTGTCGTTACATTAAAAGGTTTGGTAAAGTCGGGGTATTGTAAGATTGGGTCACTCATTAAACTTCTTTTGCACGTTTCAAAACTATTTATAAATTCGGGTGTATGTTTTATTAGTGAATTAGTGATTAGTGAACATAAGGTTAACGGTTTTGTTAACTTTGCAACGTCTTTTATGAATTTTCTGTAATATCCTACTAATCCTAAAAATTATTTAACCTCTGACTGATTTTGGGATGGGGAATTTTTGAATAGCAATTATCTTCTTTGGTTTAGTTTTATACCTTCGGGGGTTATTAAATGACTTAAAAATTCTACCGATTTACGGAGAAATTCGGATTTATCTAATTGTATTTTTAGTCCGGATTCTTGTAATTTTTTGAATACTAATTTTGACTTATTTATGGGTTCTTAAATCCTTGAGTACATCGTCCAAAATTTTTTGAAATGTTGCAGGGGTGTTTTTTAATCCGAATGGCATTCTTGTACATGTATAATGTCCTCCTTCTTGAAAGCGGTTTTAGCTACCGAGTTTGGATGCATTTGGTAAAATCCTGATGCTAAATCTAATGTGGTGAAATATTGGCAACGTTCAAGTTTCTCTAAAATATCCTTCTTGTAACGTACTTTTTGTTTGTTTTTCTACTGCTTCTTTATGTATGTAGGGGTATCTTTATATCTGTATGATTTGGTGTGTACAGGTTTGATTAGTGGTTTTTATTTCATGTTTGAATTTATTCGTAAAGGTTAGCTGGTTATCAGGGTAGTGAAACATATTTTTAAAATTGTGTACTAGTTTTTCAAGGTACATGATTGAGGTGGTCTGTACGTAATTGTTCAAGTAAGATTTCTGTGTTTTCGTTGTCATAATAGTGGGTAAATTGTTCTACGTGGTAACATTCTTACTGATGTTGGTCGAAGGGGGTTGCGTGGAGTTGTAAAAGGTCGTTATTAATCTTGAGGATTTGAGTATGACGTGAATTATTTATGAATTCTAAAATTGTAGATCCTTTTGTTATCTCTAGAAGGCTAGCGGGTATTATGACGATATCATTACATGTAATGAGTTTGGATATTGTAATTAATTGATCGCAAAATTTTTTTTAATTGCTTTTAACATTGAATGTGTCGGGGGTATTACGATTTTTTGTGTATTGAAGTCGCTTGTATATTGTAGCGTTACTTTTAATTTTTGATTAAAGAGTGTTTTATTTTGTAGGTCTAAACTCAATTTTAATCGTCTTAAGTCTTTTATTCCTATTATTCCATCGAAATAATTATGGAAATTGAAAAGGATGGATTCTAGTGAAACATCTGAGGGGTAAAATTCTCTTAAAAATTGGTATTTTCGCTTTAAAGTGGGCTTGGCATGAACCAGCCCAGGTAATTATTGGTGTTTACAATCTAAAAATTGTTTCGGGAAAATATTTTTCTGTAATATATGGTCTTAAAAGAGAAGGGTGGCATCCTGTGTCTATTAAGAGTTTCATTGGGGGTTTACTGATTTGTACAAATGGTAAGGAATTAGGGGTTAGATTGTTGAGATCTATGGGTCTGGTGGAGGAGACTCCATATTGTGATAATCCTGAGCGTGAAAATTGTTTATCAAAGTTATTGTCGTCAATAAAATGGTACGCGTTTCAGTATTGATTTGGTATTTGTGGTTGTTGTGTCGGAATTTGGTCACTTTCGTTTGAGCGATTTTCGAGATGTGAATGTGAACGGTCTTCAGCTTCAGTGGTGAAGTTATTCTTGTCTGGTAATTATTCGTATTAGCTGGATTTTTGTGTTCCCTAGGTGTTGTAAGATTTTGCGAAGTGGTTGACATGGCTTCTGGTTTGAAAAATTTCTTCGGGGCGAAAATGTTAGTTCGGTCTCCGAAAACTTGAGAGTCTGCAAGGAAATTTTGATTAAATTCTTGTAACTGAATTTTTTTTTTTTGTATGATTGTGGGCCCGAACAGGCTAAATAAGGCCTATCGTGCTAAAGCACTCAGGAACACTTAGGAGGATGGATAGAGGGATAATGAATTGCCAATAGATGCCTATGAACAGCTATCTTAAATTTTCTCAAAATGTGGATTGCGCCCGTTTGGTACGACAAGTGGAGATTTGTACTGCATACTGATGATGTGAATGAGCGAACCGAGTGTTTCTCGCAAAGATAGCCGGAGATGGTATCAAAGAATGTAATTCACCAGCACAATAGCCGTTGTAATAACGATAATACAAAGAAAGAACTGAAACCATCCTTCTATGCTCAAGGGACTGTTTGTGAGAGGTTAAGGACGGGTCATTTATAAGCCTAATCGCTCTCTTTTGAATACGATTAACGATATCGAGAGCGTATTAGGGAGCACTAACCCAAAGGTGAGAATTATATTCCAGATGAGGCCGAATTTGGGCCTTATACAGCATGTTCATTATAAAAAAAATGTCGTATGGCGACGTTACTAGCTTCGGTTAGCGTTGTTGGTTTACTAATATCTAACAATAATCTTAATTTACATCTACGTTCGCAAGTAGGCCAGCGACGTTTCCTTAGTTTTATTATATTAACTTTACGATCGTTCGATATATCGGTTTGTGAAGTAATTTCATTTGTCTAATTCTACTTAAAATATCTAAAATGTTTTCGTATCTATTCTTTTGCATGTGTAAAAATTCGCGAATCAAGGGTTGTTTGCCGACACGATCACCGTAGTGTTGTCGCAAGGCGGTAAGTATCAAAGGCCAGGTGTTTAAATCTGGACAGCATGGTACAAAATCAAAAACTTAATTTCTTAATTTAGAGCATATAACGTTAAAAGTAAAATCATTTAAATTATTATTTGTAGCTTTGCAATAAGTATTATAAAAATTAACACATCTATTAATAAAGCTTTCTACCTGACCACATTCTCCTGTAAAAATTGGTAAGAAATGCGCAATAGATTTTTTCCGGCTATAGTTCGAGGATTGTTACTTACGGGGGTATTATTGACCAAAGACATACTTTCTAATAATGTTATCTACGTTAGAACTATTACTAACTGACATGCAGTTAAACACTTTCAAATAAAACGTTTTGAATAACAATTGGGAAAATGGAAAGAAGTCAACACTCACTTTGATAGTAGTGTTCGGAAGACTTTCCTGGTTCCATGTTTTACGGGGAAGGGAGGACGATTCAGACAGCAACAGCTTTTCCTTGGCTTTAATACTGCTAATACCCTCGAGGTGAGAATTAAATAAGTAAGAACGGTCCTTGCTTTAATTCTTCTTAATCTCTTCTCATGGATTTGCAGATTGAATGATTTTCTTTCCAGTGGTTTAAAAATGTGCGTACGTCTCGATGGTAGTGGTCGGGCGCACCATCATGCTGGAACCACATATTTCTACAAACTGCTTGATTAATGTTTCACAGAAAGTTAGGTAGCACATCTCTTAAAAAATTTAAATACACCTCGCCGGTTAGAGTGTCTTCAAAAATTTAAGGACCTATAACATGGGGCCCCATAATCCCCCCCACACATTTAGTGACCACCGATTTTTGTTGGTTAACTCTTGTTGTAAAGATCCAGAAATCTGTACAAAAATTTGCAAATTAATTATTATTAATTTATGTCTTTATGTTATAGAAAATATTCCGATGCAGTTAAAATAATTAAGTTTTACCCCTTCTTCCGTAATCAAGAAATCGGTTAAGATTTCAACGCAATAATTCCCACAAGAATCTCGCTTCATCCTTGACTAATCCTGTCCGCGAAATTAGGTCAATTTCCAATCACGTCAGACCATGGACTATATAAGCAGAACCGCGACGCGAGATCATTATCTTTCCGCTGCCATCCTGAACAAACCATCCAAATATCTAACCGCTGCCGTCCTGAAGCAATCATCCGCCTACCTAACCGCTTCCGCCCTGAGGTCCCCTGTGGCCTACTGAACCGCTGTTTTTATTTTTACTATCGTAATAATCCGACCAGTTGGTAATATTTCTTTTCTGCCTTTGGTAGATTATAAACCGATCTTGCTTATAAATGCATACACACACTGACACTTCCTCGGAGGGTAGGCCGCGGAAAACAAACATCCCTTACACAAATCCTCCTCTTTGCTTTTAGGAGTATTCCTGAAAAGTATTGAGGTTTCCTACGAATTATTCCCTAAGGCGTAGGCCTTGAGAGGTAGTTCTTGTACCTGTGCTTATTCAAAGGCGTATGCCTGTTCGATCTAGCATTCCTTCTACCTAGACCAAGGAGCATATGCCCGTGGAGTTAGATATCCCTTCCTAAAAACACCTTATTACACTAACACGACCGACCCGCAGGCATAAGATCAGATTATATAATCATCCCAAACCCGTTTTAGTCAGATTTGTTCTGTAGAACCACTAGAAACCCGTCCTAAAATACTGACATTCAATTGTCTGTACCCATAATAATTAATGCCGTCCCACCACCGCTTCCAGAAAGAAAGTAAATTTTATATAAATAATATCTTTCCCGAAAGAAAGATTAAAAACCTTTCAATTTTAGTAAACGTAAAAATAGAAAACTTTTACAACTTAATTATTTTCAAAAGGATATCTATTTAAATCCGATTTAATAGAGCACGTAAAAACTCGTGTATACATTTTAATTAAGAAATTATTGTATTTCTTGAACAATTTAAAACCGACATCGTATATAACTTTAACGTTTACGTCCAGTTACTTTTATTGTATAAACAAACAACACATTTCTAATGAACCCTGAAATCAAACTAGGGAATAAATCAATACAGTACTTGGTAAATAAACGTTTTAAATCTAGAGAGCAATGACACACGGCACAGTAACCTATTTATAGAATCATTGCCCCTTGTAACCGCATATCGTTATCAGGCCAGTGTGTACGAAATTCTAGGTAAAAGAATAAAATAAAATACCCTTCACATTTACGAGCGTTTGGATTTCTTTTATATTGAAAGAAATTATTATAAAACTAACTGTATTGAGATTCTTGAATAATTGATTTGCGGAAACAGAAGTTATTTAATATCATCGCACAAAGGAGTTGCACCTGCAACCCAGGTTTGTATTTTAAATTGTTTGATTTACAGTGAGTCACCCTGCTACCTGGATGAAAGCGAGCCGCCTTTTGCTACCTGAGGAACCTAATTTTATTTTCAAGTGTAATAAGCTTTTATGTTATATATTTTCTTAGTGTTAAGTGTAAAATATTTTTAGATTAAGTTATATATTTTAGTATTGTTATAAATAGGAAATAAATCCTTGGTTTGGTGTGGATCTTGCGGTTGTCAATAATATAAGAATCTCCCCAAAATCCACCGACTTGAAAGCTATGCCGAGCTCACAGTGTCTAGCTCTTAAATAAACTATTGTAGGGACATTACATTGTTTTACTTAGAAAATTTTTTTAGCATGAAAAAGAACGCCAAAGTTTCTTTTATAAATTAATACAACTTGATTAAAAAACCCTTTAGCATGAAACTACGATTCCATGACCATCTTTATACGTTTACATTTACAAAAAGACGTAAAAAATTAAATCGTTGATCTGAACATAATCAAATTGAGTACTTCAGAAATTTTACTAAGGACTGATTTCAGTTTGCCTAGAAGTATGTATGTGTTTTATGCATTAATTTTGTTCAAAAAAGTCTATTAAATTTAAAATAATTCATTAAATCAATTTGTAATTGTTATATTAACTCTTGTTTTTACTTGAACAATTTTTAGTGAGAAACTACAATCCCATGGCCAACTTAATACCTCTATTTTCAGTCTTTTTGTATTACAATCGCAATTTTACAAATAAACCGAAAATATTTTGAAGATTATCAATTTTAGGTGTGTAAGACATGCTTAATGAAAAAGAAAGAATATCAAACGAGGCATCGAATGACAAGAACAGCATGGGGGTGCCATTAAAAAAATTAAAGAAAAGTGGTATTTGCAAACAATGACACGCCTTGTATATTATTAAAGAAAATGTGAAAATTAAGAAATTTCAAAATACTACAGGACCACAAACAATTTTGTGCTATTTTAAAATAAACAAAAGTCGTCTAACAAATCAGTGGCGTCGACCGCAAGTGGGGTATTTTTTTGAAAACCAATTGAATATCTCTTAAACCAAATGAGATGGACCCATATAATTTGGTATTAAATGAAAGCATATTTTATGGGATTTCCAAAAATTTAATAATATACAGGGTGCTCCATTTAAAAAAGCACAAGTTTAGTTTGCTCCAATAATATGAAACACCATGTACGATCAAAAATATTTTTACAATGTAGTGCCTATTGATATCCACCCTTGGTCCAAAAATCATTTCTCTAACTGATTTCGTCTTTATACCAATCTTCCATCCCCTCCTCGTTTGGCCACTCTGCATAATCCGTTAAATGTGTAATTTATTATTCCTTGATAAATAACATAATCTTTAAAGCGCTTATAAATAGTACACAGTATACAAATTGCTGAATTAACATAGACATAAATAAATATTATTTTTATAAGTAAAGTTTATTGTAATTTTAATTTATTGCCTGTTTAGTAAAGTAAGTTTACAAAATATTAATAAGAAGGTTACTTACTTAAACATTTATGAAAAACAAATTAAAATGTTGCTTATAATAAATTTAACATTAAAATACCAGAACAAAGTATTAAATATGTCTCCGACAATAAAGAACTGACAGGTTCAAGACTCGTTTTTGTAAATGAAACTATTTAGAGCCATTTTAGTATTTGTTGTTGGATAGATGGATATCTTTTCGAGATGTAAACATGTAGTTTGTCACACAAAAGCACATTATCATTCAAAAAACTGCATTAAAAAGCGCACAGAATTAGAGAATTAAGCTCAGTTCCAAAGTACACATTATGAAAGTTTCAACAGTGGTCTGCCTCTTTGCAACACACGCACGTATATCTCAGGTATATCTTCTTTGGTTTAGTTTAAAATAATCTGCTGTTATTTTGAATTTTTTTTTAATTATAAACCGAATGAGAATTAACCCATTACAGTTACAAATATGTTTTTTATAATCTACTATTTTCAGGGCGACTTTTATGCCGATGCCGATGTAATATGCGGTAAAAAAACTACATATTGAAAGTTAGTTTAACGCAGAATTCTTAATAACAGATATTGATAATCAGACAATTAATAATTTTGGGAAACGTTGAATGGAGGAAAGACTATTAATAAGTAAGAATGATGAAATTAATGTTGACGCTTGGGAGAGTTATATGCATAAGGATATATTAGGAAGATAAAACAGAAAGTTAACTTGTTAAATTAATGAATAGTATTTTTTATAACTTTGTAGCGTCCCCCGGGTACTCTTGAAAAGCGTAATTTGAACTTATTTGCAATAACAAAGATATCTTTTGAACGCGGTCTGCCAGGCCGTAATCAATTGTTAGGGCAATGACATTTTTACATCAAGGGCGCGCAAAAGAAAAATTCTAATAGTTTTTTACGCCCCTTCAGTAAAGCATTTTTAAGCGTGAACCTGCCACTCACCCCCTAACATGTGTTTACATACATCTTAGTTACAAACAATCCTACATTCCTTAGATAAAATATATAAATAAAATATTTTTAAAACAACAGGACAAATTACCACGTATTATTAAAATAAAAAAATCCACTAATTATCTTTTCTATCGAGGTAACAATGGCGATTTGACAAACGTTTATTACAATAATAAAATTTTCGCGGTTCGTTACCTACAGAACTCCCCTTTCAAAAGCTCGACGATGTCCGCTCGGAAACATTCGGAGAGTTTTCAACATCCTTCGCTTCGGATCGGGATCCTTCACTACCTTCCGCTACGAATTAGGGCCATTAGTACTAAAACAAAACTTAATTAGTAACCAGCTTAACTAGGCAAACGAAACGTCTATTGGACAACATGATCAAAAACAATTAGAGAATATGAATAAACAATACATGCATAAAAAAAATGAACAAAAAAATAAAAACAAACAAAAATTAAAAAAAATGGACATATAAAACCAGACTTCATTTTCATTTTTGGTTCACGCAAGGTTCCTAGGGCATGGTAGTAGATATTCCTAGAATTCTGGCCTATCATAAAACTTCAGGTTAGTAATGTTATAAGTCCCCTTGATAGAATCTCTCTTCATCCAACAAACGGTACACGTTTGGGTAGGGTTTGGCGATAATGAGAAAGGGACCGGAATACAAGGGGAGAAACTTTGATATTTGTTTCCTGGAGGCGTCCGAAATATTACTTTCCTTCAGTAAAACGTAGTCGTCGACACCCAGTTTGTCACCTTGGTGTTTGAAACCTCGTACTCGCGCTCTTGCAGTTATGTCCAAATTCTGACGAACTTTATTCCAAATTACCACCGATAATTCAGCGTCGGAGATGGGCAACATTTTTTCCAGGTAAGTGGCAAACCGATCCCTGGGACGCGGAAGATTGTTCATAATCAGGGAGTGCATTGCCATCTCCGTTCACTTTACGCAGGGTAGAGTTGATAAAGCGTACAGAATTACTGTCTCTAACACTAAGTGACTGACCTTCACAAAAATCCGATGAAGATGCTTTGTCCACAGATAGGCCCGAACCCTGTGCACCATTTGCACCTCCGTTTCCGGGTGTAGTGACCAGCTTGGTCCTCTGCGTCACCGTGGTTTGATTAAGGAGCGTTTTCAGCAATCTTCCTTGATTCCGTACAACCTCCTTTAGATCTTCTAGTTCGGCGTCCTTGGGGGTGCTATCTTCAGATTCTGTTACTGGGTTATGTCCATTATCGACACCTTGCTGGCTACCGTACATATCCACTCCAAGAACTTCCGATTGGTCCATAATTTTTGTTCCATAAACAACCAAAAATTAGTATCATCTTAGTGACATGTACGCAACTTAACACCTTCAATAATTGGATCAACCTGAAAGCAAGGGTTGCATATTTCATTAACCCATTGTTCGACATTAAAATAGTACAATTGCAAATTTTAGCAAAGAGGATATATATATATATATATATATATATATATATATATATATATATATAGATATATTGCAAGAAACAAAAAGACATTTTTTAGGCTTCTATTAAAATCCCAACTGGCTGAGAATTTATTGCAAAGTGACAACCTTAACATTCACTAAAAATCAGAAATCGGTTGTATATCTGACAACTCACTATTTTCATTGAGGCAATTAGATTAAAAAAAACATTGAAAAAAAAAAGAATTTGTATTATCTAAATGGAAAAACCTAAATGTCTGCAAGTACAGATAATAGGCATAACACCACAACATCTTAGCGATCTGTACCTACAATTAGCAAACTGGAAGGTAACATTTCAAGCCTTATATATACTATATATATATATATATATATATATATATATATATATATATATATATATATATATATCAACGATTACATACTTCGGTGTTCCTTGACATCTCACAGACGGCAGTTATGTGCTTGTACCTATGAGGGCTAAGGCGGTTCACCGTAAATAAACATTCACTTTTCCCCTAAATATGTTACAGAACCAGTATCAATTGTCAACTAATAAGCCTGGAAAAGTAATAATATTGTGGTGTAATACGCTAAAATCTAAATACCAACTCCTGTTAGATAATGCAACTGTCCTTAATCAAAAATTGTAATTTAATAAATCAAAAAGTCAATGCCTTCCAGAATAATTGCCAATTGTAATTAAGAAAATTTCTTAATCAGTGAAAAAAATTTTTGCACAATTATTAAATCTTTCTTTATATGTTTTTATTTGACTCATAAGGAAATGGTTTCCCCCCTTTCCTTCATAATAGACGTTAATAACCCTTCACCCTCACAATGATGTTTTTTCAACAAAAAAAATTAATGTTTCAAAGCTTAAAAAAAGCTAAACTGATTTGTCCAAATTTAAACAATTCTACCTATCCTTTTTATAATTTTTTTTTCCTTTTAATTAAAGGTGCAATAGTTACTGTAATAAAACTGACAAAAAGTAAACACGCCCCTAATGCAACACAACCCCATCCTGGTCACGAGGCACCACTGTGTAGCGTCCCCTGGGAACCCTATCTTGAAAAGCGTAATTTGAACTTATTTGCAATAATGCAAATTCAAGAACAAAGCAATCGCTAAGTAATTTATCTTGAATTGAGCGACAATAATGTTACTATTATCCAAATTAGTTGCTTGCCTTACTTTGACTTTCCGGGCTATAATTAAAACATTAGAATTTATTTGCAAGTTTGATATTTAATTACTCGCAAACCTCAAATCTGATGAAAGAAGTGGCCGTCTAGTGTTAGGTACGTTATGCTATCTAAATGAGATAGTCTGAATGGGGTACGTGTTGCATCATGAAGAGCAGGTGAAAAAAATGAAACTACTCAAATTAAAATCAAGAACTTTGCTCAACGGTGGTTCAGCCCATTAATCTACTATTGCGGGAAAGAACCACCAATAAAACCCACTTTATTCGTAAATAAGCAATTGCACAAGTACATTAATAAATCAAATAACATAAAAAAAACGATGAAAGGGTTAAATATATAACAAAACACCATTAAATCAGGTTAAAGTGCGCACAAAATTATAACATTAAGAGAAAATGAATAAAAAGCAGTTTAGTTAGTCACACTCACAATTGGGCCATAAATAATCAAAATAAAAATCGTAACACCAAACATGTGGCCCTTTTAAAATACCAATCATGCCGGTCTTTAACTAAATAAGCGCATAAAATAATAAAGCAAATCACAGTACATGTAACATACAACAACAGTAAAAAATGTAGTTAGCTATTTGTTTGTGCTGTAAATCTAAATGACTCCTAAATTGAAAAAAATTCGAATTAGTTACAGATTTGTCGGTTTTAATGCAGATCTCAGACCCTGGAAGGATCTAATTTACCTATAAATGAAAGAAACGTGATTGATTTTCTATCAATAAATAGCATTTATGCTAACTCTCTAAAAATTCTTTTATTATTGAAACGTTATAATGAAAAAATACAATAACTTTGCTTTGTATAAAGGAGATTTAAATTGATTTTTCGCAAAGCATGGCCTTCTTGAAAAATGCATAATTATCGAGATTTAGCCCAAAACCTAAAAATTAACTAAAATGTGGACGTTTCACACCTCAGATTCATGTTCAGCGATCCGAAAAAACATATTAGGACTGTGCCTAAAATTTGGGCCCTTTTTATTCCGAAATTGACTAGCCTTGGAAAATAGCAAACAATGACAGCTATATAAATTGCAGTACAGAAATGAAGTAAACAATGTAAATTTGGTGCACTACGCCCAATGATTCTGTCAATTAGATAAATAAAATTTTTCGATAAAGTGTTTTAATGATAAAATCGATTAAGTTATAGATTTATTGGTTTCAATGTATGCAGATCTCTAGGCAAAGAACGTGATTGTTTCTATATCAATAAATGGCATTTATGCATATGTTAACTAAAGTTTCTTTTATTAGTAAAGCGTTATAGTGGTTTTTCATTGTTTAAAGCAATATAAAAGGTTTGCTTTCTTTATGTCTCTTTTAAATGTATACATTGTATATGATAACTAGCACGTTGTCAAAGTGCAAATGGAGAATGGCAATATAGTTATCTGAGGAAACAGAATTAGGTATTAAACAGATTACTTATAGAAATAAAATTGTGTTATATATCAATCATTAAAACATTTTATAGAAAAATTTTATTTATCTAATTGACAGAATCATTGGACGTAGTACATCAAATTTACATTGTTTACTTCATTTGTTTTAAACTTGCCGAAAGATTACTGATATCTTTTAAATATTTTGTTCCAGTTTCATGGTGCAAAATAAAATAAAACATTGATGTACCACGGCATAATTTGATTATGGCTTCAGAATATAAAGCCCTCCGCTTAGCGTCGGGCTTTAACATTCCCTCGAGCCATAATCTTCTGATTATGCCCTTAATATAAATATCTATTATGTATTAAGGGCATAATATAATTATGTCCGTGGTACATACAATGTTTTATTTTATTTTGCAACATGAAAAACTTTTAAAAATTCAGATTTTCGGCAAGTTTTTAAATGCAAATGCAGTGAAATAAAATCGACAGTAGGCTAATTTGTTGTTACTAAGATACTGTGATATTGCTAAATTTTGCTAAGGTACTGTTTGTTTGTAAATAATTTGCATTCTAAAATGGAAGGTGAAAACGTAAAAACTTATTCACAAGAAATTTTAGATGAATTTGAGGGCCAGAGCAAAATAATTCCAAGTAAATCGAAATATTTATACATGAAAGAGTACGAAAAGCTTTGTGCGTGGCGGAGCACAAAAATGTGTCCACAAATGTGATGAAAAGTTGTGATGGCATACTTGTCTCAAATGGTAAGGATTGTATATATATATATATATATATATATATATATATATATATATATATATATATATATATTAGTCAATTATCTCTATTCAATAAATATCTATTTTGCAGTCAAAGATCTATAAGCCGTCGTCACTGTGGTGTTTATATTCTAAATTGAAAAAGATGTTCAAGTTGAAGGAAGACGTTGATATATTTCGTTTTTCCATGCTCGCAGAATTTATGAATTCTAAAATTGTAGATCCTTTTGTTATCTCTAGAAGCCTAGCGGGTATTATGACGATATCATTACATGTGATGAGTTTGGATATTGTAATTAATTGATCGCAAAATTTTTTATTAATTGCTTTTAAAATTGAATGTGTCGGGGGTATTACGATTTTTTGTGTATTGAAGTCGCTTGTGTATTGTAGCGTTACTTTTAATTTTTGATTAAAGAGTGTTTTATTTTGTAGGTCTAAACTCAATTTTAATCGTCTTAAGTCTTTTATTCCTATTATTCCATCGAAATAATTATGGAAATTGAAAAGGATGGATTCTAGTGAAACATCTGAGGGGTAAAATTCTCTTAAAAATTGGTATTTTCGCTTTAAAGTGGGCTTGGCATGAACCAGCCCAGGTAATTATTGGTGTTTACAATCTAAAAATTGTTTCGGGAAAATATTTTTCTGTAGTATATGGTCTTAAAAGAGAAGGGTGGCATCCTGTGTCTATTAAGAGTTTCATTGGGGGTTTACTGATTTGTACAAATGGTAAGGAATTAGGGGTTAGATTGTTGAGATCTATGGGTCTGGTGGAGGAGACTCCATATTGTGATAATCCTGAGCGTGAAAATTATGTTTATCAAAGTTATTGTCGTCAATAAAATGGTACGCGTTTCAGTATTGATTTGATATTTGTGGTTGTTGTGTCGGAATTTGGTCACTTTCGTTTGAGCGATTTTCGAGATGTGAATGTGAACGGTCTTCAGCTTCAGTGGTGAAGTTATTCTTGTCTGGTAATTATTCGTATTAGCTGGATTTTCGTGTTCCCTAGGTGTTGTAAGATTTTGCGAAGTGGTTGACATGGCTTCTGGTTTGAAAAATTTCTTCGGGGCGAAAATGTTAGTTCGGTCTCCGAAAACTTGAGAGTCTGCAAGGAAATTTTGATTAAATTCTTGTAACTGAATGTTTTTTTTTTATGATTGTGGGCCCGAACAGCCTAAATAAGGCCTATCGTGCTAAAGCACTCAGGAACACTTAGGAGGATGGATAGAGGGATAATGAATTGCCAATAGATGCCTATGAACAGCTACCTTAAATTTTCTCATATCATAAGTGAGAGGAAAAATGTGGATTGCGCCCGTTTGGTACGACAAGTGGAGATTTGTACTGCATACTGATGATGTGAATGAGCGAACCGAGTGTTTCTCGCAAAGATAGCCGGAGATGGTATCAAAGAATGTAATTCACCAGCACAATAGCCGTTGTAATAACGATAATACAAAGAAAGAACTGAAACCATCCTTCTATGCTCAAGGGACTGTTTGTGAGAGGTTAAGGACGGGTCATTTATAAGCCTAATTGCTCTCTTTTGAATACGATCAACGATATCGAGAGCGTATTGGGGAGCACTAACCCAAAGGTGACAATTATATTCCAGATGAGGCCGAATTTGGGCCTTATACAGCATGTTCATTATAAAAAAAATGTCGTATGGCGACGTTACTAGCTTCGGTTAGCGTTGTTGGTTTACTAATATCTAAGAATAATCTTAATTTACATCTACGTTCGCAAGTAGGCCAGCGACGTTTCCTTAGTTTTATTATATTAACTTTACGGTCGTTCGATATATCGGTTTGTGAAGTAATTTCATTTGTCTAATTCTACTTAAAATATCTAAAATGTTTTCGTATCTATTCTTTTGCATGTGTAAAAATTCGCGAATCAAGGGTTGTTTGCCGACACGATCACCGTAGTGTTGTCGCAAGGCGGTAAGTATCAAAGGCCAGGTGTTTAAATCTGGACAGCATAGTACAAAATCAAAAACTTAATTTCTTAATTTAGAGCATATAACGTTAAAAGTAAAATCATTTAAATTATTATTTGTAGCTTTGCAATAAGTATTATAAAAATTAACACATCTATTAATAAAGCTTTCTACCTGACTACATTCTCCTGTAAAAATTGGTAAGAAGTGCGCAATAGATTTTTTCCGGCTATAATTCGAGGATTGTTACTTACGGGGGTATTATTGACCAAAGACATACTTTCTAATAATGTTATCTACGTTAGAACTATTACTAACTGACATGCAGTTAAACACTTTCAAATAAAACGTTTTGAATAACAATTGGGAAAATGGAAAGAAGTCAACACTCACTTTGATAGTAGTGTTCGGAAGACTTTCCTGGTTCCATGTTTTACGGAGAAGGGAGGACGATTCAGACAGCAACAGCTTTTCCTTGGCTTTAATACTGCTAATATCCTCGAGGTGAGAATTAAATAAGTAAGAACGGTCCTTGCTTTAATTCTTCTTAATCTCTTCTCATGGATTTGCAGATTGAATGATTTTCTTTCCAGTGGTTTAAAAATGTGCGTACGTCTCGATGGTAGTGGTCGGGCGCACCATCATGCTGGAATCACATATTTCTACAAACTGCTTGATTAATGTTTCAAAGAAAGTTAGGTAGCACATCTCTTAAAAAATTTAAATACACCTCGCCGGTTAGAGTGTCTTCAAAAATTTAAGGACCTATAACATGGGGCCCCATAATCCCCACACATTTAGTGACCACCGATTTTTGTTGGTCAACTCTTGTTGTAAAGATCCAGAAATCTGTACAAAAATTTGCAAATTAATTATTATTAATTTATGTCTTTATGTTATAGAAAATATTCCGATGCAGTTAAAATAATTAAGTTTTACCCCTTCTTCCGTAATCAAGAAATCGGTTAAGATTTCAACGCAATAATTCCCACAAGAATCTCGCTTCATCCTTGACTAATCCTGTCCGCGAAATTAGGTCAATTTCCAATCACGTCAGACCATGGACTATATAAGCAGAACCGCGACGCGAGATCATTATCTTTCCGCTGCCGTCCTCAACAAACCATTAAAATATCTAACCGCTGCCGTCCTGAAGCAATCATCCGCCTACCTAACCGCTTCCGCACTGAGGTCCCCTTTGGCCTACTGAACCGCTGCCTTTATTTTTACTATCCTAATAATCCGACCAGTTGGTAATATTTCTTTTCTGCCTTTGGTAGATTATAAACCGATCTTGCTTATAAATGCATACACAGCACTGACACTTCCTCGGAGGGTAGGCCCGCGGAAAACAAACATCCCTTACACAAATCCTCCTCTTTGCTTTTAGGAGTATTCCTGAAAAGTATTGAGGTTTCCTACGAGAATTATTCCCTAAGGCGTAGGCCTTGAGAGGTAGTTCTTGTACCTGTGCTTATTCAAAAGGCGTATGCCTGTTCGATCTAGCATTCCTTCTACCTAGACCAAGGAGCATATGCCCGTGGAGTTAGATATCCCTTCCTAAAAACACCTTATTACACTAACACGACCGACCCGCAGGCATAAGATCAGATTATATAATCATCCCAAACCCCGTTTTAGTCAGATTTGTTCTGTAGAACCACTAGAAACCCCGTCCTAAAATACTGACATTCAATTGTCTGTACCCATAATAATTAATGCCGTCCCACCACCGCTTCCAGAAAGAAAGTAAATTTTATTTAAATAATATCTTTCCCGAAAGAAAGATTAAAAACCTTTCAATTTTAGTAAACGTAAAAATAGAAAACTTTTACAACTTAATTATTTTCAAAAGGATATCTATTTAAATCCGATTTAATAGAGCACGTAAAAACTCGTGTATACATTTTAATTAAAAAAATGTTGTATTTCTTGAACAATTTAAAACTGACATCGTATATAACTTTAACGTTTACGTCCAGTTACTTTTATTGTATAAACAAACAACACATTTCTAATGAACCCTGAAATCAAACTAGGGAATAAATCAATACAGTATTTGGTAAATAAACGTTTTAAATCTAGAGAGCAATGACACACGGCACAGTAACCTATTTATAGAATCATTGCCCCTTGTAACCGCATATCGTTATCAGGCCAGTGTGTACGAAATTCTAGGTAAAAGAATAAAATAAAATACCCTTCACATTTACGAACGTTTGGATTTATTTTATATTGAAAGAAATTATTATAAAACTAACTGTATTGAGATTCTTGAATAATTGATTTGCGGAAACAGAAGTTAGTAGAACAGGAAGGAGTTACACCTGCAACCCAGGTTTGTATTTTAAATTGTTTGATTTACAGTGAGTCACCATGCTACCTGGATGAAAGCGAGCTGCCTTTTGCTATCTGAGGAACCTAACTTTATTTTCAAGTTTAATAAGCTGTTATATTATGTATTTTCTTAGTGTTAAGTGTAAAATATTTTTAGATTAAGTTATATATTTTAGTATTGTTATAAATAGGAAATAAATCCTTGGTTTGGTGTGGATCTTGCAGTTGTCAATAATATAAGAATCTCCCCAAAATCCACCGACTTGAAAGCTATGCCGAGCCCACAGTGTCTAGCTCTTAAATAAACTATTGTAGGGACATTACATTGTTTTACTTAGAAAAACTTTTTAGCATGAAAAAGAACGCCAAAGTTTCTTTTATAAATTAATACAACTTGATTAAAAAACCCTTTAGCATGAAACTACGATTCCATGACCATCTTTATACGTTTACATTTACAAAAAGACGTAAAAAATTAAATCGTTGATCTGAACATAATCAAATTGAGTACTTCAGAAATTTTACTAAGGACTGATTTCAGTTTGCCTAGAAGTATGTATGTGTTTTATGCATTAATTTTGTTCAAAAAAGTCTATTAAATTTAAAATAATTCATTAAATCAATTTGTAATTGTTATATTAACTCTTGTTTTTACTTGAACAATTTTTTAGTGAGAAACTACAATCCCATGGCCAACTTAATACCTCTATTTTCAGTCTTTTTGTATTACAATCGCAATTTTACAAATAAACCGAAAATATTTTGAAGATTATCAATTTTAGGTGTGTAAGACATGCTTAATGAAAAAGAAAGAATATCAAACGAGGCATCGAATGACAAGAACAGCATGGGGGTGCCATTAAAAAAATTAAAGAAAAGTGGTATTTGCAAACAATGACACGCCTTGTATATTATTAAAGAAAATGTGAAAATTAAGAAATTTCAAAATACTACAGGACCACAAACAATTTTGTGCTATTTTAAAATAAACAAAAGTCGTCTAACAAATCAGTGGCGTCGACCGCAAGTGGGGTATTTTTTTGAAAACCAATTGAATATCTCTTAAACCAAATGAGATGGACCCATATAATTTGGTATTAAATGAAAGCATATTTTATGGGATTTCCAAAAATTTAATAATATACAGGGTGCTCCATTTAAAAAAGCACAAGTTTAGTTTGCTCCAATAATATGAAACACCATGTACGATCAAAAATATTTTTACAATGTAGTGCCTATTGATATCCACCCTTGGTCCAAAAATCATTTCTCTAACTGATTTCGTCTTTATACCAATCTTCCATCCCCTCCTCGTTTGGCCACTCTGCATAATCCGTTAAATGTGTAATTTATTATTCCTTGATAAATAACATAATCTTTAAAGCGCTTATAAATAGTACACAGTATACAAATTGCTGAATTAACATAGACATAAATAAATATTATTTTTATAAGTAAAGTTTATTGTAATTTTAATTTATTGCCTGTTTAGTAAAGTAAGTTTACAAAATATTAATAAGAAGGTTACTTACTTAAACATTTATGAAAAACAAATTAAAATGTTGCTTATAATAAATTTAACATTAAAATACCAGAACAAAGTATTAAATATGTCTCCGACAATAAAGAACTGACAGGTTCAAGACTCGTTTTTGTAAATGAAACTATTTAGAGCCATTTTTAGTATTTGTTGTTGGATAGATGGATATCTTTTCGAGATGTAAACATGTAGTTTGTCACACAAAAGCACATTATCATTCAAAAAACTGCATTAAAAAGCGCACAGAATTAGAGAATTAAGCTCAGTTCCAAAGTACACATTATGAAAGTTTCAACAGTGGTCTGCCTCTTTGCAACACACGCACGTATATCTCAGGTATATCTTCTTTGGTTTAGTTTAAAATAATCTGCTGTTATTTTGAATTTTTTTTGTTAATTATAAACCGAATGAGAATTAACCCATTACAGTTACAAATATGTTTTTTATAATCTACTATTTTCAGGGCGACTTTTATGCCGATGCCGATGTAATATGCGGTAAAAAAACTACATATTGAAAGTTAGTTTAACGCAGAATTCTTAATAACAGATATTGATAATCAGACAATTAATAATTTTGGGAAACGTTGAATGGAGGAAAGACTATTAATAAGTAAGAATGATGAAATTAATGTTGACGCTTGGGAGAGTTATATGCATAAGGATATATTAGGAAGATAAAACAGAAAGTTAACTTGTTAAATTAATGAATAGTATTTTTTATAACTTTGTAGCGTCCCCCGGGTACTCTTGAAAAGCGTAATTTGAACTTATTTGCAATAACAAAGATATCTTTTGAACGCGGTCTGCCAGGCCGTAATCAATTGTTAGGGCAATGACATTTTTACATCAAGGGCGCGCAAAAGAAAAATTCTAATAGTTTTTTACGCCCCTTCAGTAAAGCATTTTTAAGCGTGCACCTGCCACTCACCCCCTAACATGTGTTTACATACATCTTAGTTACAAACAATCCTACATTCCTTAGATAAAAATATATAAATAAAATATTTTTAAAACAACAGGACAAATTACCACGTATTATTAAAATAAAAAAATCCACTAATTATCTTTTCTATCGAGGTAACAATGGCGATTTGACAAACGTTTATTACAATAATAAAATTTTCGCGGTTCGTTACCTACAGAACTCCCCTTTCAAAAGCTCGACGATGTCCGCTCGGAAACATTCGGAGAGTTTTCAACATCCTTCGCTTCGGATCGGGATCCTTCACTACCTTCCGCTACGAATTAGGGCCATTAGTACTAAAACAAAACTTAATTAGTAACCAGCTTAACTAGGCAAACGAAACGTCTATTGGACAACATGATCAAAAACAATTAGAGAATATGAATAAACAATACATGCATAAAAAAAAATGAACAAAAAATAAAACAAACAAAATTAAAAAAATGGACATATAAAACCAGACTTCATTTTCATTTTGGTTCACGCAAGGTTCCTAGGGCATGGTAGTAGATATTCCTAGAATTCTGGCCTATCATAAAACTTCAGGTTAGTAATGCTATAAGTCCCCTTGATAGAATCTCTCTTCATCCAACAAACGGTACACGTTTGGGTAGGGTTTGGCGATAATGAGAAAGGGACCGGAATACAAGGGGAGAAACTTTGATATTTGTTTCCTGGAGGCGTCCGAAATATTACTTTCCTTCAGTAAAACGTAGTCGTCGACACCCAGTTTGTCACCTTGGTGTTTGAAACCTCGTACTCGCGCTCTTGCAGTTATGTCCAAATTCTGACGAACTTTATTCCAAATTACCACCGATAATTCAGCGTCGGAGATGGGCAACATTTTTTCCAGGTAAGTGGCAAACCGATCCCTGGGACGCGGAAGATTGTTCATAATCAGGGAGTGCATTGCCATCTCCGTTCACTTTACGCAGGGTAGAGTTGATAAAGCGTACAGAATTACTGTCTCTAACACTAAGTGACTGACCTTCACAAAAATCCGATGAAGATGCTTTGTCCACAGATAGGCCCGAACCCTGTGCACCATTTGCACCTCCGTTTCCGGGTGTAGTGACCAGCTTGGTCCTCTGCGTCACCGTGGTTTGATTAAGGAGCGTTTTCAGCAATCTTCCTTGATTCCGTACAACCTCCTTTAGATCTTCTAGTTCGGCGTCCTTGGGGGTGCTATCTTCAGATTCTGTTACTGGGTTATGTCCATTATCGACACCTTGCTGGCTACCGTACATATCCACTCCAAGAACTTCCGATTGGTCCATAATTTTTGTTCCATAAACAACCAAAAATTAGTATCATCTTAGTGACATGTACGCAACTTAACACCTTCAATAATTGGATCAACCTGAAAGCAAGGGTTGCATATTTCATTAACCCATTGTTCGACATTAAAATAGTACAATTGCAAATTTTAGCAAAGAGGATATATATATATATATATATATATATATATATATATATATATATATAGATATATTGCAAGAAACAAAAAGACATTTTTAGGCTTCTATTAAAATCCCAACTGGCTGAGAATTTATTGCAAAGTGACAACCTTAACATTCACTAAAAATCAGAAATCGGTTGTATATCTGACAACTCACTATTTTCATTGAGGCAATTAGATTAAAAAACATTGAAAAAAAAGAATTTGTATTATCTAATTGGAAAAACATAACTGCCTGCAAGTACAGATAATAGGCATAACACCACAACATCTTAGCGATCTTTACCTATAATTAGCAAACTGGAAGGTAACATTTCAAGCCTTATATATATATATATATATATATATATATATATATATATATATATATATATATATATATATATATATCAACGATTACATACTTCGGTGTTCCTTGACATCTCACAGACGGCAGTTATGTGCTTGTACCTATGAGGGCTAAGGCGGTTCACCGTAAATAAACATTCACTTTTCCCCTAAATATGTTACAGAACCAGTATCAATTGTCAACTAATAAGCCTGGAAAAGTAATAATATTGTGGTGTAATACGCTAAAATCTAAATACCAACTCCTGTTAGATAATGCAACTGTCCTTAATCAAAAATTGTAATTTAATAAATCAAAAAGTCAATGCCTTCCAGAATAATTGCCAATTGTAATTAAGAAAATTTCTTAATCAGTGAAAAAAATTTTTGCACAATTATTAAATCTTTCTTTATATGTTTTTATTTGACTCATAAGGAAATGGTTTCCCCCCTTTCCTTCATAATAGACGTTAATAACCCTTCACCCTCACAATGATGTTTTTTCAACAAAAAAAATTAATGTTTCAAAGCTTAAAAAAAGCTAAACTGATTTGTCCAAATTTAAACAATTCTACCTATCCTTTTTATAATTTTTTTTTCCTTTTAATTAAAGGTGCAATAGTTACTGTAATAAAACTGACAAAAAGTAAACACGCCCCTAATGCAACACAACCCCATCCTGGTCACGAGGCACCACTGTGTAGCGTCCCCTGGGAACCCTATCTTGAAAAGCGTAATTTGAACTTATTTGCAATAATGCAAATTCAAGAACAAAGCAATCGCTAAGTAATTTATCTTGAATTGAGCGACAATAATGTTACTATTATCCAAATTAGTTGCTTGCCTTACTTTGACTTTCCGGGCTATAATTAAAACATTAGAATTTATTTGCAAGTTTGATATTTAATTACTCGCAAACCTCAAATCTGATGAAAGAAGTGGCCGTCTAGTGTTAGGTACGTTATGCTATCTAAATGAGATAGTCTGAATGGGGTACGTGTTGCATCATGAAGAGCAGGTGAAAAAAATGAAACTACTCAAATTAAAATCAAGAACTTTGCTCAACGGTGGTTCAGCCCATTAATCTACTATTGCGGGAAAGAACCACCAATAAAACCCACTTTATTCGTAAATAAGCAATTGCACAAGTACATTAATAAATCAAATAACATAAAAAAAACGATGAAAGGGTTAAATATATAACAAAACACCATTAAATCAGGTTAAAGTGCGCACAAAATTATAACATTAAGAGAAAATGAATAAAAAGCAGTTTAGTTAGTCACACTCACAATTGGGCCATAAATAATCAAAATAAAAATCGTAACACCAAACATGTGGCCCTTTTAAAATACCAATCATGCCGGTCTTTAACTAAATAAGCGCATAAAATAATAAAGCAAATCACAGTACATGTAACATACAACAACAGTAAAAAATGTAGTTAGCTATTTGTTTGTGCTGTAAATCTAAATGACTCCTAAATTGAAAAAAATTCGAATTAGTTACAGATTTGTCGGTTTTAATGCAGATCTCAGACCCTGGAAGGATCTAATTTACCTATAAATGAAAGAAACGTGATTGATTTTCTATCAATAAATAGCATTTATGCTAACTCTCTAAAAATTCTTTTATTATTGAAACGTTATAATGAAAAAATACAATAACTTTGCTTTGTATAAAGGAGATTTAAATTGATTTTTCGCAAAGCATGGCCTTCTTGAAAAAATGCATAATTATCGAGATTTAGCCCAAAACCTAAAAAATTAACTAAAATGTGGACGTTTCACACCTCAGATTCATGTTCAGCGATCCGAAAAAACATATTAGGACTGTGCCTAAAATTTGGGCCCTTTTTATTCCGAAATTGACTAGCCTTGGAAAATAGCAAACAATGACAGCTATATAAATTGCAGTACAGAAATGAAGTAAACAATGTAAATTTGGTGCACTACGCCCAATGATTCTGTCAATTAGATAAATAAAATTTTTCGATAAAGTGTTTTAATGATAAAATCGATTAAGTTATAGATTTATTGGTTTCAATGTATGCAGATCTCTAGGCAAAGAACGTGATTGTTTCTATATCAATAAATGGCATTTATGCATATGTTAACTAAAGTTTCTTTTATTAGTAAAGCGTTATAGTGGTTTTTCATTGTTTAAAGCAATATAAAAGGTTTGCTTTCTTTATGTCTCTTTTAAATGTATACATTGTATATGATAACTAGCACGTTGTCAAAGTGCAAATGGAGAATGGCAATATAGTTATCTGAGGAAACAGAATTAGGTATTAAACAGATTACTTATAGAAATAAAATTGTGTTATATATCAATCATTAAAACATTTTATAGAAAAATTTTATTTATCTAATTGACAGAATCATTGGACGTAGTACATCAAATTTACATTGTTTACTTCATTTCTATACTGCAATTTATATCGCTGTCATTGTTTGCCCTTTTAAGTCGAATGCTAGTCAATTTCGGAATAAAAAGGGCCGAAATGTTAGCTACAGTCCTAATTCATGTTTTTTCGGGTCGCTAAACATGAATATGAGGTGCGAAACGTCCACATTTTAGTCAATTTTTTAGGTTTTGGGCTAAATCTCGATAATTATGCATTTTTTCAAAAAGGCCATGCTTTGCGAAAAATGAATTTAAATCTCCTTTATTCCAAGCAAAGACATTGTATTTTTCATTATAACGCTTCAATAATTTTTAGAGAGTTCGCATAAATTCAATTTATTGATACAAAATCAATCACGTTTTTTTCATTTACAGGTAAATTAGATCCATTCAAGGTCTAGCGATCTGCATTAAAACAGACAAATCTGTAACTAAATCGAATTTTTTGTTAATTTAGGGGTCATTTAGATTTACAGCACAAACAAATAGCTAACTACATTTTTTTGTTATAAATGTTATTTAAGTAACGGAAACATTACTCAAATACACACAATTCTTTCTTTATATTTTAGTACATCTAATTTAAATCTGTACATTGTTCCTCCCTTCCAGTCAAAGACAACGAGTCCATACTTTCTAATATATAACGCAATTTATTAAACTCTATGATTGTTTGTTCTTTTCCAATAAATCTGTATACTCCAATTTCACCTCTTTAAAACCAGTTCCAACGTACGAAATCCTAGGACGGTAGTATTCTGTACTAATGACTAGACGTTTGTCAAAAAGGTCTCGCGCTCAAACATAGATATGTAGATCCAATAAGTAATCGTTTAACCTTGATGGGTTGACTGCACGAGAATAGAATACTACCGAAAAATTAGTACTACGCTTAAAGTTTTTATTTTTTAATTATACAATACAGTTCCTTAAACCTAATCCATATAATTGTGAGATACTTATAACAACATCTTACACACTCTTTGCATAGTTCTGTAAAATGATTCTAGTTAAAGCATGGTTGGGTACTATTAAATGTTGTATGTTGTTTTTCCGACTGCACCCAAACTACTCATGAACACATCCTCTGTGTTTAGCAGCGTTTTAAATTCGATTTTCTGCTCTAAAAAACTTGTAAAAGCGCTGAGGTAATATGCACTTAAACTCCTACGTTTCCAACATTATACGATCCCCATACTTCTCAACCTTTCATGCTTCTACTTTACTACAGTATTTTACATATTCCTCATTGCACATTGCTAATACAAAGCTTCATCATTTTTGTTTTCAGTATATAACCCTCCAAATCGAGTTTTACTTCTTTTACTTGCTTTATTGACGTCTCCAATTTCTTCTTTCGCTTCTCCACACTTACTGCTTTTTCTTTACTTTCTCTTTCTACCTTACGTACTACTACTTTCGTCATTTCTCCTGATCAAAAGTATACTGATCCTTGCACACACAATGATGACTTTTATACCAAAAATTCGCATTCTAAGCTTGACACTCAATCATGATTTCCAACACTAATTTTTAATCCAGCTTTTTTCAAACACAAAAAGTCATTCTTCTCAAAAGCGGCGCAGAATTTACCATTCAAAGTTCAGCTTTTTCAAACACAAAACGTCATTCTTCTCGAACACGGGTCAGAGTTTGTCAAAAGCACCCCCGGATGATAAGCCCCGTTGACTTATTCCAGTGTGCATAACTATTGGAAAAGCTACCCTTTACCCCTAAAAGTAGGTGATTTAAGGAGATTATCCACCTTTTTCCATAATATAGAAACTACGTCCTGTCAGTACCTTGACCCATAAAGGATACCCCCTAAAGTAGGTGATTTAAGCGGATTATCCAGTTTTTTCTATAATATAAAAACTAGTCCTATCTGTACCTTGACCTACTTCATATTTCTAAGAATTGTACTAGCATACAACCTTCATGTTTCCACAAATTGAGATTTCTAAGAAGATGACACCCTTCGAAGCAATAAACTTCAACCCCTCACGGGCTGATTCTATGTTTAGATTTCTAAGATAAATGGATTTCTAAGAAATTATTTTGACCTTGCACAGCCTAGTTCAATTTAGCCTAAGCTACGATGAATGAGCTATTTGGCTTGTTTCTGGGGGACGGTTACCTGTGTTGGGTGACGACTCCCCTGTTTTCGGAAATGGTTATCTGTCTTTGGGAACCGGATCCGATTCTTGGGGAAACTACCTCATCCTGGCGGTTAGGACAGTAGTATGAGCCCACGTAAGCACAATCTTTTTATTACTACAAACAACAATTTAGTCAATACAAGAACCTTGACATAGACAGCAACCCCATCATTCATCTTATTTCTATGAACTGATTCTTTTGTTAGCATTGAGCAATGGGAACGCTTATTTGCTATTTCCAAGAATTTAACCTCCAAGGAATGCTAAAATTTTTGACCTAGATGGATACGGTGGGGTATTTATACCTAAATTGTGATCACAAAAACTTTATTTTTAGTAAATGCTATGTGGGGTATTGCGCAAATTTCTATATTTTTTATAGAGTTTTAAATCATTTCCGCGGTTTATTTCTTCGGAAATAATAAATGATCTCGAAGAGTAATTTTTGGAATCGTTAATTTTGATAATGATTAGGTTTCCCTTATCTTCAATGTCATCAAGTGTAATGTTCGTAAGTTCTGCTCTGTGACAAGCTCCAGCCAAACCAAAGATGGTAGCCACTTTTATCATAATATATGCCTCGTCTGGTGCTACCATAAAGTTGGCAATATCTTCTTTAGTGAATATTTTTGCTTTGTTTGCTCAAAAACCAATATTTTGTTTTTTTTAAGTAAGTTGTTAACTTACAAAACTTGCTTATATCAATTTTATTTTTAATTTTTACTAAACTCTTGATCATTGAATAACGCAACCAAAGTGTGTTTGGCTTCAGTACTTTTCTCAGATCATAAAAGTACGCTAGAAACACTTCTTCTTTAAAGCTGTTAACTCCCTTATCCTTGCACCAGTTTAAAAAATGTTCTTATTGTTTTTCATACCGATTTTTAAATTTTGTAGGTAACAAGTCTAAATTTACTAGAGCGGCAGATTCTAAAATAGCTTCTGGTAATTCTTCCTCTGATGAGTCCATTATTAACTTTTATAACTTTAATAAACTAATTAAGTAGTACTAGTTGACTCATGCATGTAAGCAGTAATCGGTGTTAGCTTCTTTTCCTCATACTCGTGTAGCTTCTTTTTATTGCGTTTGCAAGCGCCACTTTGAAATGTTTTACTCATTCTTAGATTAGCATCTAGAACAAAATATTTGAGTGTTTAATTATTGTCCATAAATAAAAGTTAATTATTTATTATTAATACAAAAAATAACATTTTACGTATTTGAAATGTGGTAAGTTTTCTTTTGTTGAATAACGCGTCTCTTATAATAGACTAGTCATTGTTTATAAAATAATAAATGTTAATTTCATACTTTCTGAATTTCAAATACTAATCAATTTAAAAAATATTTCCAAAATATCTTTAATTCAATAATGAAACTAAATTATCATTTTTCAATCAAGATTGTATGGAACTGTTATTTTGTCTCATTGAAAAAAATAGCAAATATGAATAATGAATTATATACAGGGCGAGTGTCTACTGCGTAGACGGAGGATTTCTCCTTAACTATTAGAGATATCAAAACCAATTTTGGTGTGGTAATACGCGATCATTGGACCTACATTCTTTTTATTAACTTTTATTAACTTTTCTACACAAAAACTTACAGGTATTTTAGCAAATTCAGATTTGACTGACACAATAATAATTACTGTATTGCAATGGTGATACATTTTATCGGAAGTGACAAGATGACACTTGATTTGATGTATTAAATCTTGGCCGTCATGGGTACTGTTCAATGAGATTTAACCACATTAGTATTGTTTAATAAAAACATCATATAAACTAGTAATTTTTGCACATAATTTAGTTAAACACAAGTGAATTGAATAAATGCAAAGTAATTAAAGACAGATATAACTATAATCCAGATGATTTTATTACTATATATAAAATAATGTGATGAACAAAACAAGATTTAAAACTACTAATTATGCGCATAATTTAGTCGAATGCACGTAAACTTGAATAGTTGCAAAGTAATTAAACACAGATATTATAACTGTAACTCAGTTGATTTTATTCTTGTATTTCAAATAATGTGAGGAACAAAACAAGATTTATTTTC